>CM030185.1:11236567-11329067 GCA_017639675.1 Aplochiton taeniatus | reverse complement strand
CACTCACAGATGAATTAATTCGATTTTTACTCCAGGTAGGAATGTGTGTGTGTGTGTGTGTGTGTGTGTGTGTGTGTGTGTGAGAGAGAGAGTGAGTAGTGAGTAGTGAGTAGTGAGTAGTGAGAGATAGATAGAGAGAGAGAGAGAGAGAGAGAGAGAGAGAGAGAGAGAGAGAGAGAGAGAGAGAGAGAGAGAGAGAGAGAGAGAGAGAGAGAGAGAGAGAGAGAGAGAGAGAGAGACAACGAACAATTCCTAGACTGTTGCTGCTTCCCAAATCGCATATTCATACTTTTTACTTTTAGTTCGTACAGCAGCTGCCCTTCCAAAGTATGTACTGTTGCATGAAGAATGCATAAAATTGGGACATACTACTTTGTCATAACATTACGTCATGAACTTTTACCTTCTTGCTCTTACATCTGTCGCAGCCCATATCGCAAAATTTGAAAAATGTTGGTGCTACATTTTTTTTGCACTGATGTCTGTCGTTGCTCCATCGACTTAGTTTATCTCCCGCTTCGCAGAGGTTTGTGGGTCAGAACAGCCAGAAAATCATGCTGGTTTGCACACTGTAAAATGTGACTGGATTTAGTAGGACATCCTGGTATTTATGGGATGCTGTATTTGACATACTATGTATTGGGACAAAATATTTGACTGGCATCCTAAATAGTATGGTAGAATGGGTATTGGGACGCAGCTAGAGTGTGTTTGCACGTGGATACACTGGATGTGTCATATGTTTGTGGTTTGGGAATGTTGACAAAACATAAATCCAAGCCAGGTGGAACATGTTTTGAATATTTCATCGTAGCAGCTAGGTATGTAGATTTGAGTCTTTGTTCTTTGTCCATGTATTTGATGACGTAACATTTTGTTGTCTTGATACACTTGCCCCAGCCTTCGAACAAAAACATACATCACATTTTATATATATATATATATATATATATATATATATATATATATATAGAGAGAGAGAGAGAGAGAGAGAGAGAGAGAGAGAGAGAGAGACTTTAATAAAAGGGTTACTCCCAACCTTGAACCTTCGGTGTTTGTCCCTACCCGTGTTCAGAACCACAGTACCATATAAGCAAGCCCGCTTGCAACTTCAGTCAAATAAAAATTGTCATCATGTTTGCTGTGTGATGTTTCTTGCAATGAAGCTGCTGCTTGTTACATAAATTATACGTTTTATTGTAAGCCAATCTGATTTGTCAATATTGAGTTATCAATAGTGTGACATGTGCCTGCGGAAAAGCCTGCGCAAAAGTTGGTGATTTTGGTATGCTCAGATGATTTTTTCATATTTTTACTCTGTTTTTTGCAAAGTATTCATTTGTTTTCTCATTTAAGTGAGAAGGGTTTTGAATAAGGCATATGTTAGAATATTAGTTTGGCTTCTTTGGAGATAAATATATACGTTTAAGGATGTTAGAGAACAGACCACATGCTGTATAAATACAGTAGCTGCATAGTATGATTCGTTGCAATGATAAAAGCATGATAACCATGTATAGTTTACATTTTTGTATGCAGTTTATATTATTCTACTGTGAAATAGACAATATCTATGTGTATCTTCATTTCTTTTTTAATTAACATTTTACCTGGTGGGCTTAAAGGGGATGCAAGCAACAACAAAAAATAAACACACTGTCTGGGGTGGATGTAAATGAATAATGTTATGCTGGTACATTCATTTAAGAATATAGTATTTTTGTGTGTGTCTTGTGAGTAGAATAAAGTAAAATAATATATTTTAACCATAAAGTCACAGCTAGCTGAGTTCCCTTTAAGCCCACCTGCTCCCATTAAGCTACCTTGTTTGTGTTTCAATGGGGATTTTCTCCCGTTTGACCTTTGAACCATTTTCCTTCCCAATTCTATCTTGAGCTCACCTAATGAACCAGCTCCATAATTCAGAAAATGTATATTAAGATATCAGTATTACATAGGTCAATTCATTCTGGCTAGGCTCATATTCTATTCTAACATAAAATATTTTTTTTATCTTGACTTTTCAGATTCGTTTAAGTTTTCACTTCTGGCTATAAAGAGTAATATTGTTTAATATGTCAAACTGTTACTACATGAAAGTATAATAACTTTTAAAATATTTTATTAAATGAATACTTAAAAACTGCTGCTGACTTCTAATGTCAGCCACTAGAGGAAAGCATTGGATCAGTTTTCGGTCAGACACAATTTTGCCCCTGACAAAAAACATCACCACGACATGAGCATCATCAAGGTTGGGAGGGCGGAACTGAATGGCAGCATCATCATCATCATTGAGAAGCTGGTTTTAAGAGGTGAACTAACGGAACCGGCTGAGACTGAGGGACTAATGGATGGATGTCTAACATAATTATCATCGCTTTGTCCTTTTTAAATCGCTACTCTGCTTTGTCATGTCGGGAAAAGTTGAAACTAAAAACGGTAAGCTCCGTATTTCAGTAGCTAACTAGCTAAGCGGTGCTAACAAAACGGAACGTTAGCTGTCTGTTGTTAGCTACCTCAGTCTATGGCTAAAAACACAGACATGTCTGTCCCGGGCGGGCGGAGGTATTTCTCCATGGCTTGCAACATCACATATATGCGGCTCCTCGCAACAATAGTAAATATTGCCGGCAGTTGTGATCAGTCTTTTTTTCTTTCACGGTTTCTGACAACAATATTTCTTTGAGATCGTGCATTTCTAAAATAGTGCCACTTGCTCAATATCTTGCTTGATATGTTATACAACGTTACGTAAAGGTTTTGAAAGCAGCAATGCGGTGCATGCTTTATCCAAGCAGCGTTTATAATTAGAAACTGTAGCCTACGGCCATAGTGCATTTATAAGCTTGCTTGCTTTGTCACGTTTTCCTTTTCCTCACTCTCTTCTCCCTCCTCTTGTTTTTCCATCCGTCACCCTGTTTACTATTCCATCCCTCCTTTTATATTCTTCTTAATGTGAACACGATCCTTTCCCCCTTTTCCACCTTTTTCTGACGTTCCACCTTCACCTTTCTCTCTCTCTCTCTCTCTCCCTTCCATCCTGTATCCTTTTCCGGCTCATTTATCTCTCCATCTTCCACAGATACCCAGCGCTCACACCTCTCTTCCTTCACAATGAAGCTGAAGGACAAGTTTCACCCACCGAAGATCAAACGTGTCACCGACAAGATCAAGCGCACCCCTGACAAAATAAAGCGCACCCCGTCCAAAAGAAGCAGCAAGCCTCCAGCAGACCTGGAGATTAAGAACATCGATGCCCCCACCAACAAGGTGTGTGTGTGTGTGTGTGTGTGTGTGTGTGTGTGTGTGTGTGGTTGTGTGTGTGTGTGTGTGTGTGTGTGTGTGTGTGTGTGTGTGTGTGTGTGTGTGTGTGTGTGCGTGCGTGCGTGCGTGCGTGCGTGCGTGCGTGCGTGCGTGCGTGCGTGTCTGTTTGTGTCTGTATTTAATAACCAAACAACGTTGTTGTGTCTTAACTGGGGGCGTATGTGCTCCAGACTGTGTGTGTCTTGGAGGAGCAGGAGAAGGAAGTGGTCAACGCGCTGCGTTACTTCAAGACCATCGTGGACAAGATGGTTCTGGACGCTCGAGTCCTGGAAATGCTGCCCGGTTCGGCCAGTAAGGTTCTGGAAGCTGTCGTACCCTTGGTCCAATTGGAACCTAGAATACAGCACAGGTAACCCTTAATAATAATACAAATAATTCATTTTAGTTCTCTAGCTCATTTCCGAAACCCAAAGACGCCTCACAATTGTAAACAGAAAAACATGACAACAGAAAATTACACCGAAAGAGGGAGAACGGACACAAAAAGAAACATCAGTTCTAAAACTAAGTAAGGGAGAAACAAAATGGACGGACTATCAGTTGGGGGGTTGAATGGGTGGTAAGAGTTAATTAAGGGTGGGCTGCACCTACCTAAGGGTAGACCATTAACCTCCACCTGTAACCCAGGTGACGCTGATTTTTGGCTTTTGCCACCTGCCCCATGCCCTTAAAGGAAACGACTGCAGCAAACAAGTCTCACTGACCCCAGTGATGTACCAATACAAAACAGCATCAGCTCACATCTGTTACAAAAGCATCAATGAATGGTAATGGTTAACGGCCTGCACTAATGGTCTCGGTCTCTCTCTCTCTCTCTCTCTCTCTCTCTCTCTCTCTCTCTCTGTCTCTCTCTGTATGCCCCACTTTCTCTCCTCTCTCTCTCTCTCTCTCTCTCTCTCTCTCTCTCTCTCTCTGTATGCCCCACTTGCTCTCTCAATCTCTCTCTCTCTCTCTCACTCTCTCTCTCACTCTCTCTCCCTAGTAAGACCGTGTCCTCCTGTTTGACCCGCCTCCACCAGTCACTTGCCAACCTGATTCGCTGGTCGGATCAGGTGATGCTTCGGGCCGTTGCCCTGGACGACAAGGAGACTGTAGCAACGGTCACCACGGTGATCAGAGGTGTACTAGACGATGTTAAGGTGGGTGTCTAACTGTCAGATGGTGCTATTGGGCTGCCTCCAGGCAAACTTATAAATATAACTTATAATAATATAATTTGTATACCTCAATGTTTTTGATTCATAATGTAAACAAAAAGTTTTAAAACAGTAAAACCTTTGATACATACAAATAAAAAAAATTAAAAACCGTTCAAATACATAAATGTGTATACAAAAAATAGAAAGGTACCACTGGCAATGGTAGTGGCAATTGGTAGTTAATACAATTACTAAATAATAAAGTCATATCTGACTGTTTGTCTTTGAAAGAAAAGACAATAGCGTTGCTATTTTGTTCCTCCTCCTTATAAGGAGCTGGTGAGGCTGACGGTTGAGCGTCAGGACGGCCCCTCCCCCACCTCTCCGGTCCAGCCCGCCCCGGACACACACCTACACCACGGAGGCTGCCCAGCTCCATCAGAACCGGTGCCATCCGCTCAGCCTGAGCCCACCCACCCTGACCCGGCCCTGACCCAATCAGAGACGGTGCATTCCGCTGTGAAACAATCGGACCCGGAGGAGCAGGAGGAGGAGGGGTCTGCACCGCCTAAGCCCGCCCTCCCCAGCAGACAGACAGCTGAAAACAGGTGAGACCGACTGACACTCACCAGCTGTAAGCTTCTGCTCAGGTCTCTATACAGAGAAAAAGTAAACAAAGAAGGATTTTCCGTCCATAATTCAAGCTTCTACTGCAAATAGGCATTAAGATAGATTGGCATAAGATAGAACATGTTAGCTAGATTGTCAACTCAACTTATTGATAAGCTAGCTACGATGGAAAACAGAGTGGTAGAATGCTTACAGTTATTCAAACCCACTGTCGCCAGTGGCGATTGGTGACGTCTCCTTTTTGCCTTTCAAGCATAACCAACGGAATCAGGAAGTAGATTTGTTTTTGTTTAGAGCCCAACACAACGCATAATAGCCAGCTTTGGGCCAGACATTTCTGGGGTCTAACATAAAATAATAGCCAGCTTTGGGCCAGACATTTCTGGGGTCTAACATAAAATAATAGGCAGCTTTGGGCCAGACATTTTAGGGACCCCCAGACCCAATTGCCCACACACAACAAGCTAGTCAGGGATGGGCTAGACATTTTAGGGCCCCCCAGTACAAGCAGCTGGTGGGGAGAGAGAGAGAGAGACACACAGACACAGACACACACACACACACACACAGAGACACACAGACAGACAAGTAACATTTCCTCTTAGAAAGAGAAAGACAGCAAGAGAGAGACAGAGAGTGAAAGAGAGAAGTAACATTTCCTCTGAGAGAGAGAGAGAGAGAGAGAGAGAGAGAGAGAGAGAGAGAGAGAGAGAGAGAGAGAGAGAGAGAGAGAGAGAGAGAGAGAGAGAGAGAGAGAGAGAGAGAGAGAGAGAGAGAGAGAGAGAGAGAGAGAGAGAGAGAGAGAGAGAGAGAGTAACATTTCCTCTTAGAAAGAGAAAGACAGCAAGAGAGAGACAGAGAGTGAAAGAGAGAAGTAACATTTCCTCTTAGAGAGAGAACATAGTCGTTTTTTTAGAGTCTTTTTCTTCTAAGAAAGAGAAGGGAAATGAACATCCCGGGGCAGAGGAAAGCCGGCCCACTAGAGAGACTGTTGCTTATGATATGTGATACAAAACCTTGAACTTTGGGCAGGCGACCCGCACAGAACATGTTGCCCTCATTAAAGATGGGGGGAAAGGCAGTTAGGGCAAACGTGACCTGTGTGGTAGAGGTGGGGGTTATTGGCAGCGTGAAATATTAGCAAAGATTGCGAGGGAGAAAATAGTGAAAAAAGTGTTTAGGTTCTAGGTTTGACCACCCTAACCCTAACCAGTAGGGTTTCTAACAGACTTGTTTTATCTCGCTTCCTCACCCCGTGGCCCCCCCCTCCCCCCAGCGCCCCACTCCTCCCCCCTAAGAGGCGTCAGATGACTCCTAAAGTGGCCATTGTCGCCCCAATGAGGAGGGACACCAGCCTTCCTGAACAAGGACAGGTAGACACACACACTAAAACACTGTCACACACACACCCACACACTAAAACACTGTCACACACACTAAAACACTGACGCACACACACACACACACTAAAACACTGTCTCACACACACACACACACACACACACAAAAACAGGATGTTTAGGTGTAATGATAAAGCGTTTCCCTGTGTTTCTTAGTGCTGTTTGTTATGTTTCTCTTTGTGTGTGTGTGTGTGTGTGTGTGTGTGTGTGTGTGTGTGTGTGTGTGTGTGTGTGTGTGTGTGTGTGTGTGTGTGTGTGTGTGTAGGACTTTGAGGACCAGTGTGGGAAGTGGAGGTTGTCTGGGGGTAGTGTGTGTGGAGGGGAGAGCAGTGACTTGTCTCCCAGCTCCAGTCTCTCAAACCTCAGCCTGTCCTCCAACCGACCAGCCTCACTCTGCATGGAGCCTCCAGACCAGCACAGCACTGCAGCCAGCCTGGGTAACAGACACACACACACACACACACACACACACACACACACACACAACGTGCGGGTGAAGCTTGGATGGATCGATCTGTGCTGGATCGATGTGTGTGTACGTGTGAAAAAGATAGAGAGAGAGAGAGAGAGAGAGTGTGTGTGTGTGTGTGTTACATTTTTCACTTCCCTACCGCTTTAGTGAGAAGTGAAACTGTAAACACACGCCCACCCTTGACGGGCATTGAGTCAGTGTGGTAGCGGCTTGGTCCCACACAAACACACACACACACACACACCACTAAAAGCCAAAGGGGGTTTTAAATGTCAACAGGAAGGAAATGTGTGTCGCCAGTGACTTCCTGCATACCTCCTACAGTGTAGCACCACTAAATTGCACCATCTCAAGTCCTCCATGGTTTACTGTGCTAGCAGTACAGCCTATCAATGGAAAGATCTTTTGTAGTTTGAAACTTTAGTATTTTTATTTTCTGGGATGAGTGACAGCCATACTGAGCTCTTAGGACTTTTGTGTTAAGACTTGTTTTTTTTCAAGCTGTTAAATCCAGCCTGTAAAAATTTAATGAAACAATGAAACTATCTTTCTATGATTCAGAATATGAAACTATTAAACTGTCTCTCTCTCCTTCCTCCCCCAGACCTCTATGATTCTGACTATGAAACTATCTCTTTATGATTCAAACTATTAATCTGTCTCTCCTCCTTCCTCCAGACCTCTATGATTCAAACTCTTAAACTCTTAAACTATCTTTTTAGGATTCAAACGAAACTATTTAACTCTCTCTCTCTCCTCCCTCCTCCAGACCTCTATGATTCTGACTATGACTTCCTCCATGAGGACCTCTCCAGTTCCGAGACTCTGCCTCCCTTTCCTCTCCTCCCTCCCTTCCCCTCCCTCCCCCTCCCTCCCCTCTCCTCCCTCCCTCCCCTCAGCCCTCTGCCAGAGTCCCCCAACTCCCCCTCCTCCCTCCTCCTCTGCCCCTCCTCTCTCACCGTCTCCCCCGCCCCCCCTGCCCTGCCTCAGAAGAGGCGGCAGAGCACGGCTGCCACACAGGCCACGCCCCCCGGCCGACTCAGCCTGCAGCGACGCCCCTCCCACTACGACAACGTTGCCCCCGACGACCAGCCCCCCGGGACGCCACCCTTCCCTGTTGCCCTGAGCGACAGCACGAGTGACAGCCCGCCTCCCCTTCCCGAAAAGAAGAAACACAGTGAGTTGAGAGAGAGAGAGAGAGAGAGAGAGAGAGAGAGAGAGAGAGAGAGAGAGAGAGAGAGAGAGAGAGAGAGAGAGAGAGAGAGAGAGAGAGAGAGAGAGAGAGAGAGAGAGAGAGAGGGAGAGGGAGAGGGAGAGGGAGAGGGAGAGGGAGAGGGAGAGGGAGAGAGAGATTTTATAACTGTGTGTGTGTGCCCGTCCAGTCTTCCAGTACCTCCAGTTCATGGAGGACTACAGTGAGCCTCAGGCCTGGACCTTCTACCAGCGCCCAGCCAACCACAGCCGCTACCAGCAGAGGACCAGGGAGCTGCAGGAGGTCTACGGCCTCACTCACACACACCAGGCGGACCTGCTCGCGCCCGCACTGCCCCCCAAACAGAGGCAGCGGGTAAGACACACACACACACACACACACACACACAGAGTCCACACAGCACATAACAACCGGTTGTAATATTAGCTATGGGCTTCTTTTCTAAGAGAAACACACACACACCGAGTTACACAGTACATAACAACCTGTTGTAATATTAGCTATGGGCTTCTTTTCTAAGAGAAACACACACACACCGAGTTACACAGTACATAACAACCTGTTGTAATATTAGCTATGGGCTGCTTTTCTTAGAGAAACACAAACACACACACACACACACACACAAACTAACCTGTTGTAATATTAGCTGCTTTTCTTAGCTTCACTAATGACTGGTTAACTTTGCTCCACTCCTCTCTGCCTCCTTTTCCTCCTCTCTTATCCCCCTCTCCCTCCTCCTCTCTTCTCCTCCTCTTATCCTCCTCTTCCTCCTCTTTTCCTCCTCTCTTATCCTCCTCTTTTTCTCCTCTCTTATCCTCCTCTTCCTCCTCTTCTCCTCCTCTTTTTCTCCTCTCTTATCCTCCTCTTTTCCTCCTCTCTTATCCTCCTCTTCTCCTCCTCTTTTTCTCCTCTCTTCTCCTCCTCTTCCTCCTCTTTTCCTCCTCTCTAATCCTCCTCTTTTTCTCCTCTCTTATCCTCTTCCTCCTCCTCTTTTTCTCCTCTCTTATCCTCCTCTCCCTCCTCCTTTTTTCCCTGTGTCTCCGTAGGCCTCCCTCTCTGGCTCCTCCCAATCCCACGCCGCCTCCTTTATTCCCCCCTTCCCTTCCTCCCCCGCCTCTCCCTCCACCTCTCAGTCCTCCTCCCTCCATCCCCCCTCCCTCCGCCCGGAGGACAATGCTGTTTTCTGCCCCCCTGTTTCTAACTCCTCCCCCTGTGACATCACGGTGAGTCTCTTGTCAGTCACACTTCTACTTCCTGCCTCTGTGGCTGCATTCCAATAGGAACATCCAACCCTTCCTTCCCCTCCTCTCCGTCAAGGAAAGGGTTTAGGGAACTGGGACGTGGTCTAATAATGTCTTTCTTTACCTTTCCTCAAAGCCCTATTCAATCCCTTTCGTCATTTATGGACATGCATTCACCTTTGACCTTAGATGTAGCATGTGCTTTGACACGCTATGGAGTCACTACTTGAAAGCAAATATTTCAAGCCAAACTATGTGTGCCTTAATAGATGATCCTCATTAGACAACTTCTCCAGTGTAGTTTCATCTTTTAAAAAGGCTAAAATACACCGTGGTCACTTAGATGGGGTCGTTGTTGTTGTTGTTGTTGTTGATAGTGTTTTTGTCACAAGGACTCTGGCTCTGTCGAGGATGGCATGGATATAGAAGAGACAACAGAGGACTGGTGAGAACACACACACACACACACACACACACACACACACACACACGCACAGATAAGCACAACATACAATCATAAACACTGCGATACACAATTCAGGGAAATGCCGTTGTATACACATAACACGTCTCATGGAGCCTTTGACTGGTGCTTGTAATTCCCTGAGCAGCAGCCAGGAGGCAGCAGAGTGTGTGCATGTGGCAGCAGAGGAGGAGAAGGAGGAGGAAGAAGAACTCTGTCTGATCGACCAGCACGAGGTCATGGGGCGTATCACCCTCAAACCAGAGGTAACCCAACCCTGGAGTTATTCTGTAGCCCATAGCGTAACTCCATACATGGGTGGGGGTGTGGAAAACAGAAGATAGATTATTTGGCCCCTACGGCTCCATTGTAAACCTGGTTGTGATCACAGTTGTGTTCTGTCTGTCTGTCTGTCTGTCTGTCTGTCTGTCTGTCTGTCTGTCTGTCTGTCTGTCTGTTGCCCGTCTGTCTGTCTGTCTGAACCAGGAAGAGGAGGGGCCAGAGGTGCGCGGAGCTTCAGCAGACATCCTATTGGTCCATGCGACAGTGAACAACCATCCAGGTAGCTTTCCTCTCTCTGCTAGGCTGGACCAGCTAACGACACATAGAGGATGTCCTCACAGCAAGTGTGTGTGTGTGTGTGTGTGTGTGTGTGTGTGTGTGTGTGTGTGTGTGTGTGTGTTCAGACCAGGAGCTGTACTGTGACGCGTTCCTCGCCACCTACAGGAGCTTCATCAGCCCTCAAGAGATCATCAAGAAACTACAATACAGATATCCTTTCAAACACACACACACACCACACCACACACATGCACACATATACACACACACACACCACACACAAGCACACAAGTACACCACACACACCAAACACCCACAGGATTACAGAGGTATGTTAAGTGTCTTAACCAGTACCACATCAAATACAGATATCCTTTCAAACACACGCACGCACACCACATCAAACACACAGACAGCACAACAAACACAGACACACACCAAACACACAGACACACACACACACCAAACACATGCAGTATTACAGAGGCATGTTAAGAGGGTCTTAACCAGTACCACGTACAACCGTCTCTGTGAGGGCAGGGAGCCCCTGCACCTACGAGCCAGCAAGAACACCTTTCTACTGCTGGTCCGCGTGGTCGACGAACTGTGGTGAGAACACACACAGAACACTCACACACATCCAGGAAGCACATGCACGCACCCACACCGAACACACACACATTTACTGTACACAAATAAGCACACTCATACTGAGCAAACACAGTCAGATAATAAAAATGAAGACCTACCAATCAACAGACTAAATGCAGGTAATAGTCGGACTGTGTTTTCGACTCTCAGACCTCTGACTTCCCAGTTTCCTCTCTCAACCCCCCCCCCCCCCCTCCCTCCCTCCCTCCCTCCCTCTTCTCTTTGTTCAGCTCTGTAGAGTTGGTGGAGGAGTTGCAGGGTCAGCTGATGGAGCTGGTGTTCAGCCTGCTGACTGGTGGGGAGCTGTGTTTGGCCCGCCTCCTGCGCAGTAACATCCTATCAAAATTAGAGCAGAGACGGCAGCTGATGAACTGTCCTCTCTCGCTCCGCCCCCTGGCTGCTAGGGGAGTGGCCGCAAGGTAACTTCGCCCTTTTTATGGGCACGGCTCTTCTCAGTGAGCTAGCTGTCTCTGGTTAGCATTGTTAGTTGTTCTTAGTGAGAGAATGCCTTGCAGTCTGGTTAGCGTTGTTAGCTGTTGTTAGTGAGAGAATGGCTAGCATTCTGGTTAGCATCGTTAGCTGTTCTTAGTGAGAGAATAGCTAGCAGTCTGGTTAGCATCGTTAGCTGTTCTTAGTGAGAGAATAGCTAGCAGTCTGGTTAGTATGGTTAGCAGTTCTTTGTGTTCGTTGAGAGAATGGCTAGCTCTCTGGATAGCATTGTTAGCTATTATTAGTGCAAGTATTTCCAACAGTGTCTGGTTAGAAGTTCTTTGTTAGAGAATAGATTGCAGTCTGGTGAGGCTTGTTAGCCACGGGAGTAGAGTTCATTCTTGAATCTTGTTGACATTTGAAACTATAGACTGTATTTATTTGTATTTTTTCCCAAAAGTCATCTTTGCTGGTATTCTTTAAACGTCAATCACTACCCTTCCTCTCTGTCCGTGCCTCCTCTTCCTCTCTATTCCTCTCTGTCCTCTTCCTCCCTTTCTGTTCTTCTCTGTCCTTGCCTCCTCTTCCTTCCTCTCTTTTCCTCTCCTCTTCTTCCTCCCTCTTTATTCCGCTCTCCTCCTCTTCCTCCCTCTCTATTCCTCTCCTCCTCTTCCTCCCTCTCTATTCATCTGTCCTTCTCTTCCGCCCTCTCTCCTCCAGGCCGGGGACACTCCTGGACTTTCGTAGTCAGGACGTGGCTGACCAGCTAACTCTGATGGATGCTGAACTCTTCTACAAGATAGAGGTACGACCCATGCAGGCTGACGTTTCACCTTTAACCCCTGACAAGACAATGCAGTGACTAATCTATTGTTTTATTTTTTATATTTTTAATTCATTCGTGTGCGTGGTCTTGAAAAGCCTTCGAAGGAAACCTTATGCTAAATCAGACATGTCTGGAATTTAACAAACATTCTATAAACTACACCGTGTTCATCGAACCAGTATTACTCACATAATTAACAGCTAGCTAAGGTGATGAATACTGAATGCCTTGAATGCTAAATAGCATCATGTACAGAGTAACATGACATCTAGCGTCTTTCTCTGCCTCCACCTGGCCCAGCTGCCAGAGGTCCTGCTGTGGTCCAAGGAGCAGAACGAGGAGAAGAGCCCCAACCTGACCCAGTTCACCCAGCACTTCAACAGCATGTCCTACTGGTAAGGATCAACACACATGCTGTTCACTGGAAGACTGTAACACGTGCAAAAAACGTCATTAAGAAAATTGACTAATTGATTTGTGCTGTGTGTGTGTGTGTGTGTGTGCGTGTGTGCGTGTGTGCGTGTGTGTGTGCGTGCGTGCGTGCGTGCGTGCGTGCGTGCGTGCGTGCGTGCGTGCGTGCGCGCGCGCGCGCGCGCGCGCGTGTGTGTGTCCCGCAGGGTGCGCTCTCTGATTATTCTGCAGGAAAAAGCTCAAGACAGAGAGAAGCTGCTGCTTAAGTTTCTCAAAGTCATGAAGGTACATCCCAGCACTGTGATATGTTTATAAAACGCCTTTAGAATGTTTGTTCAGGATGCCTTTAGAATGTTTGTTCAGAACGCCTTTAGAATGCCTTTAGAATGTTTGTTCAGAATGCCTTTAGAGTGTTTCTTCAGAACGCCTTTAGAATATTTCTTCAGAACGCCTTTAGAATGTTTCTCAGAACGACTTTAGAATGTTTCTTCAAAACGCCTTTAGAATGTTTCTTCAAAACGCCTTTAGAATGTTTCTTCAAAATGCCTTTAGAATGTTTCTTCAGAACGCCTTTAGAATGTTTGTTCAGAATGCCTTTAAGATGTTTCTTCAGAACACCGTTAGAATGTTTCTTCAGAACACCGTTAGAATGTTTCTTCAGAACACCGTTAGAATGTTTCTTCAGAACACCTTTAGAATGTTTCTTCAAAACGCCTTTAGAATGTTTCTTCAGAATCCCTTTGGAATGTTGTTTAAAATCGCTCTAGAAGCTTTTAGAATGGCTTAAAAATGTTGTGTAGAAAGATTTGAGAATTCTGTTCAGAATGCCTTAAAAGTTTTTTTAGAAGGCTTTTAGGCTGTCATTTAGAATGCCCTGTGTTTCTCTGCAGCATCTGAGGAAGCTGAACAACTTTAACTCCTACCTCGCCATCCTGTCTGCTCTGGACTCGGCTCCTCTCCGCCGGCTGGACTGGCAGAGACAGACCTCCGAGGTCAGACCTAACTCCTAACCTATGACCCCCCTCAGCTCTTAACATATGACCCCTCAGCTCCTAACCTATGACCCCTCTGAGCTCCTAGGCTTTCAATGACCCCTGCAACCTTTAATTCTGACCCTAGCTCTATTACGATAGCTTTAACTTTAATCTGTAGTCCTGTAGTTTTCATTGACGATGCCTTATTACAGCTATACTTCAAATACATTTTTTTCTTCCTCAGAACCTTCCTGTTAAGACTAGTCTGAATGTTGGCCGTGTTTGTAATCAATCTGAAGTTACAACATTTGTATGTGTGTGTATTCTAGCAGTGTTTGTAATCAATGGGAAGTTGTTAACGTGTGTGTGTGTGTGTGTGTGTGTGTGTGTGTGTGTGTGTGTGTGTGTGTGTGTGTGTGTGTGTGTGTGTGTGTGTGTGCGCGCCATTGCCAGGGCCTGGAGGAGTACAGTTCTCTGATTGACAGCTCCTCTTCATTCAGGACTTATCGAGCAGCTCTGGCTGACGTGGAGCCACCCTGTATTCCCTACCTGTAAGTCCTGAGACTGTATGGAACGGTCTATCTGTCTTAATATGTAATATAAGAGTGACTGTATGGAACTATCTATCCGTCTTAATATGTAGTATAAGAGGGACTGTATGGAACTATCTATCTGTCTTTATATGTAATATAAGAGTGACTGTATGGAACTATCTATCTCTGTAAATATTGAATTTGAGTGTCTCTTTATGTTACTATCTATCTGTGTTCATATTTAATATAAGGGTGTCTCTGTATGTAACTATCTATATGTCGGTTGTCTCTCAGAGGGCTGATTCTACAGGACTTGACCTTTGTGCACCTGGGGAACCCTGACTTATTGGCGACCTCTGACCCTGAGAGTTCACAGGTGAACTTCTCCAAACGCTGGCAGCAGTTTAACATCCTGGACACCATGAGGAGCTTTCAGCAAGTGTGAGTCCCTTAGCCCGGCTGTCCAGATGAACGACATCACTACTGAGTCAAATTAGACCCCACATTGGAGGACTAGGAGTCTGAACAAGTCTACAATTAGAGATCTAATGGAACTACCGAGTAGAGTAGTGGACACACACACACACACACACTACTGTAGCTGTTGATCACAGGTCTCCTTGTTCATGTTGACCTTATTTTGTGTGTGTGTGTGTGTGTGTGTGTGTGTGTGTAGGCCCTACGAGCTGAAGCCCAGTGAAGAGATTGTCTCCTTCTTTAACGACTTCAGCGACCACCTGTCAGAAGAGGCATTATGGGAACTCTCCTTACGGATCCGCCCCCGCAACACCCCGCGTAGCAACCAGCGCCATGGTAACTCCTAGACATGGTCAGCCAGCACCACTGCAAAAGAGACAATCCCCAGTGCCATGGCAACATCGAGTCAACCGCTGGTATCGATCGTAAAATGGATCCGCTGCCAAACCACGGGTTGACAGAATCAACAGCATGTGAAAAGTCAACTGATCTACCCAATCACGTCTCCACCTTAGAGATATTTAATTGGTTATATGGATGCAGTGTTGGTGATAGGCCAACCCCCACCTAACCGACCAATGGGGTGACCTTCTCAGATCTCCTTTCACTGAATGCAAACAGACATGTTTAGACGTAAGCTGGAGTTCTGTTTTAGTGGGGACTTCATCCAAATCATCATCATGCCTCAGGGTCTGACACACACACACACACACACACACACACACACACACACACACACACACAGAGCGAGTTTAAAATCCTCACGTGCCTTACTCTGGTCTTTTCAAAGAGACTGTGAATTATGTATACAGACTGTTTTTATTTAATTTAATGCAGTGTTCTCAAAGGAGGGATTGTTTATTTTACAGGAAAGCTGACAGTACAAAAGTGTTATCATGCGTTTGTTTGATGACTGTGAAACTTATTTCTGACATTTCAGATGACGTAGCTCCTTGAACTAATGACCAGTAATCAAACATGTTTTTTATCTGTTCGAGTGATGCAAATAGGTGTTTCTGTGTGTTAGGAGCTGTGTGTCTGTGTGCATTGTCTGTCTATTATCTTTGTGTTTGCGTGCATGTAAGAATGTGTGAAATGCCTGAAGTTACAATATGCTCTCACTCTCCTGATCAAACGAAAACATACTGTGAAAATTACATAAAACCAATAGCAATAAAGGATATGAAGACACATCTGTATATCACATCGCTGTACCCAAACTGATTTTTAAAACAAATGTGGCTCATCGTCAAATATTGGTTTTGCTTAAATGTTAAGAATAGTGAGCATTAGAAATTGGTAGACACACATTTAGTCTGATTGTAGACTACTGTTCCAATTTGAATCAAACCCAGACTGCACATGGTTAATGGATGGATGGATCATACATTTCTCAACACTCTCGACTCACTATGGTCACTATGGTACGGATGTAATAAACAAGTAAAAAAAGTTACTAAATACTAGGCCTACGGCCTGCAGATGGCAGAATAACTTTCACCACTACTCTGAAGACTGAAGTGCATGCCTCCAGGCTCAAGCCATATATATATATATATATATATATATATATATATATATATATATATATATATATATATATATATATATATATATATAATGTAACTAGTGATGTTGACGTTTGCCTTGGCTTTAGTGACTAACATTGGTCAGCTGAGAGGATACTACTTTACACAACGACCCTTATGTATCCATATTCATATATAGTTGACCTTGGAGTGATGGACACATTTTGGATCATTTTGTGGTGTTTTATATTTGTTTCATAACCATTGATCGTTACTGCAGTTATGTTCCTCTTACTGTGAACATGTCAATAATTTTTACTTGATGTGCGTTCTGTGATGGCGAAGATGTAGCTGTGTTTGTTTCCATGGCGACAGACTTTCAAGTCAAGTAACGTGCAGTGGATGGGCAACATAAACCCAGGCATTAGTAATCAATAATGTAGCTCGAGCTGGTAAACAAATGCTGCAGATAAGGGCAAGAGTACATGCACGTTTATTTGGTAATTATGTAAATCAGTGCTGGTGTGGTAGTCATTGATAGTTAGAAGAATTTGTAAGAGCTAACGTTATTTTATCAGTACGCTTACAGCCATGGGTAGCTAAGGTAACGATATTGCTAGTGTGCTAGCTCGATGAAAAACGTGTATAGTAAGATAGCCAACGTTCTCTTATGGATCAGGACTTGTAGTCCTTAAAGTGCTATGGAAATTGTAAACTACGGTTTTTGCAGTTTGTAGTGATTTAACTGTTGTTCGAACTTGTTATGTAACTTCGTTCGTTAATTTTCTGAAAATACCGATTATAATCCTTGCAGCTCTTCCTCTGTGCGTTAGGTTGTACTAAGACATTCCCAACCCTGTCTTCTCCAGTCTTGTGCAGGGACAGCATTCTAGCCACCCTTCCCCAGTCTTGTCCCGATTAGATCTCGATGATGTTGGAGTCCATCAAACTGCCCATTGTTATTAGAGTGGAGATCAACCTAGTTTTGTTGGTCGTGACAGCTCTAGGGCTGTGGACCCGTCTCCATGGGATCACTTTCCCGAAGGCTGTGGTGTAAGTACTACAACCATTACCGGACAGCTATCAATAAAATCACTTGCATGCGATTTGAGTGTTTCTAAGTCTCTCTGTCTCCCTCTTTCCTACTTGGTGTTATAATTTACCTGTATTAAAAAGTGAGTGTAGCTGGGTGTAGCCAACATTTCATAAACAATTCCATATCAGATCAAATCCGAACAATGGCTCCATGTTATTCCATTATTCTGTAATTCCAGGCTTTTCCGCATTTAGAATCCACAGTGGATAACATACTCACATCTTTAGACTTCTTGCTGCACATACTAACCTATTACTATTCTGTGTTTCTTACAGGTTTGACGAGGTGTACTATGGCCAGTTTGTGTCATTGTACATGAAACAGGTGTTCTTTATCGATGAAAGCGGACCACCTCTCGGTCACATGATCTTAGCCTTCGGAGGTTTGTTCTTTATCAATATATTGAACTGGGTTCTGACGCTTAAGGTGGAGGCTCTGATATATTCCCTGGTAAAGTACCCACCCTGATTAACTATTTTAATATTCTCTAAAGCATACCTCGGAGGTTTTGATGGCAACTTCCTCTGGAACAGGATAGGAGCAGGTACTGGAGCAACACACACACAAACGAACAACAGCCTTAACAGCAATGAGTTGCCTGCAGCCAGGATTTTCTTCATCATTGTATTTTGGTTTGTTTGTACGTTTGTGTGTGTTGTTGCTATGTGTTGTTGTTGTTGTAGAGTACCCCAGCAGTGTTCCCGTATGGACTTTGAGGCTGGTTCCGGCTCTGTGTGGTTCTCTCTGCATTCCTCTGGCCTACCTGCTGCTCCTGGAGCTGGGCTGCTCTCACACCGCCGCCCTGGGGGCAGCGCTGCTCCTACTACTGGGTAACTATGCCTGACCTCTGAACCCTGTCCCTAAATCCAGAACCCCTGGCTGCCCTGGGGTATACTGAGTGACAAATGGCTCATGAAGAGGTATCAAAAAGGTTTGACGAATTAAACGTTTGTGTGTGTCCGCGTGTCCGCGTGTGCGCGTGTGTGCGTGCGTGTGTGTGTGCGTGTGTGTGTGTTGACAGAGAACTCGTTGATCGTCCAGTCTCGCTTCATGCTCCTGGAGTCAGTTCTCATCTTTTTCCTGCTGCTGTCTCTCCTCTCATACCTCAAGTTCCACAACTCACCTAGCAGGTAACCTTTGACCCCAGACCAGCTCCCTACTCCTAACCTTTGTTAACCTTTGACCCCAGACCTCTCCTCTGATCAACGCCCTACTTCTAACCTTTGTTAACCTTTGAACCCAGATCAACTCCCTACTCCTAACCTTTGTTGACCTTTGAGCCCAGACCTTTACTCTGACCAACGCCCTACTCCTACCTTTTGTCAACCTTCTATTCATGTCTTTAATCGTCTTTTAGCTCTCTAAGTATTCTCTTATTTTTCTACCTCTCCTGACTCTTCCTCCTCTCCGTAGCTCCAGGGTCAGATCTGCATGGCTTCTGTTGACAGGAGCCTCCTGTGCTTGTGCTGTGGGGTGAGTCCTCATTTAAGCAAGATGTGTATTGTGTGTGTGTGTGTGTGTGTGTGTGTGTGTGTGTGTGTGTGTGTGTGTGTGTGTGTGTGTGTGTGTGTGTGTGTGTGTGTGTGTGTGTGTGTGTGTGTGTGTGTGTGTGTGTGTTTTCTCTATAAACACTAATATTTCCACTAATCGATGTACTGCTCTCTGCTTGGTCAGAGTGAAGTACATGGGCTTGTTCAGTTACATTCTCCTATTGGCTGTGGCTGCCGTGCACACCTGGCAGATGATTGGAGACCAAGCCCTGGGCCATGTGAGTCTGACCAATAGCAGCATACAGCCGCTTTGATCTGGCCAATCACAGCTCAATTCCAACTGAGCTGAGTCTAGGATTTATTGAATCACTGTTGTCTTGCTATTTAACCCATGTTTAAAACAGGCAGTTCTATTAGAATAACACTTAACATTGTGAGAGAGAGTTGCTTTTACAATACTTTTACTGTTTCACAACAATATTTACAAAGTAATGGAGGTAGGGCAGGGAGAATTTTTTTAATTATTAATGTTTATATATAACAATATATATCCTCTGATGGATTTCATAACATCTGTTTATTTAGTGACCCATGTTCTCTGCTTCCTCTGCACCGTGTGTTTGTGTGTGTATGTGTATGTGTGCGTGTGTGTGTGCGTGTGTGTGTGCGTGTGTGTGTGCGTGTGCGTGTGCGTGTGCGTGTGCGCGTGTGTGTGCGCACGCACGCTCAGGGCCGCGTGTTATGGCAGTGTGTGTGTCGGGCTGTGTGTCTGCTGGCGGTGCCGATGCTGTCCTACCTGCTCTATTTCTACGTCCACCTCAGCCTCCTGTACCGCAGCGGACCCCACGACCAGATGATGACCAGTGCCTTCCAGGCCAGCCTGGAGGTATGAAGAGCACACACACACATACACAAAGAAAAATAGACAGTTGACCACAGTTTCATTTTTACAAATCACATATCCATCTTGAAAAGCGAATGTTTCAACTTTGAGTGATTGTTCTCTCTGTGTGTGTGTGTGTGTGTGTGTGTGTGTGTGTGTGTGCACATGCGTGTAGGGAGGGCTGTCCAGGATCACTCAGGGTCAGCCCCTAGAGGTCGCCTATGGCTCTCAGGTGACACTTCGCAGTGCAGCCAACCAACCAATCCCCTGTTGGCTCCACTCACACAAGGTCAACTACCCAATCAGGTACGGACACAGCATCCGCTTGTGTAATACACAACGTTTTGCAGTTACAGCCTCACTTCAATAATCCACAAGGTGTGTGTGTGTGTGTGTGTGTGTGTGTGTGTGTGGGGGGGGGGGGGGGGGGGGGGGGGACAGGTATGAGAACGGGCGAGGGAGTTCCCACCAGCAGCAGGTCACATGTTATCCTTTCAAAGACGTCAACAACTGGTGGATCATCAAAGACCCTGGCAAGTAGGTCACCACGGAAACCCCTGACAGGTTTTCTGTTAATTATTAAGTATTAATAACAAAATCTCCCCGAGTGACAGCATGTTGCCATCTGTATGGCGCCCTCTGGTGAAAGTATTTCAAATAACAGTGCGTTGCATTCTCTTATATATCATTTTCTATACTCTTTAACTCTCAGGCAAGACCTGGTGGTGAGCAGCCCGCCCCGCCCTGTTCGCCACGGCGACGTGGTCCAGCTGCTCCATGGCATGACGTCACGCTTCCTCAACAGGTCACCATAGTAACCAGACCACACTGCACACCGATGTCTTTGTGTTGACACTATACCCCCCCCCCCCCTAGTGACCAGGGTCTGTGTGACGTATAACCGTGTTTCCCTCACAGCCACGACGTTGCAGCCCCCATGAGCCCTCACGCCCAGGAGGTGTCAGGATACGTCGACTTCAACGTCTCCATGCCAACCCAGAACCTCTGGAGAGTTGTGAGTCCTCGACCTCAATCGACCTCTGACCTCTGCCTCTTAAAGCCTACCCCGCTGTTCTCCTTTGTTGTTGTGGTTTAATAGGATTCCTTTGATTGTCGTTGTTTAATGTATTTACTGTTGTTGTTATTTAGGACATCTCCAACAGGGAGGCGGAGTCTGAAGTGTGGAAGACCATCCTCTCTGACGTCAGACTGATCCACGTCAACACCTCTGCGGTGCTTAAGGTACCTTCTGATGCGACGGAAAACAAGTGCACCTCTAGACCTGGCACACAGCCTTTCTTAATGAGTGGGGCATTTGGTTTGCATGTGGTTGTGTTCCAGCTGAGCGGAGCCTCCTTACCAGACTGGGGGTACAGGCAGCTGGAGGTGGTGTGTGACAAGAACTATAAAGGTTACCATAGCAGCGGGGGCTGGACTGTTGAGGAACACCGCTACGGAACAAGTAGGTTCCTAACGTTGACCTCAGAACCTTGACCTCTAACCTGTGACCCCAATGGAGCCACGCAACAGCAGGATGTAAAACTAAAATATTTATTAAATTTTTTTTTTTATTTAAATCAAAGGAAACTGAAATGGCTCGTAATTAAGAAAAACAAGAGTGTGTGTTTGTGTGTGTTTGGTGGTGTGTAGGCCAGGAGCAGAAAGAGAGAGAGCTGGAGCTTCACTCTCCCACCCACATCGACATCAACAGAAACCTCACCTTCATGGCTAAATTCCTTGAACTACAAGTAACAAAATAAAATACTGCTATAATTAGAATCTATTACTACTTGTGTCCTTGCATTTACCCCTATTACAGTACAGCTAGGTACTTTCATAGCAAACTACTTCCTAAAAGACCAGACTGAATCTGTTATAAATGATTATTCAATGCTGCATTATGACTTCTCAGATTTACACCCTTTAATGCTACTGCTGTAATCACTTTGAAGAGCGGTGTGGTTCTGTTGCCAAAGCGGCAGAGTGACATTGTGCCGTTGCCTTGACAGTGGAAGATGCTGACAGTGAAGCAGGAAGAGTCTGAACACAAGTATAGCTCCTCCCCTCTGGAGTGGGTCACCATGGATACCAACATAGCCTACTGGCTGCACTCCTCTAGCAATGTAAGACCCCTTTTGTTTACGTGCTGCCTGTGTATCGTTCGGGCTGCTTTTGTTTTACTCCAGATGGAGCATCTGACATGTCCCTACTTAGATATGTAAGTATGTAAAGTATGTGTTTATGTTGTGATTGGCTGTTTTTTTCCGTGGTACGACAGGCTCAGATCCACTTGATTGGTAACCCAGTGTCTTGGGGCGTGGCCAGCCTGTGTCTGTCAGCCTATCTGCTGCTGGCTCTGCTCTACCTGCTGAGAAGGAGGAGGGCTCTGAAAGACATCCCTGACGGTACATGCTGAAGACTCGCTTTGTTTTAACCCTAAATCAGAAAAAATACATTCCTAATCAAATAGTCAATTGTAGAAATTTCCAAAGAGAGTGTGCATCATTTCCCCCCAATTGAATGTGTTTTCCTCAGAGGCTTGGAGCCAGTTTGTCCTGTCAGGTGTGGTGTGTGTGGGCGGCTGGGCCGTCAACTACCTGCCCTTCTTCCTGATGGAGAAGACGCTGTTCCTGTATCACTACCTCCCCGCTCACACCTTCCTCCTACTGCTCATACCCGTCATCCTGGAGCACCTGCACACACACCTTCTCAGGTAAAGAAACACACTCACCTTCTCAGGTAAAAAAAAACACACACAAACACACACCTTCTTAGGTAAAGAAACACGCAGTCACATACACACCTTCTCAGGTAAAAATAAACATGCATTCACAAACACACCTTCTCAGGTAAAGAAACACGCACACACACACACACACCTGCCTGCATCTGCTCAAGTAGGGACGGAGACGGACACACCCCTGTATTAGTAGATTTAATTGAAATCAAATGTAAATGCAGCCACGTTCTATAAATGACAAGAAAACCTCAGAAATCAACCAACCTTATTATTTATTTTTTTCATCGCTTACCAGGATGTTTGTTTATGTTCTCAAAAGACTGAGGCTTCTGTCTCACTCTGTCCATGCAGGAGTGTTTCCCACAAACGAGCGCTGAGTGTGTGTGTGTTAGCGGGGCTGACGTCGGTCTACCTGTCCTACCGCACCTTCACTCCTCTGACCTACGGAACCCCGGAGCTCAGCGCTCAGGAGCTGGCCTCGCTGAGGTGGAGAGACAGCTGGGACATCCTGTACCGTCACCGCTGAGACACACACACACACACACACACACACACACACACACACACACCCACACACACATACACAGGGACTGTACTGCCAATGTATTGCTCTTCACTTCGAAACACACACAGCAAGGACACTAAAGACTGTACTGTACTGCTGTCCCCCTTCATTTCAACACAAAAAACTTTTGTCAAGTTGATATTGTGCAATGTTCTAACAGTCGCCACACTCAACCTTTAGGTTTTTAATTACCTCCTAACTGATAATAATTCTAATTTAACAGAAAACCAAAATGTGCCCCAAAAATGTACTTCTTCCTTTAAAATAAATGCTGTTGGAAATATGTACCGAAAGTACCCGCTGTTAAGTATGTCAGTGGACAGACTGAAATGTAGAATGCAGGTACAGGAACATATACAGAGAAACTAGAACAAGGTCTGGTGAATTCAAGTAAGGGAGCCTTCCAATCAGGTGGATTCAGGGACCAAGAAGAACCTGTGGACCACCTATGAAAGTTGGTGCCTACTGCTCCATAAGCCTATAACGATTTCAAAATCATAAATGAATTATAAATACCATTATGTAAATGTTAGTATCTCAGTGTTGTGAAGGAGGTCTTGCGTGAAGGATTTGTTTTGTCTGTTATGGGATGATATTTAATTTTTTTGAATCAAAAAATGATAATTTATCTCTCAGAGTTATGGTTTGCAGGGTAATTCGTTGTGTATTAGTGTAACCCAGTTTAACCCTGGACTCATTCTGTTAGACACGCAGGGCGGGTAAAAAACAGAAATGAGGAACAAAATAGAAGGAAGTACTTGAGGCTTTGCATTGTGGGTATTTATATTATCTCAAGACCTCACGTCTATTTTCTTTACAAAAAAATATCTAATTCATTAATTATTGGCAGAAAACAATTTAATTATTATTTAAAAGATGCTGTTGTTAAAAAAAGAGTAGAAAGAAAAAAACAGTACGCTTAAGTTTCAGCGCAGTGCTTCCTGGGTAATATGTTAACGACAGTGCTACGTTTGCGCTAGGATTGGTGAACTAACATGCACATGGACAACTAGGTAAAGTTTGCCTTATTTGTGATTTCCATCTAGTTTGCACGACACATTTTTGGTGTAGTGAAACGTTTGCTTAAGCATCTCGGCGCTGAATCTTTATGTACATTTGATAAACTGGATTACGCCAATTTTACTGTAAGCCAGCTAGGGAAGTTTGGGCTAACGTTCATAACATGACAGTAGTAGTAGTAGTAGTAGTACTGTAACGTTCGGGTAACGTTATATTAGCAGGTTACACTTGAACAGGTAATGATGCTGATGTGAAGGGTGGTCGTGTCTCATGCAACGTTCCGCATCACGTTCCGTGTCAAGTATAAAACCTTGATAATGTCAAGTTAGGATCTTAATTTTATTAAATGTATGCTCACTACATTAAGAAGTCACTGGCGAGAGCTAAGGGAAACTAGTTATTGAAAGTTGTTGTGCAGTCTTGTCATTGTGGTTGTAAGTAATTATTCAACAAAACAATTTTTTTTTTGTTGGTCAATTCTGGCCGGCATTATTTAGAACAAGGTACTGGTTAAAACAAGTGCTATAGTTTAACTTTATAAGTAATTTGTGAACTTTTGTGCATAATTGCTGCCTTGCTGTATAGTGGGTTAATCTTACTCAACGTGACACCGACCGTCTCCGTCATGTCGGAGAACCTAGTGGCCGAACGGGAGAAAATCGAGCGACAGATCCGGGAGCTGGAGCAGAGTCTTGGACCGGAGTCCAACCTCATCGACCTGGTGTCCTCAGACAGCTGTCCCTCAGGTAGAATAGGAAGCGTGTGTGTGTGTGTGTGTGTGTGTGTGTGTGTGTGTGTGTGTGTGTGTGTGTGTTGGGCAGTCTTTGAGGGGGCAGGGGGAGAAAGAGTGCGCTGTCGTTAGTGCATTAGACTAGACAAACACCATTACACTTGGAGAAAGGTAAAATGGGAGGTCTAGTGAGGGTTGTTAAACTGAAGTCCTTTCTTCTGCTCTTATCTTGTGCTCAGATGATGGTTCGGATGGCACCCAGGATCCAGACCTGGTAAGAAACACACACACACACACACACACACACACACACACACACACACACACACACACACACACACACACACACACACACACACACACACACACACACACATAGAAACTATGGCTGCATTCCAATAGTAGTGTCGTATACTCACTCACTCCCTCCGGGAACTAATCCTTGACTTCCCTGGCAAAAAATATTTTGAGTTGTCCAGAGTGAAAGAAGGAAAGTTTTAGGACAAGATGAATGGTGTCAGGGGTGACTTTTCTGATCTTTTATAATGGCCTACCGTACGATAGGAGGGTGACCTGGCTGCAGAGAGAGAGAAGATCCAGAGAGAGATTGAGGAACTGGAGAATACACTAGGGCCAGTAGCAGGTAATTGTATGTACTCTGTGTGTGTGTGTGTGTGTGTGTGTGTGTGTGTGTGTGGGGGGGGGGGGGGGTGCCTTTGCTTGCGTCAACCATTGGTAGCAATCATTTTGAACTGCTATATGAATAACAACGTTTGCCTGGCTGTGTGCGTGTGTTCCAGACGGAGATGTAGTTGCCAGTTCTTCAGAAGAAGTGAGTACCAACTTGCTATTTTTACTCAATAACAACAAGAACACTTGACTCCAGTCATTTTTATTGTTCTATATCACAATCTATTACCACCTCAGCCTTTCATAATATCTTAAGGTTATCCATAATAACCTGAATCTAGAGTGAAAACTGTAAAAAAAAAAATATATATGTTTATGATAAATGTGACATATTTTACTGACAAAAGTGGCCACAATGCTTACAACTAGATTGATATGTTATATCAAACCAACCTAACACACCTCCCAATAATTGAATAAGAATTAACCTATACTATCTCTGTTCTATCTCTCTCCCCCCTCCACCGCTCTGCTCTCTCCCCCTCCTCTCCAACCCTCCCCTCCTCTCCCCTCCCTGCTCTCCCCCTCCTCTCCAACCCTCCCCTCCTCTCCCCTCCCTGCTCTCCCCCTCCTCTCCAACCCTCCCCTCCTCTCCCCTCCCTGCTCTCCCCCTCCTCTCCAACCCTCCCCTCCTCTCCCCTCCCTGCTCTCTCCTCGTCTCCAACCCTCCCCTCCTCTCCCCTCCCTGCTCTCTCCTCGTCTCCAACCCTCCCCTCCTCTCCCCTCCCTGCTCTCTCCTCGTCTCCAACCCTCCCCTCCTCTCCCCTCCCTGCTCTTCCCCTCCTCTCCAACCCTCCCCTCCTCTCCCCTCCCTGCAGAGTGACAGTGAAGAGGAGCTGGACCTTCCCCAGACCACTGAGTCTTGTCTCCAGATGAACCTGGTCTACCAGGAGGTCCTCAATGAGAAACTGTCTGCACTGGAAAAACTGCTGGCGGAAAACCAAAAGCAGCAGGTAGCCCATGCGAGTGTGTGTTAGTCTGTGTGTTTGTCTCATGGTCTTCCTGTGTATATGTAAAATGTAAAAGTCATTGTTAATAACTGAGTTAATACATTTCCATTTATCTGCAGCCTGTGGCATCATTTTGGTGTGTCGTCTGTGTGTCTACGGTGGGGGGGAGTGCCAGTAGCATCATTTAGGTGTGTCCTCTGTGTCTCTACAGGCGGAGGTGGAGGTGGAGATGTCCGGTCTAGGACCCCGGATGACTGCCTACAACTGTCAGTCTGGGCGCCTCTACATGGGCAGCTTCCTCAAACCCTACTTCAAGGACAAGGTCACGGGCCTGGTAGGTATTCAGCAACCAGTCCCATCTACTGCTCTGCCTCTAGAGTTAGGACAACTAGAACAGCCATACTTGTTTGTTTGTGTGTGTGTGTGTGTGTGTGTGTGTGTGTGTGTGTGTGTGTGTGTGTGTGTGTGTGTGTGTGTGTGTGTGTGTGTGTGTGTGTGTGTGTGTGTGTGTGTGTGTGTGTGTGTGTGTGTGTGTGGGTTGCTCGAGGAGACAGGCTAGTTAGCCATGGTTGGTGTTCTGGCCTGCATCGCCATAGTTACGATATCTCAGCCCATTGTGCTCTGTGTTATTCTAATGTACTGGCAGTGCTATCGGCGATCCTGACCGGATGTTGGCGCTATCCATTCCTGGCGGTGCTTTGTCATTCCTTTCCCTAAACATACCATAATATGGCAAAACATTATGACTGGTCAACATCACAACAATCCCCTAAAACATGTGGTTCACTCACTTCAGAAATCTATGAATGATTGAACTCAATTCCAGGCTATCTTTCTCTGACTGGCTGTTGTTGTCTGGTAAATGGGCGGGTCGTTCTTGTTACCTCACCAGGGCCCGCCAGCCAATCCTGAGACCAAAGATAAGCAGGCCAAGACAAACCATATTGTTGATGACACTCGACTCAGAACCAAGAGATGTATGGATTACTATTATTATAATTATTATTAGATTTTTAGTAGTATTATTATTACTATTATTATTGTTAATATTACTATTACTATTATTACTACTATTATTATTATTAAATTTTTTTTACTATTATTGTTGCTAATATTACTATCATTGCGATTATTATTATATTATTATTATTACTATATTAGTATTAGTATTATTATTTACTATATTAGTACTACGGTACTATCAACAAACAATGCTGTGGATGACACTCAACGAAACACGACATTTATGGATAGAGTACATTTATAAAGAGCTCTCAAATCCCATGGTACTATCAATCCACAGAAATCACATCTTAGAAAGGGAAGGATTGATATCTAATGTGTAATTTCCTGTTTACTTCCTGCTTTAGGGGAGGGCTGGCAGAAGTCCCTGTTGATTAACTCTGTGGCCAGAGACTGCGTGAGAAAACTGACCCAGCCCAAGCTCTCTAAGTACGTTGCCGTAGCATTATTCAACTCTGAACGCACAGAACCGTTACAGAGAACAGATCTATGCTTCTGTTACGTTGACTTGGTCTGTGTGTGTCCGGTGTACGCTAGATTTCTGCTTTCTTTGGTTTTCACGAAACATTTGTTTGCCTCTGGTGTATGTTTCTGTGTGTGTGATGTGTGTGTGTCTGTGATGTGTGTGTGTGTGTGTGTGTGTGATGTGTGTGTGTGTGTGTGCTCGCGTGCCGCATTCACGTGTGTGTGTGTGTGTGTGTGTGTGTGTGTGTTTTACAGAGTGGACTACCTGACACAGAAGCTTTCCAAAGCAAACTCGACAGAGAAGATCATCATTCGTCAACAGATCGTCACGCTAGAGAAGGAGATAGAGGAGATCAGGTCCATATAGAGGCACACCATAGATACAAATATTTACATAAAGCCCAACTCTATTATACTAAACTAACTGTCGTATATACCCATAAGACATAGCTGACTAATATTTACATAACTCTCATATCTCTATATACCTTATTGATAAATGTCTTTAATTGTACCCATCTCATGTCATCTGTGATACTTCTCTCCTTCTCATAATCATTTATCTGTGTCTTCTTTCCCTGCTCAGCATAACAGTGTCATGTTTTCTTTCTGATTGGTCAGTGGGATGAAGGAAGAGGACCTGATTGGTGAACGCCTCGACGATCATGACTGGCCAAAGATCTCCAACATAGATGTAAGTTTAAACGTTTGATTTTGTTGCAGCAATGTACGGTAAAAGAGCAAATAGTAAAATAACATCAGCAAATACAGTTAAATACTTGTTAACTTCTTTATAAAAGAAAGATCAAAGGAGTGTTTTGTCAACCTTTTTCCTAAACCTACGACATTATGGCAAAGTGTATTCTGACACGTTAAAGAGTTGGAGTTGAATAACTTTTCCTTGTCTCTGTATTCTCTTATTCCGCCTCCCCACCATTTTTCTATCTTCCTATTCCTCCCATAACCATCTTCCTACCATTCTATCTGTTTTTTGTTTGCTCCCTCCCTCCTTCTCCGTCTTACCTCTTTCCTCCTCTCCCTCCTCCCATCCCCTCTCCTCCCTTCCCCTCTCTTCTCCTCTCCCTCCTCCATTTCCCCTCTCTTACCATCTCTCCTCCCTTCCTCTCTTACCATCTCTCTCCTCCCTTCCCCTCTGTTCTCCTCTCCCTCCTCCATTTCCTCTCTCTTACCATCTCTCTTCCCTTCCTCTCTTACCATCTCTCTCCTCCCTTCCCCTCTCTTCTCCTCTCCCTCCTCCATTTCCTCTCTCTTACCATCTCTCTCCTCCCTTCCTCTCTTACCATCTCTCTCCTCCCTTCCCCTCTCTTCTCCTCTCCCTCCTCCATTTCCTCTCTCTTACCATCTCTCTCCTCCCTTCCTCTCTTACCATCTCTCTCCTCCCTTCCCCTCTCTACTCCTCTCTCTGCTCCCTTCCTCTCTCTTACCATCTCTCTCCTCCCTTCCCTCTCTCTGTTTTTCCTCTCCTGCCCTGTTAGTTTGAGGGCACTCGTGAGGCGGACGACATCCAGAGGTTCTGGCAGAACTACCTGCACCCGTCCATCAACAAGTCCAGCTGGAGCCGGGACGAGATCGAATGGCTGGCCGAGGTGGCGGAGCGCAACAACGCCGTGGACTGGACCAAGATCGCTGAGGAGCTAGGGGTGAGGGAGGGAGGGAGGGAGGGGGGGAGAGAGAGGGGGAGGTAGGGAGGGAGAGGGAGGGAGGGGAGGAAAGAGGGGGATGAAGGAGAGAGGGAGAAATGAGGGGTATAGGCTGGGTCTGGGGCTAAGAGAGAGAGATATATATATATATATATTTGATCTACTCTTTGTGTGTGTGTGTGTGTGTGTGTGTGTGTGTGTGTGTGTGTGCTTGTGTCTCCTCAGACCAACAGGACAGCCTTCATGTGTCTCCAGACCTACCAGCGCTACGTCTCCAAGACCTTCAAGAGGAGGCTGTGGTGTCCTGAGGAGGACGCTATCCTCGCCAAGCTGGTGGCCCAGATGAGGATCGGGAACTACATCCCCTACACCCAGAGTAAGACCTCCACCTGGAATCTATCCCATAATAATCCTTACACAATCTGAAACTACATCCCCTACACCCAGAGTAAGACCACCACCTGGAATCTATCCCATAATAATCCTTACACAACCTGAAACTACATTCCGTACACCCAGAGTAAGACTTCAACCTGGAATCTATCCCACAATAATCCTTACACAATTGACTGTGTATGTTATAATTACACCCTCTCTCTCTCTCTTTCTCTCTCTCTCTCTCTCTCTCTCTCTCTCTCTCTCTAGTGTGCTACTTCATGGAGGGTCGTGAACCCTGCCAGCTCATGTATCGCTGGACCCAGGTTCTAAACCCCACCATCCGGAAAGGCCACTGGACTGAAGAGGAGAACAAGGTATAAGAATGGAACTGTCCCTTCTCTCTCAGGGTTCATCTAAACTGGAGAAAGGCTGTCATGTCTATTATATCATGAAGTCTAAGGGATTGAAAAGATATGGTCAGGATACATGGCCTAGTTCTGACATTTTAATGATGTGTGTGTGTGTGTGTGTGTGTGTGTGTGTGTGTGTGTGTGTGTGTGTGTGTGTGCAGCAACTCGTTAACGCAGTGGCTAAGTATGGCGCCGGGAACTGGTGGAAGATCTGCCAGGAAGTACCTGGTCGTAATGACGGACAGTGTCGAGACAGGTGAGACCTGATTGGCCAGTGTCGAGACAGGTGAGACCTGATTTGCCAGTTTACAGACGGGTGAGACCTGATTGGCCAGTGTACAGGTGAGACCTGATTGGCCAATGTACAGACAGGTGAGATCTGATTGGCCAGTCTACAGACAAGTGAGATCTGATTGGCCAGTGTCATAACCGGTGAGACCTGATTGGACAGTGTTGAGCATAGGTGAGACCTGATTGGACAGTGTCAAAATAGGTGAGACCTGATTGGACAGTGTTGAGCATAGCCACAGGAAGATATTTGCGGTAGGGGGGTGCGAAGGGTGAAGGTAACACAAGACTTTAGCTTAACTGAATAGAACATTCTAGGTAAATGGTAATTATGTACCTCACAGTGTTATTTCGAGTTACGCAACTTTTTACATTCAGGAAGTTTCCACACCCCATATTAAATAAAGAGGGAGAAATAGTGTTTGTACCCTCTGAAATGTATTTTGTGTGTGTGTGTGTGTGTGTGTGTGTGTGTGTGTGTGTGTGTGTGTGTGTGTGTGTGTGTGTGTGTGTGTGTGTGTGTGTGTGTGCTCCCACTTGCGTGCGTGCAGGTACGTGGACTGCCTGCAGGCTAACGTGAAGAGAGGGTCGTTTGATGACAACGAGATTGAACTGCTGATCCAGGGAGTGGAAAAACACGGTGTAGGTCAGTATCCTCTGGACAGTCTACACAGTGGGTCTGTGTGTGTCTCTGTACAGAATGGAGACAGGACACAGTCTACACAGTGGGTCTGTGTGTGTCTCTATACAGAATGGGGATAGGACACAGGCTACACTGTGGGTCTGTGTGTGTTTTCACAGTCTAGGTTCAGGTCAAAGATACCAAAATCAAACCGACTGATTTCTGAATACAGATGTGTGTTGCTTTGTTTGCTAACCCATGGGTGACTGTGGCTACAGGTAAATGGGCTAAGATAGCCACAGGCATTCCAAACCGTCTGGACGCCCAGTGTATGAGGGCATGGCTGAGGCTAACAAGAATATGTGTAAGGACACTTCTATTTATTCATTCTGTCTCTCTCTCTCTCTCTCTCTCTCTCTCTTTCTGTCTCTCTCTTTCTCTCTTTGTGAAACACATCTTTAATAACAAAATACATTCTGAACTTTAGACTTTATGTCTAAATCAATTGTTATGGATAGAGTTTGAGATGGTGCTGTCAAATCAGAACTCTGTGTGTCTAAACTCGTTTTTGTATTGTGTGTGTGTGTGTGTGTGTGTGTGTGTGTGTGTGTGTGTGTGTGTGTGTGTGTTCAGAGGAGGGAGAAGGAGAAGACGCAGAAGGAGAAGAAGAAGCGCCGTGACAGCGCGGCTGACAAAAACCGGAGGAAGTTGGCTCTGAAGCTCATCAAGAGGCGCCTCTTCACGCTGGAGGAGGAGGAGGACAGCACCGAGGAAGAGGAGGAGGAGGAGCAGGTGAAGGTGGAGTACATGGACAGTGATGAGGACGACAAGAAGAAGATAAGGAGCATCATTGAACTGAACGAGGAGCAGGAGGCTGAGGAGGAAGAGAAGGAGGTAAAGGTGGAGTTTGTCGTCCTGCCGTTGGACGACTGGATCCCGGTTCCCGTGCCGGTGACGGACAGTACCCTGAGTGGCCTGATGGTGGCGCTGCCAACACGCGGCAGCCTCGCTGCTACCACGCAGGTGAACAGCCTCTGCCCTGGAAACACGCGCAGGATAAGTCACATGCGCTGCACCATCTTGGACAGGAAGTTCAGACACGTGGACACTGTGATTGGACCACCGCCTTTCATCCTGCCTAGGAAGGTAACACACACACACACACAGAATCTTAACAGCTAGCAATGGCCTAGTCTGGTTCGATATACATGGCTTCTCTCTATATCAAATTCATATAAAATGCGAAATGATTATTATGAATTTGAATACATAAACCTGCCTGGTATACTCAGTCTTGTTTTTGTTTTTTGCATTATAATAAGAAAACATAAATGTGTGTGTGTGTGCGTGCGTGTGCGTGCGTGTGCGTGCGTGTGGGTGTGTGTGCGTGTGTGTGTGTGTGTGTGTGTGAAGCTTCGGAACAGCAGGAAAGCCATGATACACTATTCCCTAGGGGCCGTCTGCAGCTTCATAGCGGCCAAGAGGAAGAAGGCTTCTAAGGTCAGTTTAACTCCTTGTGTGTGTGTGTGTGTGTGTGTGTGTGTGTGTGTGTGTGTGTGTGTGTCAGTCTCTCTCTCTCTCTATCTCTATCTCTCCCTTTCTCTCCTCCCTCTCCCCCCCTTTTAATTATGTTGTCTGACCATGCCAAAAAAAAGCTTATGAGGTATTCCTATCTATAGAAACAAATCCTACTTTTCTGTGTTCTCATTTTGTGCATGGAAAGTCTAATGCAATAGTCTAATGTGTTGGACATTGATAGTGCGTGCGTTTGTGTGTGTGTGTGTGTGTGTGTTTGCGTGTGTGCGTGCAGAAGAGAAGCCTGGCCAGGTCACCCGGAGCAGCTTACAGAATGTCCCACAGGAGATTGGGGGTCTGTGGGGGTGGAGTGGGTGGGCCAGCGGGAGCCATGGGAGGAGCTACCGGGAAAAAGACAAGTCGAGCCCAAAAGCAGTTCCAATGCGCCACCATACGGGAGTATGACCTCATGATCGCCATGGCGCCCTGGGTGGGTAACCTGCTCATTCCCGCCCTCCGCAGAAGCACCATCACAGAAGGTGATAATGATATTAATAATCATAATCATAATTGTGGTACCTGTTATTTCAGTAGCTGTTACAAAGAATGTAAGTAGTAGGTGATAACTTAATGATCAGGCTGAGACGTTTAGGGAGTTACCATTAGAGCCAAAGACAACACTTTGACTGAACTGTACCGTATGTATGTCTATGCTGTATGTACTGTAAACTTTGTGCGTGTGCATGTGCGTGTGCGCGTGTGTGCGCAGTGGAGACGTTACGAGAGCGGGTTGAGGCGGTGGGTCTAACCAGCACGCCAGTGTTCCTCCTCTTCCTGCAGGTAAGAACACAAACCGTTAACCTCCTAAGCTAAAGTCTTACTGCAGGTAAAAACACAAACCAGTTACTTTCTAACGCTAAATTCTTTCACACTCTCAAGCCCCATTGATAAAAACAAAACAAAAATCGGAAAAGTTAGAGAAGATCAACTCTCTGCAAAGACTCTCTGTTTTTCCCAGTTCGATTGGGTAAATGAAGTAGGTCATTTGGTAGGCGCTGTCTCATTTTGAATTGCCCTATCAGATGTATTATGTATTTGTGTTCTCTGAAGTTTAAGTTAATATAATCCAGTGTTTCCATTTGTCGGACACGGGGCCTCAGTGCTAAGTCATCTCCAGACACGGTCAGTCACGTTGTGGATGTGACGAGTTGCTGCTTGCCCTTTGCCTTAGCAGAGTTTGATGACGTTGAACTTTAACCCGGAAGCCTTTCCCCTCTCTGTCCTGCTTGGCTAGGTGATGCATGTGGACACACAGGGCTGCAAGACAACTATACAGAAGAAGAGGTTTCCTGTGGGTGCAATCCCTCTCCTCTACTCTCCCCTCTGCTCTCTCCTCTCCTCTCCTCTCCTCTCCTCTCCTCTCCTCTCCTCTCCTCTCCTCTCCTCTCCTCTCCTCTCCTCTCCTCTCCTCTCCTCTCCTCTCCTCTCCTCTCCTCTCCTCTCCTCTCTCACCCTCCATGTCTTTTCATCCGTCCATCTTTTCACCACTCCTCTCTTCTCCTCATCCTCCCATTCCTCCATCCCTCCACTCCTCCCATCCCTTCATTATCCTCCCTCCATCCATCCATTTCCATCCCTCCATCTTTTCATCCCTACACTCCTCTTGTCCTCGTCACCTCATCTCCCTGCTAATTCTGACTACTTTTGACAGATAATAGCATATAAGCATAACATAATATATACAAATATATAACATTTAAAGACATACATGCTGTAATCTGATTACGTTGACTGTTTTCTCTTTGTCTTTCAGGCCCCACCTCTTTCAGGTAATGGACTAGTAAACTGATGTGAATGTTATCGAAAACAGTTCATATTCATATTTAACAAACAGTTTGACCTGTTAACTCATCGATTCTATCTCCTCCTATTCGGTTTGATTGTGTGTGTGTGTGTGTGTGTGTGTGTGTGTGTGTGTGTGTGTGTGTGTGTGTGTGTGTGTGTGTGTGTGTGTGTGTGTGTGTGTGTGTGTGTGTGTGTGTGTGTGTGTGTGTGTGTGTGTGTGTGTGTGCATGCGCGTGGGCGTGGGCGTGCGCAGGGGTCTCTCGGCCCAAGCAGAAGCTTTACCGTAGTGTATCGACGGTGGCTGAGCTGCTGGAGGAGGAGAGGAAACAGCGACAGGCTCAGAAGGAGCAGCAGGAGCGACCGGAGCAGAAGCCCACCGTGAGGCCCCTCACCCCGTGGATGATGCTCCCCCAGTCGTCTCCTAGCAATGACCCGAGGATGCGTCTCCAGATGATGCCTCCTAGTGTGCGTCCTCAGTCGTCTCCTAGCAACAACCCCAGGATGCATCTCCAGATGATGCCTCCTAGCGTGCGTCCTCAGTCGTCTCCTAGCAACGACCCCAGGACGCGTCTGCAGATGTCGTCGTCTCAGGTGTTCCCTCAGGCCTTCCTTATCTCCCAGCCTGGAGCTCCGCCCACCTCTGTGCCCATAATCTTACCTGGTCAACAGTTGTTGCCATGCCAACCGTCCAGTCAGCCTACCACTGCTAGCGTTCAGGTCTCTGCTACCCCCACCCAGCCAACCACCACCCCCACCCAGCCTATAGCCACCCCCACCCAGCCTACCACCACCCCCACCCAGCCTAGCTCTACCCTCAGCCCTGCTCCTGCCTCTAACCCCTCCAGGCTCGGTGGTAGGAAGCCCCCTCTCTCAGCATCAGCAGCCCAGGGCAGGGCCCTGTCTTCTGGGGAGGGGGAGGCCAGCGTGTCCCTCTTAGGGCGGAAGAGGAACAGGAAGCCCAGCGAGAAAGCCAGGGCTTGTATGGAGGTGGAGAAGGCCAGAACAGCCGCAGCCCAGTCGCCCAAACGCAAGAAGGCCTGCCAGCTAGCAGCCTCGCCCGGGGCCAGCGCCACGGAGAAGCCGATTGGTCAGCACTCTCCCCTGATGTTCGCCCCTCCTCGGGTGGCCTGGATCATGACTCCCAGGGGGCCGATTTCGCTGATTGACGTGGGTCCCGTTCGAATGCAGACGGGACCGTTGCCGCCGTCCAACCAGCTTCCGAAGATCTCTATCCCCCGCCTCCATCGCCCTGCTCCGCTAATGGCTGCGCAGATCCGGACCAATGGCCCGCCCGCTCTCGTTCGCTCCCCCAATCCTGCTCCAGCACGACTGACTGGGAGGCCTCAGCTCCTAACCTCCATACAACCCCCACAGCCTCAACTCCTAACCTCCATACAACCCCCCCAGCCTCAGTTCCTAACCTCCATACAACCCCCCCAGCCTCAGTTCCTAACCTCCATACAACCCCCCCAGCCTCAGTTCCTAACCTCCATACAACCCCCCCAGCCTCAGTTCCTAACCTCCATACAACCCTCACAGCCTCAACTCCTAACCTCCATACAACCCCCCCAGCCTCAGTTCCTAACCTCCATACAACCCCCCCAGCCTCAGTTCCTAACCTCCATACAACCCCCCCAGCCTCAGTTCCTAACCTCCATACAACCCCCCCAGCCTCAGGTCCTAATCTCCACACGTCCCCCCCAGCCCGCCCATGCCAACTCCCCCGGCCTCGCCCCCCTGCCGGTCCCACCGCGCCCCCCCCCCCAGCTGCCCTTCGACCGGGCCCTGCTGTCCCGGGAAGGGGCTGCCAAGGTGCTGCCGTGGCTGATGGGGACGGGAGGCGTGACCGTTTCCGGTCTGGGCGGGAGCCCGTTGCCATACCTACCGCCCTTCGTCAGCAACATCGCCACGCTAGCCGCGCTGCTCCGCTGTAAGGCGGCGCTGACCGCCTCCGCCCTGGCAATGCTGCCCTGCAATGCCGCAGGCGCTAGGGCTGGTTGTACTGCCGGCAGGCGGGGATCGCATGCTCCCGGTACCAGCGCCGGGACCAGAGGTCCTAACCCAGGTATCAGTACTCAGACTGCCCCTGCGAACAATTCAAACGCCCCTCCCGAGCTCAGCCAAACTGGTTCCAGCTGTTCCGGTACAGAAGAGCCGCCACCTGTCACTCAGGAAGAACGGATCGCTGTGATTCGCCTCCTGGTGAAAGAGCGCTTTGATAGTAACCCCGCCTACCAACTTCTCAAGGCTCGGTTCCTGTCCTGCTTCACCCTCCCCGCTCTATTGGCTACCATCCATCCAATCGCAGAGCCTTGTGCTGGAAAGGAAGATGTAGAGGAAGATCTCGAGACAAGAAAACAAAAGGTTTGTTTATTTATTTGTTTATGCTAATGAACCTTTTTATTTATCCAACCACACATAATCCATCCATCTATCCCAAAGTAAAATGATGTTCTACCAATAATACAACAAGATAAGACCTATGAGACCAATTCTTTTTTTTCCTCCTTCCTTTTTTTTTAAACATTAGTTGTTTTTAATGATCTAGTGTTGATGTTCTTTCCTGTTGTCTCCCAGAATGCTTTGCTACTGAGAGAGGCAGACGGGGAACCGGCTGCACATTACTCTGGCATGAGGACCCGTCTGAAGGCAAACCTCACCCCTCTGATCCAATGCTCTGATCAGCCAGAACCAGGCCAGAGACACACCCTACAGAACCAAACCATATAGAACCGGGCCAGAGACACACACTGTAGAACTAAACCATATAGAACCTGGCCAGAGACACACACTACAGAACCAAACCATATAGAACCGGGCCAGAGACACACACTATAGATTTAAACCATATAGAACCAGGCCAGAGACACACACTATAGAACTAAACTATATAGAACCAGGCCAGAGACGCACACTACAGAACTAAACCATATAGCATCGCTCCAGATCCACCCAGTACAGAACCAAACCATATAGGACTGCTCCAGAGCCACCCAGTACAGAACCAAACCATATAGAACCGCTCCAGAGCCACCCAGTACAGAACCAAACCAAATAGAATCAGGTTAGATCAACAGTTTGTGCCTGATAAGCTCCACTTTCTCTGTGCAGAGGAATTATAGCCAAACTATTTTCTTAAACAAGCGTTGAGAGGGTCAGGAATGAGCATAAACATTTAGAATGAAGCTAGTATCTAGTTTCTAGTCTGCAGAAACTGAAGGAAAGTTTTTGGGAACCATTTTGTTTTGAATGGTCCAGGAGAGTTTTACAATCCTGTTATGCCAAGCTGCAATCAAATCGTTGATAAATTATTATTTAAGTAATTGTTCTGAATTGCGTTTTTGTACAACGTGTTCAGCTTGTGCTGATGTTAGGGATGAGCAGTCCACATCTCTAATCTCTCTCTAAGTGGTGTGTGAGAAGTCTTCAGAAAGCTGTCTTTGTTTGAATGTGAAGTGGTTTTGAAATGTAAGCTTTTCAAATTGCAACAAGTTTGTTGTTCTGCGATTTGTGTTTGTTCAAAAATTCAGTGTTAAGTTACTATTTTGTAATAAAGAAATACATTTAATTATATGTTTTATTTACTTGGTGTTTGTCACACTTTTTGGCATCATTTCAGGGCATCAAAAACAAAGATTCCAGTTTTCATTTCATCTTTTTGTCTAAAGCTTTCTTTTCAACTTCACAACCCCGTGTCCAATCATTTGCAGGATTAAGGAGTCTTCCTAATTCACAAGAAGATTGAACTCGTTGTTTTTGATGTTGTGGATACGCCACACTGAAGAACAGCCACTGCCATTAAGAAAGATGTCACAGACAAACAAAAGTTACTTCTCCTCTGTCCATTACAGTGTTGCCACAGTCTGTTCCCCCCACCACTGCCGGCAGTGGAGGGAGTTGTGAAATGAGGGAAATAAAAACAAACTGAAATTTGGCTTTTAAAAAGGAAGTCCCCCTATGTCATAAACATCCACTTCCACATAAAGTTGGCTTTCGAATGTGTTCAGCTGTCAATGATTCTAGAATCAAAAATGACTCAGCGTGAGAGCTGAAGAGGGACGTAGCAGTTTAAAGACAGGCATAGCTGTTAAAGTATGTGGACTAGGTGTGCCGGGACATTTCATGAATTTAGCCAGCTAATAGTTGCCGAAGTTGATAGGGATAGATATATCAGTTTGGAGGTAAAGAGTGAGTGAATGTGTCGGAGTCTGGTTGCCTAGGTATTTGTCGTCGTGTCTGATAGTCTTGTTGCCTCAGTAACCGTTGTTGTCTGTTAGTGTGGAATAGTCTTGTTGCCTCAGTAACCGTTGTTGTCGGTTATTGTGGAATAGTCTTGCTGCCTCAGTAACCGTTGTTGTCTGTTAGTGTGGAATAGTCTTGTTGCCTCAGTAACCGTTGTTGTCGGTTATTGTGGAATAGTCTTGCTGCCTCAGTAACCGTTGTTGTCTGTTAGTGTGGAATAGTCTTGTTGCCTCAGTAACCGTCGTCGTGTGTGATGGACGCTTACGGAGCGGCCGTTGGAGGTGTGTGTGACCTGGAGGAGGCCGATGACGCCTGCTGGCTGCAGCTGGAAGACTACCGCCTGCTCCTCATCAAAACTATCGAGCCGTCCCAGATCACGCCCTACCTGCGCCAGTGTCAGGTGATCAGCTCCGAGGATGAGGAGCTCATCTTTAACGACCCCGCCCTCGTCATCCGACGCCGCAAAGTGGGTTAGTGTTTTCTGTTGAGAGAAAAACATTTTTTTTATCAATTAATGTTTTCACACAGGGAACTGTCCCGTCCCGTAGCCCACAGCAACCAGACCGAACTCGAACAGTTTGACTTCGTTTGGCACTCGGGTGACCGTGTGATGTAAAGAATTCTATTAACCTTTAACCCTTCCCTTCCTCCAGGTGCCCTGCTGGACATCCTCCAAAGGACCGGGGTCAAAGGTTACACAGCGTTCCTGGAGAGCCTGGAGCTGGACTACCCTCAGCTCTACCGTAAGATCACCGGCAAGGAGCCTGCCAGGGCCTTCTCCATCCTCGTGGGTAAGTCATCATAATAGCCGAGTCATCTCTTACATACTGCTCCATACTAGCTGAGCCATCTCTTACATACTGCTCCATAATAGCTGAGTCATCGCTTACATACATACTGCTCCATACTACTAGCTGAGTCATCTCCTATATACAGTGGGGCCAAAAAGTATTTAGTCAGCCACTGATTGTGCAAGTTCTCCTACTTAGAAAGATGAGAGAGGTCTGTCATTTTCATCATAGGTACACTTCAACTATGAGAGACACAAATGAGAAAAAAAAATCCAGGAAATCACATTGTAGGATTTTCAAATAATTTTTTGGTAAATGATGGTGGAAAATAAGTATTTGGTCACCCACAAACAAGCAAGATTTCTGGCTCTCACAGACCTGTAACTTCTTCTTTAAGAAGCTCTTCTGTCCTCCACTCGTTACCTGTATTAATGGAACCTGTTTGCAAGTCCTCCTCATCTGTATAAAAGACACCTGTCCACAGCCTCAAACAGTCAGACTCCAAACTCAACCATGGCCAAGACCAAAGAGCTGTCGAAGGACACCAGGAAGAAAATTGTAGACCTGCACCAGGCTGGGAAGAGTGAATCTGCAATAGGCAAGCAGGTTGGTGTGAATAGATCAACTGTGGGAGCAATTGTAAGAAAATGGAAGACATACAAGACCATTGATAATCTCCCTCGATCTGGGGCCCCACGCAAGATCTCATCCCGTGGGGTCAAAATGATCATGAGAACGGTGAGCAAAAATCCCAGAACTACACGGAGGGACCTGATGAATGACCTGCAGAGAGCTGGGACCAAAGTAACAAAGGCTACCATCAGTAACACACTACGCCGAGAGGGACTCAAATCCTGCAGTGCCAGGTGTGTCCCCCTGCTTAAGCCAGTACATGTCCAGGCCCGTCTGAAGTTTGCCAGAGAGCATATGGATGATCCAGAAGAGGATTGGGAGAATATCATGTGGTCAGATGAAACCAAAATAGAACTTTTTGGTAAAAACTCAACTCGTCGTGTTTGGAGGAAGAAGAATGCTGACTTGCATCCCAAGAACACCATACCTACTATGAAGCATGGGGGTGGAAACATCATGCTTTGGGGCTGTTTTACTGCAAAGGGGACAGGACGACTGATCCGTGTTAAGGGAAGAATGAACGGGGCCATGTATCGTGAGATTTTAAGCCAAAACCTCCTTCCATCAGTGAGAGCATTGAAGTTGGAACGTGGCTGGGTCTTCCAGCATGACAATGATCCCAAACACACCGCTCGGGCAACGAAGGAGTGGCTCCGTAAAAAGCATTTCAAGGTCCTGGAGTAGCCTAGCCAGTCTCCAGACCTCAACCCCATAGAACATTTGTGGAGGGAGTTGAAAGTCCATGTTGCCCAGCGACAACCCCAAAACATGACTGCTCTAGAGGAGATCTGCATGGAGGAATGGGCCAAAATACCAGCTACAGTGTGTGCAAACCTGGTGAAGACTTACAGGAAACGTTTGATCTCTGTCATTGCCAACAAAGGTTATGTTACAAAGTATTGAGTTGAACTTTTGTTATTGACCAAATACTTATTTTCCACCATCATTTACAAATAAATTCTTTAAAAATCCTACAATGTGATTTCCTGGATTTTTTTTCTCATTTTTGTCTCTCATAGTTGAAGTGTACCCATGATGAAAATGACAGACCTCTCTCATCTTTCTAAGTAGGAGAACTTGCACATTCAGTGGCTGACTAAATACTTTTTGGCCCCACTGTACATACTGCTACATACTACTAGCTGAGTCATCTCCTATATACATACTGCTCCATACTAGCTGTCATCTCCTGTATACATACTGCTCCATACTAGCTGAGTCATCTCCTGTATACATACTGCTCCATACTAGTTGAGTCATCTCCTATATACATACTGCTCCATACTAGTAGCTGAGTCATCTCTTAAGTACATACTGCTCCATACTAGCTGTCATCTCTTATATATACAGTATATGTTACAGTAGCAAGGAGCATGAGGGCCTTCTGTGTGTTTAATTAAGCTTTGTGTGTGTGTGTGTGTGTGTGTGTGTGTGTGTGTGTGTGTGTGTGTGTGTGTGGGTGGGTGGGTGGGTGGGTGGGTGGGTGGGCGGGCGGGTGGGTGTGTGTGTGTGTTAGACACAGCAGGGGAGTCAGGGCTGACCCACTTCCTGATGTCGGAGGTGAGCCGTCTCCAGAGGGCCCTACAGGAGGAGAGGAGACGACGACAGGAGACCCTTGTGGTTGCCAAGGAACAGGTCGGTATGGCAAACTCGTTGGCATGGTGATCCATTGTTGATTGTGACTTACTCTTCTTCTATTGTACTTCGTTCATTGGTCTGTCTCTCTCTCCCTCCCTCTCCTACCTTAGGGATTCTTAAAAGAAACGTTTTTAATTTTAAATTTTAAATTATTCAGGCAGAGTGGGTTGGCCAGCAGCAGCTGCATGAGCAGGAGTTGCGTAAGCAGACTGAGCGCGTGCAGAAGGCCCGGGAGGAGCGCGACCGCGTGTGTGAGGAGCTGCGTGAGCTGAGGGAACACAACTACACCCTGATGAGCAACATCACCGCCCTCAGCCAGGAGAAGAACAACGCCCTGCTGGTCAACAGGGACCTGCAGCTAGAGGTCTGACCCCTTACAATGACCTCTGACCCCTAGGGACCTGCAGCTAGAGGTCTGACCCCTTAAAATGACCCCTGACCCCTAGGGACCTCCAGATAGAGGTCAGAGCCCTTACAATACCCCTGACCCCTAAGCACCACACTAAGCAACTCAGCGGGGCAGAAAAGTTATTTGGTCACACCCTCGCCATGACCACTTGACCTTTCACCCTTAAACTCTGACCGAGGTCCTTTTTGTGTGTTCTTACGTTGTGTGTGTGTGTGTGTGTGTGTGTGTGTGTGTGTGTGTGTGTCTCCCCTCCTCCAGGTGGAACGTCTGAGACACAGCCTGGTGAACGTGGAGAGTGACTGGCGGATCCAGCGTCGCCGCACGGTGACCCTGAGGTCGGCCATAGAGCAGCGACCCACCAAGGAGTCCCTGTGGACACTGCAGAGACGGAACCAGCTGCTGGCCGTACGACTCAGACAGCTTGGGGGGAGCGTACAGGTACACACACACACACACACACACACACACAGTCTCACACACACACACACACACACACACACACACACACACAGTCTCACACACAGTTACACACACACACACACACACACGCATAGTCTCACACACACAAACGACTCAGACAGCTTGGGGGGAGCGCACAGGTACACACAAACACACACACAGTCTCACACACACACACAGTTACACACACACACACACACACACATAGTCTCACACACACAAACACACAAGTACACACACACGCACATACACACCCTCACTTCCAGACATACACACAGGTACACACACACACTTCCAGACATCTACACAAGTACTCACACACACGTTCCAAGACGTACAAATGGGTACACTACACATACAATCATGGACATGAAAACCCACATGGAGAGTAATACAATGTGGCATATAGGGAACCCCGTGACAGTGTATATAACTGCCTTACCGTGCAGCGCGTGACTCATACCAGTTCCTGTCACTTGATGTGCAACCCTCATGACCTTGTGAACCTGTTTTAAGCGTAAGCATTTTGCGATATCTCACAGCAGGCGTTGAGCTGGCCGTCGTTCCGCTCTGACCTTGTATCTCCGTTTTGCCAGACGACCGTTTCAACACAGCCGTTTGAGCAGGAGAGCAAAGGGAAGCAAGCAGGCGAGGAGGGCCAACTGGGGAAGAGGGAAGAGGAGAAGGCGCAAAAGGAGGCGCAGGAGAGGGAGATGTGGTTGAAGGAGCAGGAGAGCCAGCAGAAAGAACTCCTGGACACCATCTACAACCTGAGGAGAGACCTGCACCTGGCTGAAGAGCACAGAGACAAGGTGGAATACAGAAACCACATTACCCAGCTTCACCTCGCACCATGCACATTTCCGGTCGTAATACTAACTACAAACACACACACACACCATTAGAACACAATCGTCCAGGAACCTTTTATGTAACGGTTGTGTAAAACAAAGAATACATTACCCAGCACCAATTACTGCACAATTACTGTAGCTAACGGCTGCCTTATGTCAAAATGTGCTGGGGAAGAAATTATGTTTTGCAGATCTACTGTAACTGTATATAACTACCTAAGAAATCACTGCCACAGTCAAATCTATAGTAATGTCTACAGTCTGCCAAACTTTGTCTGTAGAACGACCAACTTTCTCTGTGAAACGAGATTTGACCCTGTAACACACACCTAGATATGGCCCTGTAACACACACCAAGATATGGCCTTGTAACACACCTTAGTTTTATAAACGTCATCAACGACAACAACGTAAAGTTTACCCCACTGATCGGGGTGTGTTTGATTTATAGACACAGGAAGAAAGGGAGGTGGTGAAGCTGCAGTGTGCCAGACTGAAGGAGGATGTGAGGATGTACCGCCAGCGAAACGAAGAGACCCTGAGACAGCTGGATGAGGTGGTCGCAGAGAGAGACAAGGTCCACACCACACACTGTACCGTACACCTGCACCCTTCATACTCACGATGCTGGAGTACTCAAATATATATATTTCATTTAGTTATTAGCTATGCAGCAGACCATTTGACCATAGCACCGCCTACTCGTCATAACATTTAAAGGGTGTTTGAATTGCTGAATAAGGCATCTTTTAATGACTGAATCTACAATATGACATAAGTATGAATCAGCTACAAAATAATGATATATTCTTTTTTAAATGTATAATTTAATGTACTGTAGGGCAATATACATAATGCACTTTAGGGCGTAGTTTCGTGTGTGGGCTATTTTGTTGGGGCAGACATTCTTTTTGTAGTTGTGGTGGCTGTGGATGTTGTTGTTGATGTAGTTGTTGTTGATGTAGTTGTGGTTGATGATGTAGTTGTGGTTGATGTAGTAGTTGTAGTAGTTGTTGATGTAGTTGTTGATGTTGTTGATGTTGTTGTTGATGATGTAGTTGTTGTGTTGTAGTAGTTGTTGTTGTTGATGTTGTTGATGTAGTTGTTGTTGTTGTTGTTGATGCTGATGTAGTTGTTGTCGACCCGGCTAGGTTCTGTCTTCCAGAGAGGACCTGCACCAGGAGAGCTCGAGGAACCTCCTGGAGAAGGACCAGTACCGCCAGCAGGTCCGTCTGCTCACCGAGCGCTCCGACAAGCTGCAGCTCCAGCTGCTACGCGTCCAGGGGGAGGTCCTGCACCTCAAGACACGCCTCCGTAGAACCTCCTGCTCCGCCTGCCACCAGGTTCAGACACTAACACACACACACACACACACACACACACACACACACACACACACACAGGTACTCTAGACATCTTTTGAGTAGCACACCTTAGTCAGAGAATACCTGACCACAAAATTTGATTGCTAAGTGCAATCCCTATTTTATTGTGTGTGTGTGTGTGTGTGTGTGTGTGTGTGTTTTATATCTTGTTGTGTGTGTGGTCGGCAGCCCCAGAAAGGCCAGAGCAGTGGGGAGGAATCCAGAGAAAACTGCACTCCAGGTGAGACAGCAAGGCTACAGTAAACTGAGCAACCTTTTGCCTGTACTGTAGAGAATGTGGAAAAGGAGCTTAGTCATAGAATTAGATTTAGCAGAGTGGACCCTACTTCTACTTATTCTAGTTGTATGGCTGGGACTACATTGGTTTCCTTGGTTTCAGTTTTTTCAAGGTCAAATGTTGCATTTCTGTACTGTGTTTTCCGGGGGGAGAAGGCGATGTTAAGATGTGGTCCTGTGATGATGTCCTCTTGCAGGGAGCAGCGAGGACATCCTGAGCGCCACGTCGGGCGAAAACAAGGAGGAGGGAAAGGGGGAGGAGGAAACCCCTCATTCTGTGGGCGGGGCCAGGATCCGCGGCCCAACTAAGATGCCTGGGGATCTGTCCTCCACCGCTGCACCATGGGTAATCTAGAGATAGAAAAAGAAATCAAAGAAAAATACCTTTCTTTTTTCTCAGTTACTTTCTCTCCGACGCACCTGTTGTCGAGTGTGACCGAATATTTCTTAGCCAATAGATAGAAATGGAAATCAAAGGAAAAGTATTCAGATCATTAAATGTAATCAACAAGGAGTGGGCAGCCTCTGAAGACGAAAACAATGGTTCTTGAACCTTTAAATCTGTTTATTATTTCTTAGGATTCTGTAAACAGTATACAGTGAAGGAAATAATTATTTGATCCCTTGCAGATTTTGTAAGTTTGTCCACTGACAAAGAAATGAAAGGTCTATAATTTCAATGGTAGGTTTATTTTAACATTCAGAGATAGAATTAAAAAAAAGAAATCCAGGAAATCACATTATATAAAATATATACATTGATTTGCATTTGATTGAGTGAAATAAGTATTTGATCCCCTAGCACAACATGACTTAGTACTTGGTGGAGAAACCCTTGTTGGCAAGCACGGAGGTCAGACGTCTCTTGTAGTTGGTTACCAGGTTTCCGCCCATCTCAGGGGGGATTTTGGTCCACTCCGCTTTGCATATCCGCTCCAAATCCTTAAGGTTTCGAGTCTGTCGTTTGGCATCTCGAAGCTTCAGCTCCCTCCATAGATTTTCTATAGGATTAAGGTCTGGAGACTGGCTAGGCCACTCCATGACCTTAATGTGCTTCTTCCTGAGCCACTCCTTTGTTGCCATGGCAGTGTGTTTTGGGTCATTGTCGTGCTGGAAGACCCACCCACGACCCATTTTCAGTGTCCTGGCTGAGGGAAGGAGGTTGTCGCCCAAAATTTCACGGTACGTCGCCCCGTCCATCCTCCCCTCGATGCGGTGAAGTTGTCCTGTCCCCTTAGCAGAGAAACACCCCCAAAACATAATGTTTCCACCTCCATGCTTGACGGTGGGGATGGTGTTCTTGGGGTCTTAGTCAGCATTTCTCTTCCTCCAAACACGGCGAGTCGAGTTGATGCCAAAGAGCTTGATTTTGGTCTCATCTGACCACAGCACCTTCTCCCAAGCCTCCTCTGAATCATTCAGGTGTTCATTGGCAAACTTCAGACGGGCCTGTACATGTACCTTCTTGAGCAGGGGGACCTTTTGGGTGCTGCAGGGTTTTAATCCATTCCTGCGTAGTGTATTACCAATGGTTTTCTTGGTGACTGTGGTCCCAGCTGCCTTGAGATCATTAACAAGCTCCTCCCGTGTAGTTCTGGGCTGATCCCTCACCTTTCTCATGATCCTCGATACCCCACGAGGAGAGATCTTCTTGCATGGAGCCCCAGACCGAGGGCGATTGATGGTCATTTTGTGTTTCTTCCACTTTCGAATAATTGCACCAACAGTTGTCTCCTTCTCACTGAGCTGCTTGCCGATGGTCTTGTAGCCCATTCCAGCCTTGTGCAGGTCTACAATCTTGTCCCTGACGGCCTTAGACAGCTCTTTGGTCTTGCCCATGGTGGAGAGGTTGTAATCTGATTGATTGATTCTGTGGACAGGTGTCTTTTATACAGGTAAAGAGTTGAGGCAGGTGTCTCTTATACTGGTACCGAGTTGAAATTAGGAGCACTTTCTTAGAGTGAGGGGGACTAATATACCCGGCCTGTGGGAGCCAGAATTCTTGCTAGTTGGTAGGGGATCATTTCACTCAATCAAATGCAAATCAGTGTACAGTGGGGCCAAAAGGTATTTAGTCAGCCACTGATTGTGCAAGTTCTCCTACTTAGAAAGATGAGAGAGGTCTGTAATTTTCATCATGGGTACACTTCAACTATGAGAGACAAAAATGAGAAAAAAAATCCAGGAAATCACATTGTAGGATTTTTAAAGAATTTATTTGTAAATGATGGTGGAAAATAAGTATTTGGTCAATAACAAAAGTTCAACTCAATACTTTGTAACATAACCTTTGTTGGCAATGACAGAGATCAAACGTTTCCTGTAAGTCTTCACCAGGTTTGCGCACACTGTAGAGGTCTGGAGACTGGCTAGGCCACTCCAGGACCTTGAAATGCTTTTTACGGAGCCACTCCTTCGTTGCCCGAGCGGTGTGTTTGGGATCATTGTCATGCTGGAAGACCCAGCCACGTTCCATCTTCAATGCTCTCACTGATGGAAGGAGGTTTTGGCTTAAAATCTCACGATACATGGCCCCGTTCATTCTTCCCTTAACACGGATCAGTTGTCCATGATATTCTCCCAATCCTCTTCTGGATCATCCATATGCTCTCTGGCAAACTTCAGACGGGCCTGGACATGTACTGGCTTAAGCAGGGGGACACACCTGGCACTGCAGGATTTGAGTCCCTCTCGGCGTAGTGTGTTACTGATGGTAGCCTTTGTTACTTTGGTCCCAGCTCTCTGCAGGTCATTCATCAGGTCCCTCCGTGTAGTTCTGGGATTTTTGCTCACCATTCTCATGATCGTTTTGACCCCACGGGATGAGATCTTGCGTGGGGCCCCAGATCGAGGGAGATTATCAATGGTCTTGTATGTCTTCCATTTTCTTACAATTGCTCCCACAGTTGATCTATTCACACCAACCTGCTTGCCTATTGCAGATTCACTCTTCCCAGCCTGGTGCAGGTCTACAATTTTCTTCCTGGTGTCCTTCGACAGCTCTTTGGTCTTGGCCATGGTTGAGTTTGGAGTCTGACTGTTTGAGGCTGTGGACAGGTGTCTTTTATACAGATGACGAGGTCAAACAGGTTCCATTAATACAGGTAACGAGTGGAGGACAGAAGAGCTTCTTAAAGAAGAAGTTACAGGTCTGTGAGAGCCAGAAATCTTGCTTGTTTGTGGGTGACCAAATACTTATTTTCCACCATCATTTACCAAAAAATTCTTTGAAAATCCTACAATGTGATTTCCTGGATTTTTTTTCTCATTTTTGTCTCTCATAGTTGAAGTGTACCTATGATGAAAATGACAGACCTCTCTCATCTTTCTAAGTAGGAGAACTTGCACAATCAGTGGCTGACTAAATACTTTTTGGCCCCACTGTATATATTTTATATAATGTGATTTTCTGGATTTCTTTTTTTTATTCTATCTCTGAATGTTAAAATAAACCTACCATTAAAAGTATAGACCTTTCATTTCTTTGTCAGTGGACAAACTTACAAAATCTGCAAGGGATCAAATAATTATTTCCTTCACTGTATATGTGCTTAGCTTATTATGATTGCATAGTCTCTCCATGTGTAATTTAAGCTCTCTTTTTCTGAAATGGTTCTTCATCTGTTTTTCTGGCTTCCAACAGATAAATGAGCCAGCAGGGAGTCTTCCCAAAACCACTAACTTCTACTACAGACGGTGGGTAGGCTGCAGCGTCTGTGGAAACAAAAAAGGATCCAACCGAGACACATCACTTAGCTTCGTCCATTCACTTCTTCATGGACTGGTTTTGACTCCTACAATATGACCTTCACAAGCTTATTCTAGCAAATGTATTCAACTTTACCTTGTAAATAGATACCTTGCTGTTCAGGTAAACCATAAACCTTATATATTATTTTTTTCTTAAAGTAGTTTCAATATCTTCCCACAGAGACATGTGTGATGGTGTGAATTATTTGTTGCTAACAAACACTGTTGTAGTGTGGTGCTATGATTGTTGGGCAACTTCAAACCCTGTCAGAGAGTCAAGAATGGGCCTAGCCTGAACTTTCTGCCTTCCTTCACAGGAAACGTGCTGTCCGATCCAAGGCCACAGGCAAAGAGCATGCTCCCAGTAACCTGGACGACAGCAGTGAAAGTGACATCACGGATTCTGATGGAATGTGACAGGGCAGGAGAGAAGGGAGGGGCTTGGCGTCCTGGCTGTTACCCACTTCACTACCATGAAGACACGCACACGCACACATACACACACACACACACACACACACACACACACACACACACACACAAGCAGACGCAGGGCCAGCATGCACACTGTTTTGCTGGGCATGTACTCTTCTAGTACAGTTTTCATTTTGAATCTATATTTATGTTTCTGCGTCTCTATATCTATGACTTCTGTTATGGGCCACATTATTTCTCTTGCTGCCTTTTCTTCTCTTTTGATCTCTCTCCTACTCGCCCCCCCACCCCCACCCCCACCCCACCCCACCCACCACACACACACACACACACACACACACACACACACACACACACACACCTTTCAGCCTTGCTGTCTATTTATTTAAAAGCACATATTAATAGTACATTATGCATTAAAGGTATATGTGTGTATCTGTCGCTCTGTGTATGTGTGTGTGTGTGGGTGGGTGTTGATGACCACTAGATGGGGTTGTGACATCAAACATCAGTAGACTTCTGTGAAGGGTTGAGACCTTCAAATTTAAGTGATTCAAACACACCCATAATGTTACACATACGCATTATGTTAGACAATCTCGGCTCTCAGTGGGTTTTAAGCTAGTGCCATAAAGTATGGCTAATTGTAAACTCTCCGCGCTGCTTCGTATTTTCTTGGACTGATGTAATCCCTCTGCACAGACACAGGAGCCATAATCACTTTTCTGACTCGCAGGCAGGCTTTAGTTCATTAAACAGGCTGATGTAGACTGGCCGACCTTCAGCACACTAATTTAAGGAATAAGGATAGACAAGAATTCGAGGCTGTAAATCCAAATTCAAAGCTGAATATTCATGAAACCCCCGCAGGCAAAGTTTTTCAACTCGATACAGCTTACTAGAACATTACCATTACTTTCACGTCATATCCTTCCAAAATATGGGTATTTGATAGTAACAGGGCAAAAATTACACTTCCTTGAGTAAAATATTGATCGTTGTTGTAAAACAACAATCGTAAATCCTTACATCTATTATATTGGTGATCCTGTGTCTCATCCTTTCTCTCCCTTGAGGAAAGTCCCCTCTGACGTGATAAAATATTAATGATTAATTGGCCAATAATGTATCTTGTAGAAGTGGTTTGGTGGTGATGTAAAGGAGGAGCACTGACTAAGCATGCCCACACCTTCAAAAAGACCAATAGGAAAGCAGTGCATTTTTTAAATCAAAATTGACAAAATGACTAGGATCAAAACTAGGAATGCTTAAATATTGCTAACATTTTTTCAAAGTTTTCATTGGGGAGATGATTCTTCTGGGTGGGCAGCCCACTGGAAGACACGGCTCTGATACAAATAGGCCTACAGTTCAAGAATGGCCTATGAGTGGGCGTAAAATAGTGAGTCAACTTTCCACGAGTGTTTTGGGTGAAATGATAATCTGCAAGTAAAAGTATTTAGTCAGCCACTGATTGTGCAAGTTCTCCTACTTAGAAAGATGAGAGAGGTCTGTCATTTTCATCATAGGTACACTTCAACTATGAGAGACACAAATGAGAAAAAAAATCCAGGAAATCACATTGTAGGATTTTTTAAGAATTTGTTTGTAAATTATGGTGGAAAATAAGTATTTGGTCACCCACAAACAAGCAAGATTTCTGGCTCTCACAGACCTGTAACTTCTTCTTTAAGAAGCTCTTCTGTCCTCCACTCGTTACCTGTATTAATGGAACCTGTTTGACCTCGTCATCTGTATAAAAGACACCTGTCCACAGCCTCAAACAGTCAGACTCCAAACTCAACCATGGCCAAGACCAAAGAGCTGTCGAAGGACACCAGGAAGAAAATTGTAGACCTGCACCAGGCTGGGAAGAGTGAATCTGCAATAGGCAAGCAGGTTGGTGTGAATAGATCAACTGTGGGAGCAATTGTAAGAAAATGGAAGACATACAAGACCATTGATAATCTCCCTCGATCTGGGGCCCCACGCAAGATCTCATCCCGTGGGGTCAAAATGATCATGAGAACGGTGAGCAAAAATCCCAGAACTACATGGGATGAATGACCTGCAGAGAGCTGGGACCAAAGTAACAAAGGCTACCATCAGTAACACACTACGCCGAGAGGGACTCAAATCCTGCAGTGCCAGGCGTGTCCCTCTGCTTAAGCCAGTACATGTCCAGGCCCGTATGAAGTTTGCCAGAGAGCATATGGATGATCCAGAAGAGGATTGGGAGAATATCATGGACGACTGATCCGTGTTAAGGGAAGAATGAACGGGGCCATGTATCGTGAGATTTTAAGCCAAAACCTCCTTCCATCAGTGAGAGCATTGAAGATGGAACGTGGCTGGGTCTTCCAGCATGACAATGATCCCAAACACACCGCTCGGGCAACGAAGGAGTGGCTCCGTAAAAAGCATTTCAAGGTCCTGGAGTGGCCTAGCCAGTCTCCAGACCACAACCCCATAGAACATTTGTGGAGGGAGTTGAAAGTCTGTGTTGCCCAGCGACAGCCACAAAACATGACTGCTCTAGAGGAGATCTGCATGGAGGAATGGGCCAAAATACCAGCTACAGTGTGTGCAAACTTGGTGAAAACTTACAGGAAACGTTTGATCTCTGTCATTGCCAACAAAGGTTATGTTACAAAGTATTGAGTTGAACTTTTGTTATTGACCAAATACTTATTTTCCACCATCATTTACAAATAAATTCTTTAAAAATCCTACAATGTGATTTCCTGGATTTTTTTTCTCATTTTTGTCTCTCATAGTTGAAGTGTACCTATGATGAAAATTACAGACCTCTCTCATCTTTCTAAGTAGGAGAACTTGCACAATCAGTGGCTGACTAAATACTTTTTGGCCCCACTGTATATATATATATATATATAAGTAATAATATAAGTTGTATAAAATCCATATCCTAAATAATCACCAATCTTACTTTGGCACACACATAAAGAGATGAATGGTTTCCCATGGAAAACATTTTTTCCAGGACTTTCAAACTCTGCTCAGTTCTACAGCAGTCTTTTTGTGGCTATAGAATCTAGGTTTGTCTGCAGCAGTAGTGCACAACCAAATGAGGAAAAGCTACACTGTGGGGAGGCAAGGCACCGTCTTTTCTTCTAAACCTTTAAATATGTACACAATTGTACTTCTGCAGCCACTGGCGTGTCCAGACCTTTTTGACAGGGGTGGCCCAAGTGGGGCATCAACTTAAGAAGGGGTGGCATGATGTAGGCTACGAGCGGGCGCGCGCACACACACACACACACATCGGAAAAGCATTAGTTGCCATTTTTTTATCACCAATACGAAATCTACTTCAATTACTAACATTACAGTGTCTGAAATGAAAAGATAAATAGACCTATACATCAATACACAACAGAGTGGCACCATACAAATGTTATATACATCTTCCATACTTTATTCTTTAAAGAAATTGTACCTCCAAAAGTAGGCTACATACAAAAGACGCATTACTGCCTTTCAGGTTCAAGAATGAATTACACCCATAAACAAAAGTTTGGTTTACTCGTCAACCAATTCAAACTTAGTCCCGCCTCTGACAGGGCAGATGGTCAATCCTATTTTAGGATAATGGGGTGGCAACTGGGATGGCCACTAACATTCCAGGGGTGGCCCGTGCCACCCCATGCCACCCCCTGGACACGCCCCTGTCTGCAGCCTATGCATAGGGCTTTCTATTTCTCCCCCACTGAGTCCCCGCCCCCCCTTTGTGCTTCATTCCAAGCCCCCCCCCCCCCCCCCCCCCCCCCCATTCTCTTTCAGTTTGATTATGCAATAACACACACTACACATTGATGAATGTTTTAGGCATCCAAACAACCAACAACAATTGTGCCATGTATTATTATAACTCTTCCATATGACACTGTGACATTTTTTCAAATAGGCCTGGTTGAAAGTGAGACGGACTCTCTTCCCGTTACTCAAGGGCCAGACACAGACTGACCTCCTGGTGTGCATGACACAGACAAAAATAACAGGTTTCACTGGACAGCTCGATAACTGACTCGAAATCGTCTGAAAACAATAGCCAAAACATGGTCGGATGTGGCTCTGGTACACCTTTTTGTTAGAACACGGACCCCAGAAGTTTCATCCCACTGTAGGCTCCATGTCCTGCTGTGTTTGTTCCGCTCCATTTATCTCACTGTTGTTTCAGACTGAGGCGAAGGGACATAAAAGACAGATTTTATTACTCGCAGAAAAGCTGTCTGTTAAATTTATGTCAAGCAGACACCATGCTGAAACAGTCCCCTTAGAAGTACAAAAACACTGCAGCTCCTCCGGGCAAATGACAGGTCTATAAGGCTTCAGAATAGAGCTAGAATGTATAGATAGATAGCATATTAGCATAGGCCTGCTATAAGCTATTCAAGTTTTGTATTCTAGAAATGTAGGCAAGACAGAATAAAGTGCTAAATGAGGCAAAACAAATCCATCTGGCTTTATTTAGTCTGTCCAAGCTACTGAACATACAAGAGACAATCAAACCTCGAGTGGCCTATATAGAAGTGAGATGTTAGGGGAACTTTACAACCTCTGCACTCATGCACTGTGATGTACAATTGCAAGATCAGTTTTTGCTGCGTTTAAGCTCCTTTATTTCATGAAACATGAATTTACACAGCAAAATATAATAACCCAAACAGATATGTGTTGTTATCATAGAATAGGCAACTAATATATCCACGAAACTTCAAGTCAGTCGGTTATTTTGGAAAACATGATATGTTCTTCAGAACAATATGATGGGGACCCCTCAATGTCTCTGGTAGACAACAATATTTTTATCGCGTCGTCTCAGTGACGTTGTAAACAGTCCAGTAACTCCGCCCCTGCAGTAGTTTACATAAAAACAAAACTGTGGGAAACATTACTTTAATTCCTCATTACCTACTGAATCGTTCTGATAGATGTAACTACTCTATACTGCTATCTGTCTGTAATTGCATTTAGTTTTAGCGTCATTATACAATTCGTTTTAGCTCCGGAAATCCGTTGGGATTGCAGTTATGAGGTTATTTTAACCCCAGCCAGGCAGTGACAGTGTCGGTCAGTACAGTTGCCTACTATCTGCCTGCAGCGTGTGCCAAGCCAATGCGGGCCAAGGCTTGGCTTCAGAATTCAATACAGCAGCCAGTAAACAACACAACAGAACAGGTCTGCTATCTGGTTTGGTCCTAAGTCTTTATTGTGCTTCGTCTTGATGTGTTGTTATCGGAAACGTTACCCAAGTTTACTAACCCTGTTTGTATTTAGCCGGAGACGTTGGCAGTGGTCTAACTTTCGTTAAGGTGCGGGAACTAATATCTGCAAATTGTTGTTGCAGTGCAGTGTGGGTTAGCAAACCTAGCAAGTTACGCTAACGGACGTTAGCTTTGTCGCTAACATTGACTGAGCTAGTAGTACTATTAACGCGCGTTGGTTCAACGGCACCTTCTTCAACATCGGCAATGGCCATCCCACGGACCAACACTGTCACTGCAGTGCTCTTTTCAAAGTCATAATGTGTCTGTGGACAAAACACATCTGAGTTGCTGGGAAATCGGTGTAACGACAGCTAGCTGCTAGACACACACTAGCTACCAAAGAAAAGGTACGATTAACTTTTTTGCTTAACGATCATCATGTATTCTCTCCATGCTTGTCCGGGCTAAATTTCTCAGATTAGGTAACCAAAAAGCCTAGGGGATGTTAGCCTTACTAGCTAGCAAGCTATCTATGTTAGCGACGGCTCGTTCATAATCGGACCTGGTCCACCTCAGCAGCAGGGCACACGTGACTGTTAACTAACAGATTTATGTTCGACCTAATAGACACGTTGTTAACCAACTGTTTTTGTTCTTTATGGATCCTTTTGTTCTGTCAACCCAGTTGGTCCTGGGGGAAATGTGTGATTTCCTGCTTCTCGGTATCAACAACGGGACTATGCTGTAGAACGTTCTATATAACAGTAAAGTGTATGGTTTTGCAGCCTGTTTGAGCCTCCAAATTTCCTCTTATCAGTGCCTCAACTATGGAGACAACTGAAGTGACTTTGGCTGTAAGGGGGGACACATCCCCAGGTAAGGCAACTTGACCCTGCAGAGTTCTAGCATTCATTCTAGAATTGAACTTGTCTAAGTTGTATTGTAGGAGCAGACCAGTACAAGACGTTTAGGAGTTCCCATTATGATAATTAGGTCCCCTGAACGAGCTAGATTTGATGGTGCCACGATGTAGATGGTATTTGAGCCATAAGGCTTATATTGAATCAGACAGATATTAGATTTTCCTGCCATCTCATTTCCTCTCCAAACTGCACCATGGACCCCTATGGAGAATTAGTGGCTCTCTTTAGGTACACACACACACAGCTGTTTTTAAGGATAATATTTTCAGCTATTCCATCTATTAGTCTCCACATGGATTGACTCACATTGCAAAAAAAATTGTGTGACGGAAATGTAGTCAACGTAGTCTAACGGACTGCAACATTGCTAGCTCTCTGCCCCACATCTGCGGGCCTCACTTAGTTTGACCACGTACTCGTCTATGCTTCTAGGAGAGTTGCTAGCTGTGGTTGGGAGTTGCGAAGCCCTAGGAAACTGGTGCCATCACAGAGCTGTGACTCTTGAACCTGCTGATGAGGATGGGTATGCCAAAAAAGTGCCCCACACAGCATCAATTAACCAAAAAGCCAGTGTCTGTTCACCATTTTTATATGCAGCCTATTCTCTAGATTTCTGGTCGAGACGTGCTAACATAGTTAAATATTTGAGAAATGTTGTGTCCTGCATACAGATTGTGGAAGAAGACCATCACTGTGCCCAGAGGAGTGGTGTCAAAGTATCGGTATTTCAAAGGCTTCTTTCTGGAGTCAAAGGTGAGTTGTTAGTCTGCTTACACGATGACGTGTTTTTTACAAGGATACTCCCCCATCTAATGTAGTTGTTGGAGCACTGAACTCTACTGAACACTGAACTGTACATTGTCTAGAGTTTTGTTTCACACATTACTTCTAGTGATGTGGCCCAAAACATGTGGGATTTAATACTGCATTTAGAGTGCTGCCTCAAAAGTTAATGCTATGTTAGATTTTGGAAAAACAATTGGATTGAAATGTGGTTTAGAACGAAGGGATGAACTGTGCTTCAATTAAAAGAAAATTCTCTTCATTGGGGGAAAAAGGTTCCAAAGATCCAATTTCTTAGCCAGGGTGTTTATCTCACTTCCCCAACATCGGGCTGATCCCTAAGGGCTGGCTGTATTTCCGCCAATACTAGAACAGAGTGGCCTGTAACATTGCCAGCTGGTTTCCACTAATCCAGAAGTCAGTCCCTCCCATGTTTTTAAAGCTGCACTGGAGTGACCTTGGAACACACACATTTACACGCACGGCTCCAGGGCTTCCATTTCCTATTAAATCCCTTTGTCCAAAAAAGATGAAAGTAATAAGCACCTTAGCAACCACATCGAAGTAGCTATTATTGCCTGCAAGCTGACATCCCTTTCATCTACAAATCAAGCTGTTATATTTTGTTTAGTAGTGTTTAAGAGTTATACGTCCTACAATGGGGTTAGGTATTGAAAAGAGTATGCTTTCTTGTCTAACAAATCCACTTTTCAGATGTCAACCAGTGATTGCCGATAGCCCTGGCTACAGATTATTGATCTGCCAGTTCACATGTCTCACTGACATTTTCTTTCAAAGGCAGCTCGGAACACACAAAACAACGCAGTTCACTGTATCTCTGTTTGAACCATAACACTGTACATTGGAATTGCAGAATGCAGGTGCTCCCTGCCAGGTGATAGTGAATAAGTGGGAGACCCATCAGCAACCACGCACGATGTGCCCCACAGGTATAGCCCACCAGAGAACGCTGCACACTTTGGTTTCATTTGGCTTAGCTGATTGTAGTGCAGCAACCGTATGGAACACCCTCTGCCCCATGTAGAGCCCGCCCTAGTACCGCAAAAAAGTTCCCTTTCACCACCGTTGTAGAGTCAGATGTTGCTCACCCTGTGGCAGTGAAGGTTAGAAAACCCTTCAATTCCAATCCCACGCTAAGTCTGTGGTCCTGATGAACCCATAGGATTTCAGGTCTAAAGTCACTGCGGCGTTTCCTTTTCATGGAAATCCCTTGTTCAACTAGTTTCTATGGTTACTTGTCCCTAGGGAGGGCTTGTCAGCTGGGGTTTTAAACTATACATACGGCTTTGCTGAGTCAAGCGCTTCCAGGCTCAGATTTACTGTTAAAGCTGTAGGATGTTCTAGTGCAAAAAAGGTGGAACCTGTAATAGATACATCTAGTGCTAACAGCATTGCAACTCTGACAAAACTCATGCACAATGAGATGCTTAGGGGGGTGGGGAGCATTCAACTCTAACCCTAAAACGCCATCGCGTTCCCACTCCCCTCTATCAAATAGACCCATGTTTATTTTTTATTTGGAAAAGCACTCGCAAACTATTTTACTACGCTATTAGTGACTCAGTTGAAATGTATCGATACTCTGATATATTGACAGCATATCTGGTATGTACCTTTCAATAACGCAAGTTGTACTACTGGCGTTACATAAGCGTGTTTTCCCCAGATCAATTGCAGCTTCACTTTAGATATTTGAGATTCAGTATACTTTCTGCTAGAATGCATCTGCCCTATAAGATATCTTGAATTGAGAAGACTAAGTTCAGAGCCAGCAATCATTTCAAATGTGGTTTGTGCTCTAAAGGCCATTGACTTTATTTGGAATTTTGCCCTTTTCCCCCCTGGGGTTATTTGATGACATTGCTCTGATGTAACCGATTCTCAGTTTCAGTTGATGTATGGTTGGACTGTTAGTGTTTGAGTTTGAAAGACTATTTATTTAATTACAGAGACACACTTTGTTACCGATGACGGCCAATTTGGAATTCACAGTGAGTAAATCAGTTTAAACCCCACCTTTTGCACACTATTGGTTCATGTTCATAACTAGTTCATCATTAATTAAAGCCAAATACAGCCACAAGGATCATTCCTTTGCAATGCTGTGGACAGTATTCTCTTAGCCGTTAAATGCCCTACATTTTAATCTAATAGAGTTACAACATGTGTGCCATTGTGTGATATAACTCTTACCAAGGGATCAATGTCTCTGCAGATGGGCTGGAGTGTGTGGACTCTGGCTGGCTGACGTGCCAGACAGAGATTCGCCTGCGGCTGCACTACTCCAAACAGGCCCCAGTGTCTATCACCAAGAAGAAATATAAGAAGTCCCGCTTCAGGTAAAAGGAACCTAGGAGAAATTAAATACCGCTCAATAAAGAGGCTGTTGCAAAAAGACATGATTTTGCCTGATCACAGCTTCAATCTTCTGTTATTGCCTTAATGGCCTATGACACTCTCTAAACCTTTTTAAATCAGGCCAAATAAGCGTATTCGATTACAAGTACAGTATAAGTTATTCACACTGTCAACATGCAATATTCCTTGTCCTAGGCCGGAAGCTTTCCCTGGGAAGTCTTATTTAGTCGACGTCTTTACTCCTTTAGGATTAAGTTGCTGCTGGAGGGTTTCGAGGAGGAGGACGAGGAGGAGGACGAAGAGGAGACTCTGAGCCCCATGACGTGGCTCCAGAAGACCACCACCCTGGAGATCAGCATCATCAGCAGCGACGGCTACAAGTCCCGCCACTCCCAGCCCGAGTGCGGCTACGCTCTGGAGCCCTCCCAGTGGACCGAGTACAGCATCCACACCATGGACCCGGACAACCTGGAACTCACCTTTGAGTTCTTCGAGGTAATGCGCCAGAGATCAGTACCTTTTTTTTTTTTATTATTAACCATTCATCGGCGTGGCCTATTTGATAAGTGAGTTCACGTCTACCGTTAAACTCGTTTGAGATCCGCATTGGTGGCACGTTCTGAGCACGGCATCCGGAGGGGCCGCTAAAACTCACACGCCGCCAACTCTGTTCACAGGAGAACATGGGCGAGCATGTTGTCGAGGGCGACGCCCAGCCCGGACACGTGGGCACGGCCTGCCTGCTGTCCTCCTCTTTCCTGGAGACCGGCCAGGACGCGGGTGTGTCCACCCTCCCCATCATGGGGCGCAACTCCAGGCAGACTCTGGGCAAAGTCAGAGGTGAGGCTGGAGTCCTCCGCGCATACTGCTGACCGCGCATGTTTGCATGCCTGTGTCTTATCTCTGCTATTGCCATAGAGATATTACCACATCTCCTATTGCCTCTGAGACAGATTTGGATTTATTTTGTCTGCAAGGGTAGATAACAACAACGCCGCCTCCGTTCGGCGATATCCGCTGTCTGAAAGACAGTGTTAAAAGTCAAATCTTCCCTGTAAAACCAGTCTCTGGCGTAATGCAGTGAGGAGCCAAGTTGACTGAAAGGCTTGGTGTGTTTCAGTGGACTACCTGGTGATCCGACCGATTCCGGGTCTCCAGTGGAACATGAGCTCCTGCTTCACCAAATACTGGAGGAAGAGAGGTGCCCTAGACGTAGGACACCGAGGTGCAGGCAGCACACACGCTGCCAAGTAAGTCTCACACACACACACACACACACACACACACACACACACACACACACACACACACACAGTGTAAGACACAATGTTTCAAGAAGTAGAACAGTTTAGTTCATCTTATTGTATGATTTCCGGTGGTTACATATGGGAAATAATACGTGATACATTGTCTTGGTGTGCAGACAAAATAATGGCATTGTCTTGAGAGGATAAGATTCCCTTTGTCCTCTCGGATGAACACCGTCTGCCGAATAACAATAACAAGGTCATAAGTAACCCTTGGCCAACGGATCCCTTCAGGAAAAATACATGCACACAGTGCCCTGTATTGTCTCTGCACGTTGTCCCATAGTGCTCCTGATTTTCCTCTTTGACTCTTCCAGACATCACAAAGTCAGGGAGAACACTATTGCCTCATTTAAAAGCGCCGGCAATCACGTGAGTAACATTCTCCTTCACGCCGGCTCAACCCCTGCGTCGGTGCTTGTTTAAACCAGAACCCGACGTTGGGCCCGTATCTTGTCTCTCTGCGTTTTTGTCCCGCCTCTCCTCAAGACTGTGTTTGCGTGTCCACAGGGGGCCGCCTACGTGGAGTTTGACGTCCATCTCTCCAAGGACTCCGTCCCCATCGTGTACCACGACCTCACCTGCTGCATCACCACCAAAACGGTAAACCCACGCGGAAGTTACCAGGTTTTCATATCCGCTCTGTGTGTCCAGTGCTCTGTCCGTGGGGATTTGAAAAGACCAATATGCCGAGACTATACAGTGTGTCTGCCCCTCTGTTGCTCCTGACAGAAAAAGGACAAGACTTCTCTGGAGCTGATCGAAGTGCCAGTCAAAGACCTGACCTATGACCAGCTGCAGCTTCTGAAGGTAAAAGGCTGCTCATTCAAACCCATCTGTGGGGTTCTATCTCCAACCTTGTAGATTGTAGCACAGATTTCCTGATCGCTCTTTGTTTGTGCTGTAGCTGGTCCATGCCACTGCCTTGAATGGGAAAGATCCTAAAGGTAAAGTCAACCATCTTTTCCTTTCTGACAGACAGGTTTTACCCTATCTGATTTGATGTATAGCTTTTTTCAGTTAACCGTACCACCGTATATCTTTTTTTTACCGATTGTGCGTAATTTACATATTGATCCTCAGATCTGATGGATGATGAAGAGGAAGTTGATGAGCATCAGCCTTTCCCCTCACTCACACAGGTAGACACACACGCGCACACACACACTCTCACAAATACACACACAATTTCACCCCCCCCCTCCTCCAGACACACAAAATCCATCTAAAATAGTTCCCCCCCCCCACACACACTCTTTATGTTGCTTTTCCATGGTGCTGGTTAATGACCATTGTATCCCCTCGCAACCTGATTATTGCAGTGCTTCAGTCACAAAGGCACTCTCCTTTATAGCTAGAGCAAGATACGGTTGTAGGGATTTTTGATAAGGTATAGCGGTTTTATCCAAGCAAAAGTGCTATTCTATTATTCTATTCTATTCTACTAGAGATTAGTATTCATTATGAAGTGTGATAACTGCGTATGTACACCTAGAGTAATGATTTTCTATATACAACAGGCCCTATTGTAAACTGCAGTCATTGTAAAGGTATACTGGCACATATATGTTAGTCAAGTTGTGTTTCCACAAGTTGGGATTCCATTTCTGTTCAGCAAACGTGTAATTCCAAGAATTTGATCACAGTGAAACAGCATAGTGACCCCTTTTGTGTCCGTATATCTTTAAACACCACACTTGCCTTTGGTATTTAAGTAAGGCTTGGTGGACCAGCAAACCTAGCCTGGATTTAGCCAATAAGGCTCCCAAAACAGCCTAAAGGCTCGAGAACCCCTTGCTTCCTAAAAACACAAGAAAAACAACAACAATTGTATTGTTAATTATTTTATGTTTTCACCTCCAGATCTTCCAAGCTGTCCCTGAGCATTTGGGATTTAACATTGAGCTGAAGTGGATCAGTCAAATGAAGGTAAAAGGTTGTCACCAGAGACCCATCCGCCCTTTGAAACGGTGTTCCTTTTCTTAACCAGCTCAAGGCAGTTTGTTGTCGCTTGTAACTAGATACAGGGCAGCTCCTTCTAAGAAATCTTGTGAATTTCCGGGCATGTCGGGACGCTTGAAATAAAGTGCAGAGCGCTTCTCTGCTGTGTGTTGACAGGACGGGTCCTGGGAGGGCAACCTGTCCACCTACTTCAACAAGAACAAGTTCCTGGACATCATACTGTCCTGCGTGATGCAGAATGCTGGCCCGAGACGCATCGTCTTCTCCTGTTTCGACCCTGACATCTGCACCATGTAAGCCAGCCTCCACCTCCGGCTGAGACACAAGTTCAGCCCCTATTCGTGCTGAATAGAAGTTGTTGACATGATGAGGAGTTTGTTCACCTGCCCCCGGCTGGCGACGGGCCAGTTCCTGAATGCGGTTTGTTGTCGTTCCCTGCCCCCTAGGGTGCGTCAGAAACAAAACAAGTACCCCATCCTGTTCCTGACCCAAGGGATTTCTGAGAAATACCCGGAGCTGATGGACATTCGCTGCCGGACCACCCTCATCGCCATGAGCTTTGCCCAGAGCGAGAACCTCCTGGTCAGTGCCTATAGAGAGTAGGAACGCTCGCTTCAGAGTTTGAACGTGCATCTGTGTAAACCTATGACGGCTAGATGCAGATCAGGCCAAACAAAGCTCTACCCAGCCTTGTCTTTTGATTTGATAGTAAAAAACAAATGTGAAATTTGACATCTGATAATTATTTCATACATACATACATACATACATACATACATACGTTTCATATTGAGCTGTTGAAATGAAGCGGACTGCCTCTCCTCGCCCCTCCCCCAGGGAATCAGCGCCCACGCCGAGGAGCTGCTGAAGAACCTCAGCCACATCAGGGAGGCCCAGTCCAAAGGCCTGGTGATGTTCAGCTGGGGCGACGACAACAACGACCACGAGAACCGCATGATCCTCCGGGAGCAGGGCATCGACGGGCTCATCTATGACAGGTGCTCGACGCGTCACAGTGAACCCACCCACCCCCCTAGCTTTGCTCCCACACGTAGCGGCAGCTTTCGGGGGCCTTTCATTTGGATGTGCCTTAATGGGAGGTAAAAGGCTGGCGAGACGTTTGGTTTCGTTAGATCAAGAGGGAAGCAGCCATCCAGAAGTGTTTCTTCAGGGTTCATTGAGCGTTTAACAGGAAGGACTGGGGTAGTTATTTAGTTGAGTACACAGCCAGCAGCTGACGTGACAGGCCGACTGTGTTTGCCCTCTTAACTTTACACCGGCGTAAATATTTCGTTTTTCTGTTATTTTTCTTTAACTCTTAAGATGTTAAAGAACAGCAATACAAGTTGTGGAGATCACACAGTTCAGCCCCTTGTAGTAAACCCAATGCAGCCATTCATCACCACCGCATTTCCCAAACACTAGCTGGTCTGCCAAACTTTCATTAGACCTGCACCTGATTAAGAGATTCGTAAATGTTGAGTTGGAGCGATGAGGTTATACTAGCTGGGGATGTTCTACACATAGAGTTTCACAGTGGTGTAATAGCACTACATCTCATTTAAAGACTAGCATTTGACCAGCAAACTCACAACCTAATATTCACCCAACATTAGGGGTGGGGGGGGCTCCACTTGTAATTCCTTTGCAACCTGAGTCATACCAGTAAGGACATCCTGTGTGGCGCTCTGACCATTTATAGATTTTTAGTTTACAAGCAACGGTGTGACGGTTGTGTACTCCCTGATTCCGGTTCTACCTGGAAACATCATGGTCCTTGGATGAGCATGCCTCTTGTCTGAACTGGATGATTGACTGTTCACTAGTCGTCTTGCCGACATTAATACCCCACTCGCAGCATTGTTCTCCAGGCAGCATTGTTTCTTTGCCTCAACAAGGACTTTTAATCAGTTGAGACGGTCACACAAAATGAATTATGAACTCATGATGGGATTTATGTAATCTAGGAGGGCAGGCATTGTAATCTCTTGGCAGAAGCTGAAGTTACTAATGACGATAAGTTTGATTACTTATTATATAATAGTTCTCAGTAAACAGGGTGTGTTATATAAAGGAAGTAAAACCGAGACTGGTTAGCAAGACACTCCCTCAAATGAACATCACATGGAGGACCTCAAATGAGCTGGTTTCGACACAGTCTGCATTTTGTTAGTTTTTTTTGCAGTCTCAGTGTTTCTTCGTTTCGACATACCGTGACCGTAGGGCTAGTAGCTGGCCAGGCACCTCTAGTTCAACTATGACCCAGTCACTGTTCAGTGCCACAGAAATAGCACGTGTTCCTTTTCTGCTATCTCAGCCTCCAAGCAGACAAGAGATCATTTCAGTCGTTTGGCAGTTCAACATTTGGTAGCGGATGAGCAGCGGGCCCTTATCTGCGTTTCGTCTCGATAACTGTGTCTCTTTCTTTGCAGAATATGTGAATGCTTGGCGCCACATTTTGAAACGCGTCTCCAGATGCCCGTAATGTGCCTCTCTGTCTGGTCCCTTGTTATGTTTTTATTTCTTATTGCACCCCTCCCCCGCAGTCCCTGGTTGATATCTGATTTCCACCCAAATGAGTGCCTGAGCAAACCTCCCCACAGCTGGACCTGAGCTTTCAGTCGATGCAAGATGCTCAAGAATGCAAGATGCTCAATTTTCCACGTGCATTTCACTAAAGAGAACAGCATGACATTTTTCACCTTGACCATTGTCTCCAAAGAAACATTTTTGGTTTTGTCTTGTATCTCAAGGGAAGGCAGGTGATGAGTGCAATAATTTGATTGGTTAAATGCCCTGTCAATCTGTTCTGACAGCAGTGTCCATAGTTGATGCAGGTGCCTTTTTAATAATGCCTTTATGTTGCTGGGTGCTTTTTTGAATCTTAAGTTGACACGTCAGAAATAGCCTTCATGCATGCGCTGCTGTACGGAGGGGATGGCTTGAACGGCTGAATTTTCAGCATGCAGCACAAGTGGCTAGATGATCCTGTTTTGTGAAGGGCTGGAAAGATGTGTGCATCATTTTAATTTAAATTGCCTGTTTCAATTCCAACAATTCACACTTCCATTTTAGTGTAGACCAAATGAAAGTGTCCTGTGCAGAGTTGCTGTGTGGTCCCTGAGCTCACCTACCATGTTGGCTTCAGCATTTCCTCTTCAGATCAATAGAATATATAGCATACTCTTGTTTATAGTATAGCCTCGTATTATATACATCATTACCTTGCATACAAACATGCAATGGTCTAAACTGCAGTCTGTGTAATTTATAGCGGATGCTTTTGGACTTCAAACTGATGTGTGAACTAGGATAAGTGAATGAAGGACTTGTCACCCTGTGGTGTGGGTGTGTGTCAGTATATCTTAGTCCTCATATCTTGTGTTTAGTTTGTCGGTACATTGAAGAGATGGATGGAAAAATTGTATATTAGAATGTTATTGATGTAGGCCACTTACTGTACGGACTTGGGCTTAATTTCCCCATAAGTCTCTGACTTTGCTGCATCGTCTCGAATATTCTGATTGATTCAGCATTTTGGTTGAATGGAATGTCCATAGAGAATTGTTGGTAAACACAGTATATCTGGGGTTGGCATGACTAAGCAACATTGACACATCAGCAACAATGTTATCAAACCAATGTGGCTGCGCTAACATATAGCCTTTCTGCTCCCGTCCTTCCAGAATCTGTGATGACAAATCGGAAGAGTCAAACATCTTCCAAGTAGAGGAGCAGCACTCTTTGCAGGAGGTGATCCCGGAGGAGACCCTGAAGAGCTGCAGCTGCTATGCCATCACCTGCACCGCCCCTAATTGCACCCCCGCCAATGGTGGCAATGGCAATACAGAGTCTGACTCTGGCCTCAGCTCCTCCTAAATAAACTGGCCCTGTGAACAAATTGTGTAACCTGGATGGGAAACCACTGCCTTGTACAAGGGGATTATGAATGAGCCCTTAAAAGTTCCAGTACACTGTACAACTATTCCCTCATTAGAGGTGGTGTTAGAGGAGTGTGATAGAGTTTTTTTTGTGTCCCTTTTGTTTTTGAATTACTGTGGTTTCCATTGCTAATGTTTGCTCCATTGTTGGCTGGTTCAAGTTCAGACAATACTCTCGACTGTCACCTAATCCGTTTCACTTCAGTGAAATACAGCAGCACAAATACTCTTCCCTCTGTTGTGCAGTTACTTAGAACTGAACGGCATTATGCCAAAATAATAGAGCATGGATTCAGGACCGATTTTATCTGTAAATAAATGATTGTTTGAGGGAAATACAAATTTGAAAAATAAAATGTATCTGCATGTCATCTTATAAAACACTGCCTACTCAAGGAATATATGGTGAGAAGATTAATGTTTTATTTATGTGGCCAATTTGCTGTAATTTTTACACAAAGTGCCATGATGCTGTTGGTTTGCTGTCACAAAAAATACTTCAATAGATTTTAGTCACAGATGATTTAGTTACAAAAGAAAGGGTAATCATACATTACTAGATTTATTTTGTGTTTGCCGATTTAGTTTTTTTCTTGGTTTCTGCATATAGTCAGTATTACCCGTGTTATTTTCATTGCACACATATATTTATGAGCAGTTGCCTCTGCTAAATTGGTATTCAAAAGCATTCAGGACAATGACCAAACCTTTTATTTACTGAAGTTATATATAATGAAGTAAGGAGAAGAACTCAAAATCTGAATTGTATTGGGACTTTCTGGAACTTTTATGGGTGTATCCTGCTTTGACACTTAAGTTTTAAGTTATTAGATTTATTATCAAGCATTAGTATCTGCTTTCTTAGGGGTAAAAACGGGGAATGTTTTATTTGTGACAATTTACATCCTACAGCCTTAATAGGAGAAAATTCTTATTTCCACAATTATGCTGCTCGTTTTTCCGTACCTCACTGATCACTTGATGCCAATGTTTATCTCCTTTCTATAGCAAAATCCTTTGTTAATCTCGTGGTTCACAACATCGCCGCTGATACGTTTTATTTTTATTTTTTACAATGGTTAAGTAGTTAAGTTAAAAAATGTATCGGAGCATGACATAAAGAGAAAAAAAAAACAATAAAATATGTTTATTGTGCATGGATTCTGTCTGTCTGTCTTGATGAATATATGTAACACCAGATGTGTAATCTGGAGTTATTCATGATCCTCTAAGAGCATATTGAGCGAGTGTCAAGCAGACTTGCATTTATAGTTCCAGTAGCTGCTGTCTGGTCAGAATGCAAATACAAAGAAAAGGACTGTTCAAATATGTTGTCTGGCTTTTGTTCCATTCCAAACAAAGTTTATCTTCTCAAATTAGTTGAGTTGGTTTAGTGTTACCATTTTAATGTGTGTTCTGTTGAACTAAACTATCAAAAACACGTTGTCCTGGAGGTAACTGTAGCTTACAAACTACGTGCCAGTTGATACTAGTAGATACTGGATAGGCACGTGTATCCATGTACTGTATCTCTTATGTCACTGACACTGTCCGGCGGCTGCAACAAATTGCTAATGATTTCTGGAAATTTGATCACCCAGTGTGGACAGTTTATTCGTGCCTGCGTAAACAATGTAGGATAGGGCATCAAAATAAATATTATCTCTGGGACTATCATCTTATATTCTTACTCGTACACAATACATTCTAGCACTGGGACTAGTTTTACAATTGGAGGGTGCTTATTATTATTTGTTTTTACTCTACTTACGCCACCTGCTGTAAATTAGCCTAATGTAGACTTAGCCTTGCACACATAATATTACTATTTACTATTACCAGCTAAAAAATGTTTTATATATCGTAAAATGCTTGCTTATTCTTTTAAGAACAGGATATTACTAATAAATTTAGAGAATGTATGTTACGATCATTTATCCCAACTCTGTTTACGGCTAAGAATTACGTAATATGGATTTAACATAGTTTGTTGTGATCTTGGGACTTGTAGTTTTACGTGCAAAATAACGCTAGTTTTCCTGCACTGAAACACTCCATGTCCCATGGTGACTAGATAGCTAAAGCTTGACAGGTACACGCCTACGCTAAATAAAACCGTCAACGCTAATCTGCATTTTGCTAGAGTCGAACCATATGCTGGTACCCTTTGTAATTATCTGACAGTCAGTGGTTGCACGCGTATAAATACAATGGACAACTCTGGTAAAGAAAAGGAAGCAATTCAGCTGATGGCTGATGCTGACAAGAAAGTGAAGTCCTCTGGCTCCTTTTTGGGAGGGATGTTTGGAGGGTAAGAATACTGCACCATACTATATCAGGAAGCCAAAGCTACCCCTTGCTATCTAGCAAGCTAGTTAGCAAGCGTTCGGATTTTTAGTTGTCTTGCTAGCTTAGTTTAGGCTAGCTCTGATGGTGCAACCTACCCCTAGCCAAATAGTTGGCTAACATTCGGTGCTGTAGACTGTACAATACTGCACAAGGGTTTGGAATAGTTTGGTTAGCTGAACATCAGACGTTATCATCGGCAGGTCTAGCTTGCGACTTATGGCCAGCTAATAATATTAGTAATATTAGCAAATTCACCGCCCTTGCATCGCGTTGGCTAGCCGAAGCAACTAACGTTAGCCATAGCGTATATCATGTAAACAACACAGCAGCTCACGACTCTTGGACCCCTAGGCCATGTAGAATGTCGGTTAGCTCCGTCCGCTATCGGTGGATGTCACAGTGTTTGTGTGTATTGCTGTGCCTGATTAACATCTAACGCTTATCGGTTTGTCAACCAAGTTTACTCATCATATCAAATAGATCGATTTTTGAAGTGGTCGCATAATGCAACACATGAACCGCATTCAGTACTGTTCCACATCATAGGACGACCTAATCTACCCTTTACCCATTAGGCCCGCATCAGTTATTAGTAGGGTTTGATCTCAGTGGGTTCCCAATTGCATATTCTGTTGTAAAATGCAACCAGGCCTATATTTGTTGGCACTTGATCATGGAAGCTTGCCGTTTTACCCTACTGCTGAGAAAATCACTTAATGCTATATCATTGCAGAAACAAATTGTCCTTTTGTGTAATGCCGTTTCAGTTAAAATACAATGAATATATAGATAATCTTAAAATATTTTCCCAAATCAGCAACTGCACTCCCTCAAAGTAAAAAAATGCCCTTTACTGTAATGTCACTCACGCATTTAGTGTAATGGAATATTCACCAGTATAGTTAAACTATGTTATAAGTAATCTGTTTGAATCTATCTAATTACAAGCAGAAGATAGGCCTTAGAAATTAGTCATTTGAAAGGATCCTGTGAGTTAAGGGCATTGAGTTGTAGCCCCTTACACAGTTGTCTCACTTGTTTAACATGATGGCTTTAGAGTGCTCATATATCGTTGTTTAAGTTTTATACCAAGGGATGCAATATGTTTAAGTATTTGTGGCTGTTTTTGTAATGAACGTGTACAATGATATATAGATGAAATACGCTTGTATGTCTTAGGCTAGAGGGCCGAGACAAACCATGAGTCATTTGGCCTCCAAGCCTCTGGCGCTGTCATTAGTAGTGGCTCGATGTGACTCGACCAGAGCCAAAAGGCTGATGAGGACTGGGGAATTGCTGAGGCTCTCGGGGAGAAAAAAAATGATGTCATCTGCTCTGTGATTGGCCAGCAGAACATTAGTGCTCTGGGGAGTTCCATGGGGTCACCTCTGGTAGTAGACCGAAGCAGGAGAAATCTACACAGCAATCCGACGTCATGTCTGCATGATGTTAAGTGTGCAAACTATGGTGGCACTCGCAGCTCCCTCTTTGGTAAATCAATGGATGTGTTGTGTTCCGTTTACCCAAGCACTAATGCAAATCGAGGCTTGGCTGAATGGTGGTTAAATGCACCCGCGGTCAATTAAAAAATAAAACAATCTGCTGAATCTCCACAGTGCCTCTTATAGAAACGCCAGTTCAAAACTTTACGTGAAGTGTTTGGTCTGCTCCTTCTTTTTCAGCGGACCTCACAGAGTGGAGGAGGCCTGTGAAATGTACGCCAGGTCAGCCAACATGTTCAAGATGGCCAAGAACTGGAGTGGTGAGATGTGTTTTTAGGCCCTGTTATACTTCAGATCCTATATATTGTTTACCTGTGTTGCTCTGCAAGCCTGTATTTTTGTTACATCAAGTTACATTATATCACAGTCATTTAGAAGATGCAATGTTTGTAGAGAAAACCACAAATGAGGTTGTCAAACATTTGTTTTGGGCACTTCTGGAAGTGTAATTTTTATTTTTTTGTTGGTCATTGTTCCTTAAATTTGCATTAGTTGCAGTGGAGAAGGGTGCTTTGATTTCCATAAAGGGACCATGATATACTGTGTTAGTCTGCAAAATCTGCACTGCACATGAATGCCTGTGTGTATTTCTACTCTTCCTTTTGTGTTTGTACTCTTGTACCCCCCCACCCCCCCTGTTTCTGTGTCATACACATTTCTCCTTTGTTCTCTGAATGTCTAGCTGCCGGTAATGCGTTCTGCAAGGCGGCTCGACTCCACATGCAGCTCCAGAACAAACACGACTCGGCCACCAGCTTCATCGACGCGGGAAATGCCTTCAAGAAGTCTGACCCCAACGGTGAGCGTCGTCAACCGCTATCCAAACTAAATCCCTCCACAGTTAGTTAGCTCGTACTTCTGGCTGTTGCAGGGGTATGATTGAATGGTAGGGTACAATAACGGCATCTTCTTTATCCACACAACACTTTGAGTCTCAAAAGGCAGTTCTTACGAGTGCTTTGGCGCGTGCTCTGTAAAAGTAGTTCAGTTCTCTGGCGTGAAGTGGCGCAGGCTCGTCGAGCACAGGGGGGACCCAGCCTGGTGAGCGACAGAGCCAGCAGTGGAAAGGGAGCGTGTCATAAGTAGGACGAGCGCTCTGCTCTGCAGTGGGAACCAAGTTTGACTCTACCGGGAGGAGCTGTATCGACTGCGAGATCAAGGGATTTCCTGGAGGGCCCTCCCTCTCCCAGCCCCACCCATCTCAGATCCCACACCAATGCCTGGTTGCTGGTGGGGCTGAAATCAGGACAGGCAACTTGAGCTCACAGTTCTGTGTGGAAAGACACTGCGTGAATACGGAAAGACGATTCGAGTCGTTCAGATCCTACTGTAATTTTAAACATAGATGCTTTGGGGTATTTCTTTAAGGTTTGTCATATTTGTTTTGGAGATTGCATGGAAAGTTTGGTTTTTATAGAGTGTATGACGTAGCATAACCATAGAAAAGAGATCACGTTGACATGAAATATGTGTGAGAAAAAGCCATAATTCCTATTAGGTGTCCAATAAAACATGCTGGCCAGGGTGCGCTGCATAATGAGACCCAGCATATCCTCTAGAGCCAGTGCTGGTTATAAGGAACTGATACAGGGGTTTGTGGGCCGTGTGGTGGTGGTGCAGGGAGCTGACTTTATCTATGTTCCCTGCAGCACTGCAGGGCTCCAGCTGGCTTGCATGGGGGGGGGGGTGGGGGGGGGGGGCTATACTGTCTGTGTGGCTGTAGCTTAGCCTGCTCTAGCAGAAGCAGGAGTGATAGATTGAACATTTCAAACCCTCGATCCTCTAGATTATGTCCAGCAAGTCGAAGGCAAATGGATATTAGATTGGATGTTATGTAACTTTAATCTAATATATAGTGTGTATTATGTATGCAGTATAAAAGAGGGGGGGGGGGGGGAATCACTGTGTGTCCTAATCCTATACACTTGGAAGAGGACAGGGCTCTCTGTATAATCACCTTTAACATGTTTGCGCTAACACGATGCTTGCCTATGCTACCTTTTCCCCCTCTTTCTTTACCGCTGCCGATAGAGGCAATCAAGTGCTTAGACGCAGCCATCGATATTTACACAGACATGGTAAGACGTAGCCTGGACCCTTACACCCGTGCTGCTGTAACCCGACCTCGCCCGCCCAGGCTTGGTCGCCCGCAAACCTTATGTGCTTGCCCCGCCATCACGCATGTGTGCATGTGACACGCTACATACGTCTGTGCAAATGCCCCGGCAAGTCATTGTGCAGCAGTTGTAATTTGACGCTGCATCGGGACCGCGAGTCCGTCAGAGCAGCTCTCTCTCACCCCACACCCCCCACCCACCTTAGTGCTAGAGACCGATGATGTATTCCAGCAGAGTTATTGACTGGAGGGTCCCCTCTGTGAGATGACCCCCTCTCCTGTGTTCCTCCTCCAGGGAAGGTTCACCATCGCAGCCAAGCACCACATCTCCATCGCCGAGATCTACGAGTCCGAGCTGGTGGACATTGAAAAGGTGTGTGGACTCGTGCCCTATTTCTACAACCTCCTCATTAGCATTAAAAACACTTTCACCGCGCAATGCGTGGTTGGGATTTTTTGTATCTTGAAGTGTTAAATCATTGCCTTTGTTTTTGCGTGGTGTTTGTTTTTCTTCTGCAGGCCATCGCACATTACGAGCAAGCAGCAGACTACTACAAGGGAGAAGAGTCCAACAGGTAAACCCACACACACCTCTGCAAGTCAAAAGAGTCAAGTGTTTTAAGCAAACTGACTAGCGCTTGGGATGGCTAAAAGCCCCCCCCCCCCCCCCCTCTTTAATGTCCTCGTCTTCTGGTTTCAGCTCCGCCAACAAGTGTCTGCTCAAGGTGGGGGCCTACGCAGCCCAGCTAGAGCAGTACCAGAAGGCCATCGAGATCTACGAGCAGGTGGGTGGTGTAGGGGTGTCTGGAGGTGATGGTGGTGGTGTGGGGGCAGCATTTAGGGACACTAGTCCGGGCGCTCAGTGTTCCTCCATCCCTGCGTAGAATGTGCTGAGAAAAAATTGCTTTGCTTTGTCTTTCCGTTTGCCCAGGTTGGGTCCAGCACGATGGACAACCCCCTGTTGAAGTACAGCGCCAAAGAATACTTCTTCAAGGCCTCCCTATGTCACTTCATCGTCGATGAGCTGAATGCCAAGGTGAGTCCTGGTCCTGCAAATACAACTGATGGACATTAGAGAAGAAGCACACACTCCACATAGAAAAATGAAATAAGAAAAGAAGAAATGGTTATTTGAGATCTTTTTGAAGATTGGAAACTGTCGCCGTGGGACAGCAACCCAGAATGCTATTTGATTCTGTCCTGTCTAGTTAGCGTTCACGGTCCCATGTATTTACTGTATAGTGTATATCTGCTCTCGTCCCCACTGTCGTGTATTTGCACTTTAAGTAGTCCAGTGTGGCGTGCTGCAGTAGCGTTGTATGTTGCACCATGGTCCTGTTGAAACGACATTTCATTCCAGTGTATACGAGGTGTATGGGGGATGACAATACAAATTGATTGAATTGAATTGAATAAAGAGATGGTGAGAAAGAGGAGGATTTTTATATATATATATATATATATATATATATATATATATATATATATATATATATATATATATATATATATATATATATATATATATATATATATATATATATATATATATATATATATATATATATATATATATATATATATATATATATATATATATATATATATATATATATATATATATAGCAATCACACAAAATGCATATAAATGGGAAGTACTATGAACTGATTTTGTGCCTCCTGCAGATTGCTGTGGAGAAGTATGAGGAGATGTTCCCAGCCTTCTCAGACTCCAGAGAATGCAAGCTGATGAAGGTATGTGATTGGTGGAAGCAGCTGAGTGCTGTACATGTTTTCCAGTCCGGTCTGCTGCTGCTAACCTAGATGATGTTATTTCTATCTCACAGAAACTTATTGATGCTCATGAGGAACAGAACAGCGAGGCCTTCACAGACGCAGTGAGTATCTGACACCCCACTCGCTCAGAAAAAACGGAATACCTCTGCGTTTATATAAATAAATGAATGAATGAAAAACAGCTTCATTTTAAATGTACTCACGCAGACGTGAATAAATGAATCTTACAAACAATAAAGCAGGCCAGTTGGGACCATGTTCTAATATTTCTGAAGTGCTGTCTGGTTGTAAGTGTGAACAAACATTTCCAATGCCGCTCAGTGTCTCAGGAGTGCCTGAATGGTATACTTTATCCTCAGATGAAAAGCAAGGGTTCAGATCTTCCTCACACAGATTCCCCCTCTCCCCTGTCGTTCCCTTCCTTGCGGCCCTCTCCCTCTCCCCCCTCAGGTGAAGGAGTTTGACTCCATCTCCCGCCTGGACCAGTGGCACACGACCATGCTGCTCCGCATCAAGAAGACCATCCAAGGAGAAGAGGGGGACCTGAAGTGAGGCGTATCTGACGGGGGGGGGGGGGGGGGGGGGGACACGGCATGCCACCCTTCTGTCTACAAACCCTGCACCCTTCTCTCATCAAATTTTTTTTTTTTTTTTGCACTGACTTCCGTGCCCAGGCTCTCCATCATTCCTTATGTTTTAGTTACTATTGAACCAGTTCATTGCCTCCGTGGAGTATCTTTAGAGCACCGTACTTAATGAAGTAACAGTAGCACAACAAATAGTACGTAAGGCTCTGTGCACGTCGCGTGTCTTCCGACCTAGTTACGAGTTCCTTTCACTTTTTCTCTGAGGATAGTTACAGATTCCATGTTGCTGAGATGTGAAAAGTAAGGGGGGCGCTTCACCAGGTCTGACTCATGGTAGTAATGAGAGCATGCACGGCACAATATGTACAATTGTAATTAATTTCAGTTGGTCAAACATTAGGTTTTATGTAGAAATGTATATTTTAATATTTGCGTTGAGAGTATTATTTGTTAAGTATTCATAGTTAGATTTGTATACGTTGTTTGTTTGACATTTCCACTCATAGTTTGTGTGGGTTACAACTGGAGAATGTATTTTCAGGTACAAAGGAGGAAATTGGTATATTGTTGAAAGATTAAAGTCACAAGATGTGTTCCTGTAATTGCACTTCAAATTATTCCAGCCTGAACCATTATCCATTGTTATCTGGGGTTGTATACGACTATTCTAACGGGCAATTGATATCCACTAAATGTAGACTGTTAAAACGCCTCTTTCAGGGTGAGGTACCACAAAATGAAAGGTCCATTTTCTTTTCCATCCGTAAGTCATGATTCATTTACTTTGATTATTTGATTTGTGGTTCTGCCTGTGTACATTTTTCTTTGGTAATTGAATCTCATCTTGATGTTCTAGCAGTTAACTTTCAAATGTCTGAACACGTCACCTTCTTGTGCTGTGCTGTGTTGTGAATTCATCATCATTGTGTAGTTACTTTGTGAACCTTCAAAATGGCCAGTTCTTAAGCATGTCATTGTGTATAGTTTAGTAATGTGCTGCATTTAATAGCAGTTAACTGGGTTTTTATGAAGCCACCTGTATAGTTAAGGGGCATCTATGAATCACCTACATATCTAGCTTCTCTGACAGAATAATAGCCGACTTTTCATTTGACCTGTGTGTGTGTGCGGATGGAATAATAAAGACATATCTATCACCCTGGGTTGTGTTGTCATTTGTAATGAGTATGTGAGCGCAATACAAGTAATTGTGTCATGAATTTTATTGAACATGATCCAACAACTCTGGCATGTAAGCCTAATAATACACAGAGTTAATTGGTGAGCCATGTTTTTTTCTACCATTATTATTTGGCTTAGCTAGAGAGGACTGACCGTTCCAATGGGCTTACACATTTTGAATCTAACCATTGTCTTCCTCAACGGAGAACAAAAAACATTCTCTACCACGGCCCTTCAACCCAACTTTCAGAAGGGGTACGGCCATTCCTTTCCCCACCACATCCTCTTCCTCCTCTCACTGCATGACCTCTATTGTGACCTTCATAACCTGCCTGCTCCATATTATTGCAATGGTGTAGGTGAGCACTCATTTTGAAATCGATCATTAGTTGCGAGTTGTCATTATTGCAAAAGCAATAACAAGAACTTGCAAACCTGAAAACATCGTCTGGGACAGTGGTACCTTGGACCATAGAAACAGTGCCTGATAAAGGATGATGATAAAATATAATGATCAATAGTATGATTTATGTTCCACAGCGATGGGTGTCAATGGGTGCTCTTTACTCTGGTACTTTCATGATCCAAACGGAATATTATTTATCAGATTCCATAAAGATACGCATAAGGAGTAATCTAACAGTTACTTATTTTTTTGAGGAGTTGTATTAGTTGATAGTTAGAGACATAGTATGAAATGAAATACAGTCCTTTCATATATAAAGTATGAATTACATTGTGAAATGGTAGTACATTGATGTTATGCTCTGTCATTTTAAACCGGGGACTTCTGTTCAACAAACAAATAAAAAAAGTGCATTCTGATTAACTGTTCTGCGTTCTGTGTCTATCGAGTTTTAAAAAAATGACCACAAGGTTGCGTTAGTAGTGCCGAAGCGATAGTAAAACAAACCAGCCACACGCACTAGCCTGTAGCTTTGCTACGGGGAGAAATAAAAACATGGTTGCCTTTGTATCTCCAGTTCTTTGACCAGAGAAGACACATTTCATGTGATTTCCTCAGGAGGTACCACTGTGATGCGTAGATATGGTTCACACCACTAAGTAACACGCAAACTGAATGTGTACCATTCAGTCAAGCATGTCTACGGAGCATAGAGTGCAACCAAAGGCTAAAATCTAACATTATGTTCAATCAAAGCCAGTTGCCTACATCAAACGTACCATTCGTTAGGCTAGAATGACAAAAAATGAAGCCATAACAATAAATATAACAGGTTCCCGCAGCCCATTCAGAGATATACATTTGAATATGTAAAAATAAAAAATCTACATCGCAGCCTCAGTGGAGCCCTCTTTGTCCTCCGTACATGTGTCCTCTGCTGTGCTTTGCTGTTCATCAGTGAGAGCGGTTAGTGTTTCCCCGCCCACCCCATCAAGATCTGATGACAGCACGGAACCACCTCCCTCGCTGACAACTGTGTGAATGTCAGGCTCCAAAATGGCTGCCTCTGGGACAGCCTCCTCCATCGAAAGCGGAGCTAGAATTGTTTGCGAGACGACCGTTTCCAGCACGGATGAGGTCGAGATGGTGTCCGAGACAGAGGTCAGCTCGGCTTCGGAAATGGCCACCGGCACGGACAGCGTGGCGCTGGCGGAGGAGGAGGAGGAGGAGGAGGAGGAGGAGACGGGGATGGAGTGCGCGAGCGAGACGGGGATGGAGAAGGGGACAGAGATGGCGGAGCCATCGAGGGAGATGATACTGGTGCCCGTGCTGTCCGTGGCGATGATGGGGTTCTGGATCTGGGAGCCCGCTGGCACCTCGGCCTGGATGAGGGTGAAGCCCCCCAGGGTGCTGTGGCTGACCAGGGCGATGGTGCCCGCGCCAGCCCAGTCCCCAGCCAGGGTGATGGGCTCGGTGACCACAGTCCCCGCCTCGGCGTTACCCCCACCTCCAGCCTGGCTTGGCTTCTCTCCCGCAGGGGACTTCTCTGCTTTGACCTTTGGCGCAGGTTTGGGCTTCTTCCCCTCGACGTTTCCCTTGAGCACCACCAGGTAGTTTTTCCAGGGAGCGTCGGTGTCATGGGTCTGTGGACGAAACAAAAAAAGGGAGTTCTCAGGATTAAAGACAAAATCATAAGACGACACCTTGCCAAGGTAGCTATTTATGCAACCAAAGAGGACACATAGTGTTTGTGTTTTCCTTACCAAGGTGTGCCTGCGAACAGTGGACTTGTCGGTGAAGGTGCGGTTACATAGTCCACACATGTAGGGCTTCTCCCCTGTGTGAATGCGCTGGTGCCTCTGGAGGGCGTTCAGCTGGGTGAACTGCTTGTCACAGTCTTTGCAGCAGTAGGGACGCTCTCCTGAACACATCAACATGGACATTAGAATCAGTATTGTAAAGGAAAGTATTTAACAACATTAGTTGGATAACTATTGTGAAGGCAGATATTAGGAATTATATATTATAAAACATGGTCTCGAGATACAGTCCCCTCCAAAAGTATTGGAACAGTAATGCCAATTCCTTTATTTTTGCTGTAGACTGAAAGCGTTTGGGTTTGACACCAAAAGATGAATATGAGACAAAAGATCAATATGTCAGCTTTTATTTCCAGGTATTTTCATCTGGATCTGATAAACAACTTAGAAGATATCATTATTTGAAAAGAAAGACCACATTTTTAGATGACAAAAGTATTGGAACAGATAGACTTGAAATGGATTTAAGTGAATAAGACTCAATATTTTGTTGCAAATCCTTTGCTTTCAATAACTGCATCAAGCCTGCGACCCATGGACATCACCAAACTTTTGCATTCTGCTTTTGTTATGCCTTTCCAGGCTTTCACTGCAGCCTCTTTCAGTTGTTGCTTGTTTTGGGGGGTTTCTCCCTTCAGTCTCCTTTTAAGAAGGTAAAAAGAATGCTCTATAGGGTTTAAGTCTGGAGATTGACTTGGCCAGTCTAGGACCTTCCACTTCTTGCCCCTGATGAACTCCTTTGTTGCTTTTGCAGTGTGTTTAGGGTCATTATCTTGCTGCATGACAAAGGATCTCCCAATCAGTTTGGTTGCATCCTTCTTTAAATTGGCAGACAAAATGTTTCTGTAGACTTCCGAATTCATTTTGCTGCCGCCATCATGTGTTACATCATCAATGAAGATTAATGAGCCCGTCCCAGAAGAAGCCATTGAAGCCCAAGCCATCACATTACCTCCACCGTGTTTCACAGATGAGCTTGTGTTTTGGGGGTCATGAGCAGATCCTTTTTTTCTCCAAACCTTAGCCTTTCCATCACTCTGGTAGAAGTTAATCTTCGTCTCATCAGTCCATAAAACTTTTTCCCAGAATTTTTGAGGCTCGTCTCTGTACTTTTTGGCAAAATCCAGCCTGGCCTTCCTATTCTTTATGCTAATGAATGGCTTGCATCTTCTGGTGTAGCCTCTGTACTGTTGTCCATGAAGTCTTCTGCGAACAGTGGATTCTGAAACCTTCACTCCTGCCCTCTGGAGGTTGTTGTTGATCTCACCAACAGTAGTTTTAGGGTCTTTCTTCACAGCTCTGACAATGTTTCTGTCGTCAACTGCTGTTGTTTTCCTTGGTCGTCCCGTTCGATGTCTGTTACTTAGTACACCAGTAGTTTGTTTCTTCCTGAGGATATTCCAAATTGTTGTACTGGCTATGGCTAGTGTCTGTGAAATGGCTCTGATTGATTTCCCATCTTCTCTTAGCTTCACAATTGCTTTCTTTTCACCCATAGACAGTTCTCTGCTTTTCATGTTGATTACTATAACTGCAGTCTGCACAGGCAAAACCAGAATCTGAAACTGAGCCTAGACATTCAGTGTTATTTATTGTTTGAATAATAAATGTAATAAGACACACCTGGGCAACAAAACACACCTGTTAGTCACATGTTCCAATACTTTTGCTCAACAAAAAATGTGGTGTTCCTTTACAAATAATGATATCTTCTAAGTTGTTTATCAGATCCAGATGAAAATACCTGAAAATAAAAGCTGACATATTGATCTTTTGTCTCATATTCATCTTTTGGTGTCAAACCCAAACGCTTTCAGTCTACAGCAAAAATAAAGGAATTGGCATTACTGTTCCAATACTTTTGGAGGGGACTGTATATATTTTATTGCCAACAATTTATTGGTTCTTGCTAGCATTATGCTCTTGTTTCTTTTCATTCCTAAATTGTTAATGTAATATCTGTACCAATATGTTTGTGGTATGTCTGTAATTATTTAACCTGCTGAAGTATAAAAAGGGTTTGGTTTGGGGTTGCCTCTTTTACCAGTGTGTATTTTCATGTGCTGGTGGAGAGAGTTCCTCTGAGCAAAGCCCCGGCCACACTGCTGACACTTGTAAGGCCTGGACCCCGTGTGGATGTTGGAATGGTGCCTCAGGTATTCCTTGGAGGCAAAGCTTTTTCCACAGGCCTCGCACATAAAGGGCTTCTCTCCTAGGACGCCGGACGACAAACAAAACCAGCAGGATGTCGTTTTTAATTCAGAGGTGTTTTTCATACGATCTCACACTCGCCACAGGCCAGCTCTTTGTCGACGGGACCCAAAGGTAGAGAAGGCCTTCTCTTACCTGTATGGGACCTCTTGTGGTAGGCCAGCATGTGCTTCTGTGTAAACTTGGCGTCGCACACATCACAGGCAAATGGCTTTTCTCCTGTGTGGATCCTGAGCGCCAACAGGACATGAAGCCAAATCAATCACTGCGACAGTATACGTTGGCATCCAGGTGCCTCTACATGCTGTACTTCTGTACACACAGTGAGACGCTGCCTGCTTGCCATCTAGTACGTTGTCTAGGCAACTCCCAGCTATGTCCTCCACACTCAATAAACGTTTTTCACCCTGGCTTTGGTTGTTCATCAAAGATGGCGGCATGGCCACCCACGTACCTGCGGTGCATTTTGAGCGCGGAGCTCTGGGAGAACTTGGCCCCGCAGTCGGTGCACTCGAAGGGCTTGGCGCCCGTGTGGGTCCTCTCGTGCAGCAGGAGGGCCGTCTTGGAGCTCAGCGCCTTGCCACACTCAGGACAGATGTGCCGCGGACCACCCCCTTCATGGACCTGACAACCAAAGAAAGAAACAGCTGAGATTTACAGCACATGGCATAAAAAAGTTGTCCCACAGCCTTTATGGATATGGAATATGCATAATGCAACTTCTCTGAGAATGCAGGTAAGGGTCGAGAGGGATCCTCCGTCCTCACCTGTCGCTGGTGGCGGAGCACGTCCTTCTTGCGTTTAAAGGTCTTGGTGCAGACCTCGCAGGAGAACAGCCTCTCGTCGTTGTGCACGTGCTTCTCGTGGATCTTGAGGTTGCCGCGGTTGGCGAAGGTCTGCTGGCAGGTCTCGCAGCGGTAGGTGACGTCGGTCGTTACGCCGTGGTACGAGCTGGTGACAGCCAGGGGAACAAGCTACCGTCAACACCGACCCAGCACGGTCAACAAAACGTTTTAAAACAATTTCCTAGTATGATATATCATTGGAACACTGACGCTTTTGGAAAAACTTAATCGGAAACTATAGAGGAGTTTGGCCATGTTTTCTTCCGACCGGCTGGCGGACACCCACCTGATGTGCTTCAGGTAGCTCCGTTCATAGTGGAACGTCCTCTGGCACTTCTCACACTTGAACTGGGCATCGGACCGCCTGGACGCTCTCCTGGTCGCGCCGTCCTCCCTCTCTTCCTCCAGGGACAGATACAGGGGGTCGTCCCTGTCGTCCTCTTGGAGCTCCTCCTCCGGTTCGTCGTCGTCCTCAGACTCCAGCGCCGATTCCACGGAGACGTCCTTCTCCCCGTCGGCTTTCCCAGCCTCCGTCTCCGCGCCGGCCTCCCTCAGCGCCTTCTCCCCCCAGTCCCGTCGGTTGGCGGCCCTGTCGGACGCTTTGCTCGGCTCCTTCGTCCTCCTCATGTACTTCCTCATAATGCCTGTGAAGACCTTCCGTCCTGCTAGTCTGATGCTCAGTCGCCTGCCTCCTCCAGCTTCCTCTGGTCGGCCTTCTTTTTCACCTTCGGTGGCATTGGCGACTTTGGCGACTTTGGGGCTTCCCCCTTCCTTTTCCAATCCAACTGGATTAAGTTGTCTCTTCCGCGTCACTCGTTTTATGGGTTTCTTCGCTCTGGTCTTAGGGTTTTTTTTCACGCAAACCACATCATCAGCTGTGTCTAGCGGCGATGTAGTTTCTTTTATCCAATCGCACGGGCTTTCACCAAACATAGCCTTACTGCAAGCTTCCACGAGTTCCTTACAGTCCAACAATATAGCTGCATCTCGTATTTCACTAATATTTTCTTTGATGACTCCGGCCTTACCCGTATATGCAAATGTCAAAACCGTGGAAAAATCCCTAACATGCATGTTTGAGAGAAACACCTTTGGTGGGGCATCTTTGACAAGTAGAATATCCCGGAAATAGCCGCAGGAAGCTGCGAGCACCACTTGGTGGACCTCGAATTCCTCCAGAGCACCCTGATAGTCGACCTGGACAGTGACATCACACAGGTGACCCTGAAGTCTCAGCTGGTGCATGGACTCAAGTATGCCTTCTTGATGGTGCTTAGAGAACAGCAGCACTTCTCCGTTGTCGCCCATCTTTTCTTAAAACTGTCAGGAAAGCGAAGTGAGACCAAAACGTTATTCCTGTAATGAACTTGTCCTTGAACTTGCCTGTACAGTTTAATCCCTGTAAAATGGATGGAAAACAGACCACTGCACTTCTAAATTATAGATGTTAGGGAAGTGAAATAAATTGCTAACAACAAGGGTCGGCATATGCATCAGCCGCGCGTCAAATTGATCTATTGCTAAGCACGCAAACCAGGCTGCTGATTATCATATCATCCTAAAGTGTTGGGCCATGGGGATAAGTTGCTAACCAAGCTAACGTTAGCTACGGCTAAGCTAACGTTAGTTACTAGTGTTAGCAACATTTTGACTGACAAAAACATCAGCCTAGCAAGCCTGTGTTATAATATCCGTTGCATACGTTTTAATTACGTTATGATCTGCAACAGAATGTACTGTGAGTACGCACGATAAACGTGTCCACATGAAAGTTGTTTTCTTACCGTAAGCTCGGTAAAATGGCAGCCTTTACAAATGCGCACATACATCAGAGAAAGTATTTCCTGTAAAAATTGCACCCGCAAAGCATCTCCGTTTCTTTCCGATCAAACATCCGGTTCTAGTTCCACTGATTTCTGGTCAGCTTTACGTGTGAACAATCTCTTGGTCACAATACCAATGGGCAAGAAAAATATGAATAGAAGCGATTCCGGATCAGGTGACAAGAGGACATGTATGAGATTCGTTAAGGGTCGGTATAGGGATTATTAAACATGAAAGCAATTAACCTTTTGTTGGGCTTTTGTTTCAGAATGTGTGCCGTCTTTATATGAATGTATGATAATATCCACACGGTGGTGCTATTTGATTGTATCTAGAATCTTTTAAGCTACACATGACATGGAAGGCAATGTCAAGATCCAGTTTGCTAACTTCGCACATCCAGATCACTGTGAAAAATCAAGACTTATAGGACAAATAAGATTTTTAATGTGGAAAGAAATCATCCTGAAGTAATCTTTTTTGTTTGTACTTTCTGTAATTACTTACTTACTTGTAATTTCTGGTCAAACCTTTTGCTAACTTTAAGTAGCAGAAGGCTGGTACCAACGAACCGGATTAAAAATGGGTTTAAAGAAGTCTGATCCACTTAAACTCATTCCAACATGAATCACCCATAAGGTTGCAGAACCCATTCTTTCATTACAAGGGTGTACGCTAAGCTACTTGACAATGAACTGGGGTGCTGGGCAGCTGCCAATGTTTTAGTATTGACAGAGGAAATGTACATTTGTGTTAATGACTTCTGCAAGCGCTCGGTCTATTCCGGTGACTCATCTCGCTCTTATGTGGACCAGAGGGTGTGCGGTTTTCAGCTCAGCCCTGGAACAAAGCCACCGTGTGGCTGGCTGCAGCAGCATGCGCGAACACACACACACACACACACACACACACACACACACACACTCACACACACACTACAGATGTAGGACACCTGTGAATAGACATACAGTAAGGGTACAGCCCACACTACAAGCATGTAAGCCTGCTATCTAGAAGGTCTATGCTGACAAAGCCTTAACCCATTGGACAAACAATTGGTGGGTGTTTCAAGAAAAAGTTCTTACAGTTTTGTTCTTGTTAAAAATGTTATCCGTTGGCCAAAGTGTGTTGCCCAGAATTGTCTTCTTTTTTTTTTGTTTGTTTTTTTGTATGAAAGGCTCTGGATTTTATTAGGGAAAATAACCCATGGATGTGGTGTGAGTGGTTGGATTCATGTAATATTGACTACTGGAGGTGTCAGGGCTATGCCTGGTTTGTAACAGAGTCACAGAATGATGTCAGGAGTTGGGGAAAATGTGTCAAAGCGGCCGGAGGCATATCAAGGCCTTGAGGTTACGTTGTTGTCTTATCAATGGTTGTAGTAGTGTGGGGCTAGGATTCGGGAAGAAAACGTATGACCTGGTTCATGGTCATAAAAAGATTTACAAACTGATTTAGAAATTATACAAGATGACAGCTAAAAAAGTGGAACTTTGTTCTCACAGATACTTCTCATGGTGGGGTTGTTACTCAGAAATACGCATTGCTGTAGTCGAGTCACTTACCCTCGAGTTGAGTCCCAAGTCCCCAGTGCTGGAGTCCGAGTCCAAGTCACCATAGGTCCAGTCCGAGTCAAGTCACAAGTCCCTAGGTCTAAATCTGAGTCCCGTCATATTATTCCGTACTGGTTCTCGCAATAAATATAAGCACACAAATTCATTAATGTATTGTATGGTATTGTAGCCAATATGAATATGATACTGATAGGGCATCACAAATAAAAAAAGACACTAAACACTAAATAAAAAAAAGTCATGAAAATCGTGACATGAGTCTTAGTCCTGAACTCGGAACACTACAGCACTGGAAACATGTAATTAAAGCTGTATTTTAAAGTTGATGAGCTCAGCAAACAAACAGTTTGCCGCCAATGTTCATCCGTGTTTGTTCTTCAACAGGTCATAACTCCCCCACACTATGAAAATATCCGCATTGACATAACATAGTTCACAAACAAGATTACGAAAATAGTCACCTGGTAACAGCAGAAAAGCCAACCCTGGCAACATAAAGTGTTTGAGATTTTATGAAGACATTGATACAAAACTTGCTACTTTGAATGGCATCAGGGGGAATTCCTCTTGGTTCGTGAACTGGCAAACTCCACAAACAGCATGATTTGGATGTGGTGTGTGGGTGAGACTGTGTCCTCACGAAACCTATCCGCAGTTCTTTGGTAGGTTGAGTCATAAAGGGAGCAGATTAACTGATTTAGTGATGGGTTAACAGCGTAACATTACATGGAACTGAGGCCCGGGGTGGTCCAAAATAACCACAACACTCTCTGGGATTCCATAGAACCACAGCGCTAATGCCAGCCCAATCAAAACGCAGTTCAGCTCAGCATTCTGCGGTGACCCTTACTTCCCTATTATGGAAAAGTGACCTCTGTTTACAGAAAACATCTTTCATAAAATGGCATGTTCGTGCAGTATGAATATTCCGGCGGTCAACTTGTGCAAACTGGAGTTTCCTCTTGTGCTTGAAAATCTGAAACCTTGGCACTTAAATTTGCAACCGATAGTGTACATAGTGTAACCTTTCTACTGAAACAGTCTGTGTTGATGTTGTGAGAATTTGTAGAAGGCTCCCTTTTGTTTTGTCAATAAACATGATCCACCATGAATCCATAATTATCCAAGGGAAATAGGCTTGAGTTAGAAATGCATATGTTTGTGTAGTTCTGTCAAAGCGAAGTTGCAAACTCTGATTTGCCCACAGACCGCCAAAACACACAAACCAGCCGTCCAGACCTGTCTTTCCTCACCATCCTACTCTCCCTCCTTCTTGTTTTCCTCTCTTCCCCCTTTTCAGTGGCTGTGTGCCACACCACGCTCAGCCTTACCAGAATATGGCTGGACGTCTCCAAACCTGTGAGTTGCAGTGGGATATATGGACCCAGTGATTTCATAACAACAGCAGAGAGGCTAGCAGCGCTGTACGAAAGTTACTTCTGCTTGGCTCTGGCTCATGACTAATGATAAAGTTGGATTAGGGGGAAGCGTGGGAGACTCCTGACATTAATAGATATGAATAGGCAGGCAAGTCAAGATTCGCCCAGATTCGGCCTGTCCTGTGGAGGACATTGTGATAAACAACCTCATCTATTTGAAATGAATTGAGCTGGCTGTACAGATAAGCTGTGCCCAGTATCTTTTCTTCCTGCCCGAATTGAGACGTTTCCCTTCTTTTATTTTGACTAGGGGTCGGAAATAACTTTCATTTCATTGATGAAAAGATATACGATGCTGCCGAGATGAAATTGCTTGGGAAACGGCGTCTGAGTCACCATCTCTATTTCCAGGGCCCTCTCCCCTCTCCTTCTCTGCTCACCTTCAGTTGTCCTTGTGGTGATTCTCTCTCGTGTAACTGAATACAGCACTTAGCACTTCAGGAGACCGAGCAGCCAGCCCAAGGACCGTCACCCACACTTGTGATGCTCATAAATAGACTATAACGCCAATCACAGAAGCTGTGTGGGAGCTCACGGACATTGTGTGGCTCAGTTAAAAATAGCCTCTCTTCCACACGGTTGTGTGGAGTGTGGAAGTGGTTATTAGTCTAGAGAACAATGTTTCCTCGCTGTATAGTGGTAGAAGATAGTTTTGCAAGTTGTTTTTGCATGTTAGTTTAATTTGAGGGACGCGGCAAATTGTATGTTTTGTCACACAGAAAAAAAGGATCTTCCGTCAATTCTGAATTACATCGCATCGGGGGGACATTTGCTTATGAATCTTGCTTTAATTAGCCCTCTGTGTGCTCTCAACTTTCTTAAAGAACAGAATGGCACGTCTTGTCATCTCATGGGTCTACCCAGAATGCAACGCCGCGTGACACACAACTAATTGTCAGCACATTCCTAGAAAGTTGGATCCCCAGAAGCAATAATCACTCCTTCCTCTCCTCCCTCCCATCCTTCCTCCCACCCTCACGCCTTCTCCCTTCCTTCCTAAAATTGCATCAGTCATCTGTGTTCTGGCCTCCACTCCTTAGTCCCTATATTCTCCTATGTGCACAGAAGTGTGCACATGCGCACACACAGATGCGCACACACACACACACACACACACACACACACACACACACACACACACACACACACACACCCTTCCATTTGCAGACCCTGGTTTCGGGTTTTCTGGTTTCAGTAGGAATGTTATGACTGGTTTGAGCAAAGTATTTTGGAGGCTCTTCTACTGCCATAGAGACTCCATTCATCTCTTTTTCATTCCTTCTTTGTTTCTCAGGTTGTTTCTTTGTTTGTTTGTCTCTTCCTTTCTTTCTTTCTTTCTTTCTTTCTTCTTTTCATGTCTTTTGCTGGCGTTCTCGCTTTTTTCTTTCTTTCACCCTCCCCCCCTTCTCTCATTACCTCCCCCTCTCTACCCCCTCCCTGCAGTAACCCTCGCCCCAAGGTCAGAAATATCCTGCGGTTTAGCTTTGATCCCTCTGGATACGCCTTCCCAGAACACACACACACACACACACACACACACACACACACACACACACACACACACACACACACACACACACACACACACACACTCACACACACTCACACACACACACACACACACACTCAAATGCAGACACTCACTAAACTAAACTACGCTACACTAAGCCGTCCCATACAGGAAACACATGCTGGGATCAGCAAGGCGGGTCTGTCTTTCCTGCTACAGACACAATCTCCCTCCTGTTAGGGTTGAAGAGGTCACCTAAGCCTGCAGAGAAAACATATAAATATATTTTTTTATACCACTTCACAGGTAAAAGTTACCCCTTTCCGTCCTTCCCAAACCATAGCCACACTCAAAAGGTGAACATATATATTATGTAGCCTGCGTCTGTATTTGGGCTAAAGCTAGTGGTACCACAGAGTTGGTTTCTTTGAGTCGACGCGTAGCAGTCCTGGCCAGGTTCACTATGACTCCATTGGCTTCACCTATCTTGTGGGTTGCGTAACCTGGCGGAGGTCCAGCTCTTGTGCAACGGGGCCAGGTTGCTGAGTTAACAGTGTTTTACCGTCCATTCCTTCGGATGGATCACCGGGGTCCAAAAGACTGATTAAACAAACCACAAACGGTCTGGTGGAAGTAGTCGACTACAATGCATGGCCCTTTGCTTATGTTTCAAGATGGAATGTTTTTCAAATATACAACCGGTTCTCAAATATATACTTTCACTGGGACCAGCTCCTAAGTTATAAACCCAGGAGCTGTCATCTCCACCCAGCCTTCGAGTCCCTGTCCTGTAAGTTTGAAGGCCAGGAGAAAAAAAAAGCTCTTGAAAGTTACCGAAGAAGTGTGATTTCTATTTCTACTAATTGGTCCAGCATAATACTAATCGAAACATTTCTTTGGTAGAAATACATGTTTGTTAGTTTTGTAAGTGTAAGTCATGTCTGCCTGTGATGACTCAAGCCCTTTGCCCACTGCCCAAGCCACCACCAACACAAAGAAGTGTCTGCTCAGCGCGCAACACCACAGTTAGTCGTGAATTAGCTCAATTGTCGCAACTGCAAACTGGAATTTCGTGGTTTGCTGTCGTTTGTTGGGTACTTTGCTGAGGCCGTGTGCAGTGATCTTATGATGACATCATCCTTAGCAGTTCTTTTTTTACGGAGAAAGAAAGGACGGAAGAAATTTGATGTCCATTCAAAAATAGTTCAAAGTATGGGACTGTGCACGGCACGGGGTTAGAATAAAAAGCCCTTGATAGCTTCTTTCAAGCTGTTTGAACCTTCTCAGCTCTCTGTTACATTTATCACCCCTCATAAGAGAGACACATACTTACAAGAATATTTGTTAGTTCCTCTCCACAGAAGAAAAGAAGAAATGCATTCACTGTGAACACACTTACAGTAAAATAATGTGTTAGCGTGGACATGGATGAGTGGACTGCAGTAACACACGCCTGGTATGTTTGGTACCTCTTACAATTCAACAGAAGTTACTTTAGCCTAGGTCAGTCTACTTGACTCGTATGCAGCTTGTTAGTGGTGCAACAATAAGGAACCTTGACCACAATGGAAATATATACAAACAGAGATAAAAACAAGAAAGAAGTCAGAGTGACAATAAACCAAAAAATATGTATTGAATGTGATAACAGCAGGATTGGAGCTTCTTGACTGAATGTGTGTGATCTGGGTTAAGGTTCCTCTGTCTGGCTGACCCGAAGAAGCTGTTTGTGTTTCCACGGCCAGCAGGTGGGCTGGTCTTTAGTCTGTTGGACTCCCACTCACCCTCTGAAGCATCACTCACTAATGATGGGGGGTCACTGGCTATGCAACTAAGAAATAAGAAACTAGCTGTGTCTTTCTGTGTCCGAAGTTTTGTCTGTGTCCTTTACAACGTCCAACATCACATGGTGGTATAAATTAACTGCTTCAACAAAACCCCAATGTTTCTAGATCATGCAGGCAATAAAGAGAGTTGGAGGAGATTGATTCCCTTCCAAAGCTGAAATTACTACTGATTAACGACTAATAAAATGAACATGAAGCCTACAATATCACATGTTTAAAGTCTTTTTTTGCCTAATATCTAGACATCTTATCAAGACCTTACCAAAGACATAAGACAGCATGGACATTGTGTGACATTTCCTGCAGGTAAAAGAGAAGGGGAGTGTCAGGGTTGGGGGAGAACAGGACCCAAGTGCAGGCAAAAAGAAGGACTGAAATAGGTTTTTCCCCAAAAGAAACAGGCTTTTATGCAGCACACCAAACACAGCAGCAACCACAACAGCAAAAACAATGAGACAAATAACTAAACTACGGCAGGGCTTCAAAATACAACAAGGGCAAACCGAAAACCAATGCTAATAATATAATCAAGCCCTCAACGTCCAGGCCATGATAGGGAGAGTGTAACAAAAGCCTTTATGGCCATGTTGCCTACCTGAACATACCAACTTAAAGCTGCTCAAACTGCTTTCTACTAACATTATGTAACATACTACCACTACCACGCTGTAAGTACTATTGCCTACACATGATTAATAGCATATTAAACAAAAACAAAGAGAAATACTACTGAAGGATGCCCCATTTATTTGATATTACATGTGGTGATAATAGTAGCTGTTGTATTTCTACGTCTAGCAAGAGGTGGTGGGCGTGGCTTGTCCTCCTTCTGTCGGAGGTTCTAGTCGGCTTTCTTCTGAGCTCTTGTCCTCTCCCAGGTTAACCAGCACTCCTCTGCCCTGGTTCTCAGGCCCTCCATCCAGTGCAGCGTCTCCCTCTTCTCCCTCTCCACCTGGGCTCTGCGCATAAATAACGCTGCCTTGCAGACCACGCAGCAACCTTTAATTTTTTTTCGTCCACATAGCTCTTCTGGATCTTCCTGCTGAACCAACATTTTTACTTCTAGCTCATCCACCTTAGTAACAGTCTTACCCATAGGCTGCTTTCATGGATGGACTCAATCCTCAAGGTTCTCAGGGAGCTCGTTCAAGATGGTAACCTGAGGCTAGTTGCACCTCAGTCTTGGTTTCCATTTCCTCTTCAAGAGGGAACAGATGCTCCACTGTTTTGGATTCGTGTCCATGTACCTCCTCAGGTAGTTCACAGTGAATGGAAACTACTGACTGTGCATCTTCATTAGTACCTTCCTCAGTTTCCTCTTTAAGAGGGAACAGCTGCTCCAGACTCCTCAGGGACTCGTCTTCAGCCTCTCCCATGGTGGTGTGCACATCTTCTACCTGAAGCCCCTGTTCAACCTCCTGGAGCTCCTAGGCCACAGGGAGGTTTCTGAGGCTGAGGGGCACCTCAGGCTTCAAATGTTCCCTGTCCCTTACCTCAATGTTATGGATTTCATCCATACCAGCCTCCTGTTCCTGTTCCTGCTCCAGGACTGGGTCAGATACTCTCAAACATGGAACCTCAAGGCAGGAGTCCAGGGTAGTGTCAGGCTCTGGTCTGGGCTGGCAGAAGATGAGCCTGGGTGTTGTGACATGGGTCTTAGACCCAGCAGAAACCTCCACCAGGTCCACCCCCTCCTTTATACATATATTTACGAATATACGTATATTCAGTTTATGTATATTGTCACGGCCTGGACATTGAGGACCCGGTTATCTTATTGTTTGCCTGTTGTTATCCTGTTTAGTTGTCCTTGTTTTTCATTGGCTTTTGGTTTGCCCTTGTTTTGTAATTAAGCCCTGCCTTAGTTTAGTTATTTTTCTCTTCATTGTATGTGTTACTGGCCTCCGATTCTGCTTGTGGTGTTTGTTTTTTTGTGTGAGAAAGAATAATAAAACTACTTTGCTGCCGAAACCTCTGCATTTAGGTATACAATCCTTTGCCAGCCTCGTGACATATATCCTGTTTTACTCTTTATGTAGCTGTTACTAGAAATTAAAGTGTATATAGATCATAATCATCAACGTTACTCTTATGGTTCTTTTTAAACCATGACCTTGTTGTATACTCAATTGGAAAATAAAGTGTTTTTAAACTTCTGCATGTTGTACACTGCATTTAGTTACAGTATATTGCCTGTGAGGGGAGTGAAGCAGTACAAAGGTCACTAGCTCTCGGGAATGAAACTCAGCCCAGGTATGTTTCCTTGGGTAAGCAGGGGAAGGCCAGTATTTCCAGTTTCAGCTTATTCAACTCCTTCCAGGGAGACCATCTGCAGGGCTAACCCCAGAGATCTACCACCGCTACGGTGGTCGGTGCTTGGGGATCAGCAGCAAGCACGAGGGCTCACTGTGGCTCTGGGCTGTCCATAGCTGGGAAGTGAGTCACGCACCACGGGAACGTTGAGGATCCTTTCGCTGGGTCCTTGTTTGGACGCCACTGTGAAAGATTCATGCATTCAACACGGTTGCTCCACGGAGCGTTTTGAAGTGATTTGGATCCTACAGCTACTTTCCTCCTTTAATTATGAACAGAAACGTATAGGTGTCTTTGTGTGTTTTGTGTGTGTGTGTGTGTGTGTGTGTCTATGCGTTGGTGAATATACCAATGTTATGGGAGGGAGGGTCACCCTGGCCAGTGTGCTTCAGTGCAGATTAGTGACGTAGATGGCAATCTTTTCCACATGAAGCTGGCAAAGCCCCGCCTCAGAGCACCGAGAAGTAATTTACCTCTCCTAAACTGGGAGGCTGTGTAAGTTCAAGATGATCTGTCTCTTTTTCTCTCCCTTTCACTTTCTTTTTTTCCCCCTCACTCTCTTTGTTCCTTTCTCTCACTCTTGTTCTGCTCTCTTTCACCCTCTCCTTCTTACTCACTGACTCATGACTCCCTCGCAGTGAGGGAGAGTGAGAGAGGAGGAGGGACAGGCAAAACAAACCCGTTTTCTTTTTTTCGTCATTAAGGGAAAGCCTCATGTTCCTCATCGCTCTTTTCGCCGAGGCGAGTTGTCATGGAAACCAACCTGCATAGTCACAGTCGTTATGTCAGGAGAGGCTCTGGTTGGCCTGTCCGTCTGCCACTCCAGTGTGTCTTTGTGTGTGTGCGTGCGTGCGTGTGTGTGTGTCCGTGTTTCCCCCCGTCCCCCCCACAGTTTCTTCTCAGATCCCTGCGACAAGGCGATGACTCATCCCCACACGATCACAGGAGACTGTATCAAAGATAGGAGTCACACATGCAGATGAACAAACACACACGTACGCGCACACAGAACAGAGACACCGGATTATTCCATGTTTTCATGTTTTCAATCACTCAACCCTATTTCCAATCACTAAGCACCGCCTCAGGGTCAATCTCTCCATGTCTGCTGTCTGTCCCTGCAGGGGCCC
>CM030185.1:11231567-11234067 GCA_017639675.1 Aplochiton taeniatus | reverse complement strand
AGAGAGGAAGAGAAGGACAGAAGGAGAGAGAGAGAGAAAGTGAGAGAGGGACAGAGGGAGAGAGAGATCGATCCCCTCATTATTTTCCGTTAGCTCGTTCCGTCTTCATACCTTCAAAGGACAATGCAACATTCTGCAATAAAGAGAGGGCTGTTATCCGAGGGGGATCTGGGCGTCTGCCACAGGAGCAAAGGGGGGGGAGGGGGGGGGGGGAGACACACACATTGAAATTCAACAAGGACACCGGTTCTGCATCGTTTCACTTTATGAGTTTTGGAAATCCTGTCTGTTGAATATACATTAGTTACAGTGTGGGTTTTGGTGCGGAGTGATTTAGGTGCTAGGTGACTGGCCTGCTGAAACGGCTGCCAGTCGGAGAGTCCTTTGGGCTGGGCTGTTTGTTTGCTGACCCCTCACTGGAGGATGTGTGACACTGGGGAGGAGAACGGGGCCTATCTCCTCGCATTAGCGTGATTGATCGCTGTGGTAGGGAGCCGTGTTGATGAGGCTCTTACCTGGGAGACCACAGACTAGGCTCGTTAATCACTCCTCTGATTAGGACACAATCCATGGTGTGTGTGTGTGTGTGTGTGTGTGTGTGTGTGTGTGTGTGTGTGTGAGTGTGTGTGTAGGAGGGTGGGTGGGTGGGTGTGTGTGTGTCTGTGTGTGTGGGGATGTATCTGTTTCTGCGTCTTTAAAGTGCGAGCAATTATTCTTAACTAAAGTTTAGGTGTTCATGCAAAATGGCTATTCTTCTTCGGAATTCTTTTTCCCACAGATACGCAGGCGCGTGCACACACACACAGACATAGACACACACACACATACACACACACACACACACACACACACACACACACACACACACACACACACACACACACACACACAGGTCTAATGCCCCAAAGGTCACCTTGAGCCGCCCAAATTGGCCGTGCTTGGATGAAGTCTCAGTGCCGCAAAATTAGTCACAAGCTGCAACTCTCAGGGAGCTAAAACCTCCCCCTCCATTCCTCCCTGCCTCCTCTCTCTCTTCCCCTTTTTTGTCTTCCCTCTCCTGCATCTCTTTCTCTTCTCTCTGCCCTTCCTGTCTTGGTGCAGATGGACGTGGGGGAAAGTTGTGTCGCCAACTGCAGTGGTAGTTTTCCACTGTCTCATAATGGGCTTTTAAAAACGTTTCAGCCCAAGACGTCGGCTATTCTCCCCTGCCCATTCACACTGTGCAAACGCTGTACCGCGGCTTTCCATGAATTGTTCTGTCCGTTCAGAGATACAGGTTTTGTTGCCGCTGTTGTTTGCTGTTGCAGAATGAATGGAAGAATGAATGAAGCCGCAGCCACATCAGCCTGCCGAATGGCATTGTCTAGGGAACCCAACATTCACTCGCTCACTAGGACAGTCTCTCACTCAGCCGCTCGCTTAGCGCTCCCTCCCTCCCTCCCTCCCTCCCTCCCTCCCTCCCTCCCTCCCTCCCTCACTCCCTCCCTGCCTCACTCACTCATTCTCTCTTTCTCTCTCTTGCTTGCTCTTTTAACCTCCCTCTCACTAATGCAAAAACATGCATGTGGACATATGCAAAGAGAGAAAGGTACACACTGATACAGAAATCAGCCGGCCAGGCAGGCAGCCAGTGTCGGAGAAGAGGCAGGCATACAGACAGACAGACAGAGAGAGACAGAGAGAGGGACAGACCTACTGTCGTCGCTGACAACAAACCCTCTCTCGAAGAGTCCTCCTCTCCAGTCTCACCGCTGCCTGCGTTGGCATGGAAACCTGAGCGGAGCGGGGAACACTTTGTTCGATCGGTAAATGGGTCACGTGGAGAACACAGACACAGACACACACACACACGCGCACACACACACACACGCACGTACGCGCCTGCACACACACACACACACACACACACACACACACACACACACACACCAGGGGTGGGGGTGGGGGGTAAGGTTATGCATTCCAGTAAGAAAGTACGGTATGTACTGTACACACATGTCATAACTCCGCCATCTCTCGGTCTGCATTCTCCCACGGTACAGGAAGCTTCAGGAGAACCAGATGCTAAGCTACAGCTACAATCAATCAGCCGTAGATGTGTCACTTACAGTAGCAATGGTGCTGGTCAGTAAGTTGTGTGTGTGTGTGTGTGTGTGTGTGTGTTTTCTGCAGGGCTTCATCGCAGAGCCCCAGGGTTAAGCCTACCAGACGACCCTGGCGCGGAGTTCACCGCCTGACTTCACGGGGTGGCTTTCCCCTTTTCCGGAACACACTGCTTAATGATTGATATCTCCTACTGGACCGGAACCGAGCGGATGATGGAGAGCCGGCTCGCGGAGCGGAGGGTTAAGTGTCTAGAGTGCCGTTTGCTCGGTTTACGTTTGTTCCTTCCGTTCGGTCGGAGCCAAACGCCAGGTCTGCCTCTCGCAGGTTTCCACTTCGGTCCAACGCCACACCGGAGCTCTGCTCGATGACTCATCGCTAGCTCGCCCTGCAATCT
>CM030185.1:11219067-11229067 GCA_017639675.1 Aplochiton taeniatus | reverse complement strand
ATTAGATTGAGCGAGGAAGGAGGGAGGCAGAGACTGAGGGAGTGGAAGAGAAAACAGCCCTTTTCTCCTTGTAAGGTGATAGGGGGTGTGATGTGTTTGTGTGTGTGTGAGGGGGTGGGGGTGGGTGAGGGTGGGGGCTGTACTGTTCTCTTAGCAACCGAATGATTGTGTTCCACCGGGCAGCGGAACATGGCCACGGTAACCGAGGCCTCTTTACCCACCGTGGTCGCTCACTTTGGCTTGAGCAAACACACACACACACACACACACACACACACACACACACACACACACACACACACACACACACACACACACACACACACACACACACACACACACACACACACACACACATTTTAGCAAAATAAAAGCCATTCTTGCATTCATATTACAATTCACTATCTGCCTGAACTGGGTAGCGATAACTATCGTTAAATATGTTTTTTTCTGCTTCCTTAAACGTCTCTCCTCACACTGGTGTTTCCTCTTCACACTGGATGTCGTCATCCATCTCTGGCCATGATATCATTTCTCAATGTCAAATAATGCAAATCTATGTAAAGCACTTGCAAACTGGTCTGGGGCGCCAAGCACACGCCACCTGTTAACATGTCCTCGTCCTTCTCTCCTCTACAGTTCAGAGAGAAACACAGTAGTAGCACAGTTGCCTTACAAAGAAAGAAAGTCCTGCCGTAATTCCTCCCCGGGCAGTCTGACCCCTCGCTGCGTTGGGTAGAACATCAAATTCGAACGTACCACACAATGCGCTACGATAGCCACGAGTAGCCAAATCCAAGCCCTTTCCTCGGCTGTGATGCTATTCTGTAAAATGTATAATTTACAGGGGTTCAATAAACAGATGTACTCTTCACAGTAGAGATGGAAATAAAAGGGGTGCAGTTATTAACCAGCCTGGCCTAGTGAACAAGACCTAAAGACAATGGGAGTAGCCTAATAGCAGAACTGAAAGAGGAGACATGTAGATATTTCCTAATTAGCCGAAACGCGAGGCAGATCAAAAGTAGAAACTTGAGAAGAGTCTCTTAATTACAGCCGAAATGTTTTTTTGGGGGGTATTTCCTGCCACCGCCCTTTCTCACAGCGAATTCAAGATAACATGCTTCTCCCTATTTCACAGTAAATTGGCCCTTTTCTCCTAAATTAACAAGTAAACACTGAATAATTCATTGAGAGCTCCGATTTATTTGCATCTTAAATCTCACAATGGTAAATAGGGTATAAATCTTAAGCAACAGGGAAGACCTAACGCAGTGAGTTGGAGTTAGCCCGCCTCACCGCGATGCTTTGGGGGGGAGTGCTCGTGACTGAAGAGATTGAACCCTAGCCCGGACACTGCCGACGGTCCCGTGTGTGAGTGCCGGAAGAGTTGCGCTTTCATTTCTGTCGTAGTGCTCGGGAGCCTCCATCATTCATTCCAGCCGACATGCTGAGTCACTCCTCCACTCCAAACGAGACGGAAAGATAGGAGGAGAGCCAGAAAGAAAAAAATCCCTTAGACTCCCAACTCTTTTTCCTCTGAATCCGTGTGTGTGCTGGGGAGATGTGTGCTTCAATGTTTGCATGCTCTGTGTGTGTGTGTGTGTGTGCGCACGTCTGTGTGTGTGTGTGTGTGTGTGTGTGTGTGTGCGTGCGTGCGTGCATGTGTGTGTGCGTGCCCGCGCCGTATCTCATCATGGCATCATAAAGGCACCGCACACATCGCATCCACCCTGGGATGAACAGCCTTTTGGCTCGACCCCCCAGGCGACATACGTTAGCGTCAATCATAAACAAGTGCTGCGTACTCAGAGCTAATGATCATGCTCCTCTCAAGAGGACCGTTGCCCTTAAACTATGCGCGGTGATTAAGCATTCAAAAGGGACGTCATGAAATATTCAGCAAGAACAAATCAAGTATTTACATGAACTGCCTTTCCTGTCTCCGTCTCCTCTCTTTGGTCGCTTCATGGACAGAGGGCCCTCCCGCGTCGACGTAAAGACCAGGCAGGAACACCAGGGAATCTAAACCTAGTGGGTTGGATGAAAGGGCAAGGGTCTGTTTTTTGTAGTGTGATGCTCACTGGTGGAGGAGGCATCGAGCCAAGCCCCAATGTCTCGCCCGTTCCTAATAATAACTCTCACACACACACACTTACACACTTACACACGTACACACTTACACACACACTCACGCAGGCACGCACACAACCAACTTGGGATTGAATTAGTTCAGAAGAATCCGTTTAGCCTCCTCCTTGTGAAGTGGAGGACTCCGGGTCACATCCTGCCTCCCGGAGCTCGGAGGGAGGGATGGATTGGACACGGCCTCCGGGACGGGATCGATTGCCAGCCATGCGTTAAAGCCTCTCTCCGAGTTGGACGGGTGGAATTTCTCCCTCCCACCCCGCGGACATTGTGCTGGGGGTGCACGTCCAGTGCAGGAGGAGTAATGGGAGTGGAAGGTGATTAAAAAGCCTGCTTTTCCAGGAGTACGGCGTGGGGGGAGAGTGGCGGAGGGGTGGTGGTGGGTGGGGGGGTGGTGGGTGGGGGGGCAGCTCCTCATGCTCATCAGCACCAATCAAGGTGAGCGGCCGGCTCCTCAAGGCCCAGCCACCAGACAGGCGTCCAGGCAGCAAGCCAGCCAGCCGCAGGTTTCTCACTGTGAGGCCGCCCTTGCATCATGTCCGGACCCGGACCACCACATCAACAAACAAACTGTGTGCTGGGATTCCAAAGCGGTTTGGAGATGTCAGGACAGTCGAGGAAGCTGCATGAATTTGCCTCTGAACTTTTAAATAGGCGCTGGGGGTTTGTTTTTGGTCACCTCCATAAAACAGCAACGAACTACAAGTAGTCTGTACCAGATAATCCCCTACTTGTAATCAGCAATGGTTGTTTTATGTAAAACATATAATCTGATTACAGTTAAATCTGCAGAGATTACAAATGCTAAGTACACATTGCATCAGTTTTAACTAAACAAGTCCAATCAGATATATCCTGAACACTGATGCACCTCAATGTTGTTAAACCGGTTTGACTAAAGAAGACATTTTCTTGGCGGGAGGAAGTAAAAGCTCAAATATTCTAATCGGTAATAGAGTCGAGTAATAAGATTTAACTACACATTGAAAGTAATTCCCCAGATCAAGTTGCAAACAACTTTATTACATTTTTTTCATTTTTATTACGTGTATCACACCTGTCAGTTGTAATCAATACCTTTTCACGTTTTCAAGTAATCCACCCCAACACGGATTATAAAAACAGCCGCACTTTATTTACGTAATAAAACCAACGATTGGCATTATAGAACCCGGCCCACAGTATCCATTTCCTCTGTGTGCGGTTGTGATAAATATCAAGCTAAATATAGCGCTTGTTTACGCGGGGAAACCACTGGTCGTATGTCATCTCCACCGGCTATCAGGATGCTGTCCTGCTAAAAGCCTCTGCTCCTCTGCTCCCCCCTCCACCAATGGCCACGGTTTCCCATGACCCCCCCCCCCCCCCACCCCACCCCTCTCTCGCTCTCTTCCATGAATGCATTATGAATGAAGCGAGGGAAACCGCCTTCGCGTCCTGTCTTCCCGTAAGGAGGAGGAGGAGGAGGAGGAGGAGGAGGCCGTGCCGCATGCCCGGGGCCCGACCACCAGGCCCTACCACCAGGCCCCGGCGTCAGGCTCAGGAGCGAGCGGATTCACGGCTCTCTGGAGAGACGGGGTGAATGCGTTCCCGACCACGCGACGAACACAGAGTTAGACAGGCTGCCGGGTCAACGTGGCACGGCACTAGCTGTCTGTCTGTACAGTATTTGTCTGAGCGTAGTGTTTGTTACATAATACAGATATCGAGTTGCGGGTTGAATATGAATTGCAAGTCTCATGTAGCTATCAAGGTAAAACAATGTTTTCTTTGGGGGGGGGGGGGGGGGGGGGCTGTCTTCAAAGTCTTGCATTGGAAGTGAATGGGACAGCTCAGTAACGTTGCAAAAACCATAGGGCTCAACATCATGTTCCAAAAAGTCTCCAATTCAAGGTTCGCTGGCAGCCTTTTCGGAGCCATGCGTGTCCGTATGATGACTTACTCTCATAAACCCAAATGTATTTGAAGCTCTGAATGTCGCCGACAAAGCCTGACGGCTTTAGGCGTGGAAGCTCGATCTCAGGGTCAGAGAGGGCAGACTTCTCCCTCCTACCCGTGGCACTGCAGGGCTACGTGACCTCTGTTATGTGACTGCTCTCTGCTCCCAGCAGCCTCCAGTCCTCCTTGTCTCCACAGCAAAGCAGGCAACACGTAAAGGGAAGGAGGGGGGGAGAGGGAGAAAAACAGCCAGACTGAAAGAGAGCGAGAGATAGGGAGGGCTCTCGTCTGTTTGTGCCGGAGAGCCCCCCCGAGCGTGGCTCTGTGAACGGGGCATGCATAACCTGCTTTGTTAATATGCCCTCAGACACGCGCGCACACACACACACACACACACACACACACACACACACACACACACACACACACATACTTACACACTCACACTTGCTAATGGGGGCACGCAAATGAGGTTGCATGCGTGTGAAACACACACACATACACACACACACTCACACCCACACACACAAACACACACACACTAAAGGGTCACAATGGAAACTCTGAGTCATGTGCTCCCTGCTGCCATTCTAAACCTAAATCAATTTAGCATTGAGTCACCACAGGGCTTCCTGTGTATTAAGTGAGTTGTGTGTGTGTGTGTGTGTGGGTGTGTGTGTGTGTGTGTGTGTGTGTGTGTGTGTGTGTGTGTGTGTGTGTGTGTGTGTGTGTGTGTGTGTGTGCGTGTGCGTGTGTTTGTGTGTTTGAGCTTTAGTCATCACTCACTCTTGCATATTTGAGCACATATCTGAGCACATATTTGAGCACATGTTTGCCTGGGTTTGTAATTGGGTGAGCGTGTGTGTGTGTCGGTGCCTGCCTGTGACTGCAATCTTCCCATTAGCGTGGTTGCCAGGCAGTATGTGCTTACCCGGCAGCGTGTGAATGCAATGTGTTTACGTTTCAAAACGTATGTTCATAGCGACATGTGTGCGTGCATGGATGTAGCGCTGACTGTATCCACCCGCCGCACACCACGTAGCCCTGGCTGAGAGAGGAAACCCCCACCTCAGGAGGAGAGCAGAGTGGAAACTGTTCACTGCCACAGCACTGGTGGTGGTGGTGAGGCTGAGGGGGAGGCACATACACTGGATTATTCATCTCTTATGACTTATGTCTGCTCTGGTGATGGAGGAGAGGAGAGGAGAGGCAGAGGCAGAAGCAGAGGCAGAGGCAGAGGCTGAGGCAGAGGGAGAGGCAGGAAATGGAAGGAGAAAATGACAAGAGGAGAGAGCCTTCCTTCCCTGATAGACGAGGCCCAAACACACACGTCTGGTGGGCAGCACGTCTCCCAGAGCCAGCACGTTGTGCTATACACACCTCTGAGGTCTATATCTAGACCCACCATGCTGTACTATACACACCTCTGAGGTCTATATCTAGAACCACCATGCTGTACTATACACACCTCTGAGGTCTATATCTAGACCCACCATGCTGTACTATACAGACCTCTGAGGTCTATATCTAGACCCACCATGCTGTACTATACACACCTCTGAGGTCTATATCTAGACCCACCATGCTGTACTATACACACCTCTGAGGTCTATATCTAGACCCATCACGCTGTACTATACACACCTCTGAGGTCTATATCTAGACCCACCACGCTGTACTATACACACCTCTGAGGTCTATATCTAGACCCACCACGCTGTACTATACACACCTCTGAGGTCTATATCTAGACCCACCACGCTGTACTATACACACCTCTGAGGTCTATATCTAGACCCATCACGCTGTACTATACACACCTCTGAGGTCTATATCTAGACCCACCATGCTGTACTATACACACCTCTGAGGTCTATATCTAGACCCACCACACTGTAGCCCACAAATGGCTGGCTAGATACAGACCTCAGAGGTGTGTATAGTAGTGCTGGTGGTTCTAGATATAGTCCACAGAGGTGTGTATAGTACAGTGTTAGTGGTTCTAGATATACGCACCTCTGTGGGCTATATCTAGCCAGCTATTTGTTCCACAGCTTGCAACACCCTCTATTGTCCCTGCTAGTGGGCACAACAAGACACTGTGACTTTGTCTGACCCCGCAAAGAGATAAAGGGCTTTTAACATTCACGGGCGTGCACGCACATACGCATAGACACATGCACGGTACTGTAAGCACACGCTGGGGGATATGCACAGCACGTAATGGCCAGTGACAAAAATGTGTTTGTGGTTACAGTGGCACGATAAGCTCAAAGCAGAAGTGCGTGTGAAACCACTGTGAGATAAGGCACTGTACATTTAGTCTCAGTGGCTTGGCTACTTTCCTTACCCCCCCCAGTCAGACCCTATCTCTTAGCCCTTGGCAGGCTGCTAACAGCAGCGCTAGCACGCTCACAGACGGACATAAAGATAGCATTTACTGACCAATCACCACCCTGGCGTATTGCAGTTGCCTGCTTTGGCTAAGTGAGCTGTTCGATTCTGTTTATGGAAGGATGAATGGAGTATTACGACCTCCACTCCAACCCCCCTCAAAACACACAAAAAAAACTGTCTTTTGTGTACTCCATATGGCTCTCGTTTTATTCTGCACGCTAACTGCTGTGGGATAAAATGGCCACTCAAAACATCCTGTTGTGCTGCCAAATCTGGTTCACAGACGAAAAAAAAATGTGTTAAGTGCAAACTCTTATTTTTTCATCTTTTTTATTTGTTTTTTTATTTTTACCAGGCATAAAGTCTGCAGAGGACTCCGATGTCCTGGATACCACAGATTGGACGCTTTATGAGTGTGCCATGAGACAGGAAGGTGGGAGGCTGTGGAACCGAAACCAGCCCACAGGGATTCAGAAGTGTTTTTTTAGCCAACCACAGTCTGCCTCCTACAGTCTGCCGAACGCCCTCTGACCTTTGGGGATTCAACTGATATGGTGAGGGTTGTTTGGGAGGTCGCACCGGAACTCTGTGATCCTTCGATTGCTTCCTGCAGCTCGAGCCCAAAATGGCTGCCCCTAGCCGAACATTCAATTACACCTTGGCAAACCTACAACCAACCCTATCATTGAGGGGGAAATAAGTGTCACTTATGTTCTTAAAAAAAAAGAAAAAGAAAAAAGAAAACAGCAGCTAAGAATTTCCTAGGGGTCTTTTTTTAGGGTCCAAAACACGGAGCGCACTACTTGGCTTGGTTGTAGAAAGCTTCGCTTTTTAAATCGTTTCCGTGACCGCGGCGCTCCCCCACCATCACCACCAGCAGCAGAAGCAGCAGAAGCAGCAGCCCGTCACAGTTAGTGTCTTGGCTCATCTCCCCACCGACAGCCAGGCGGGCAGAACTGAGAGAATGAAGCTGCCGCTGGCTGACTCGGATGAGTCACCCCCCCCCCTCCCTCCTGACCCCCCACCACCCCTCCTCACCCCCACCCCATTGATGAGCAGCACAGCCATCAACTTCCTCTCCAGGGAGCTGGGCCCAAATCTCTCTCTCTCTCTCTCTCTCTCTCTCTCTCTCTCTCTCTCTCTCTCTCTCTCTCTCTCTCTCTCTCTCTCTCTCTCTCTCTCTCTCTCTCTCTCTCTCCCCCCTTCCCCACCTTACAGCGCCCCAACCCGGGCTAGGCTTCCTCTCCGCTCCCCCGCCCTCTCCCTCCAGCAGGCCTGGGGCTTAAATTAGCGCTCTGGCAGAGGGCCATGTGAGGAAGCACCCAGAGAGCAGGCAGCCATTCATTCATTCCCCTGGAAGCCTGAGTCAGACTCATTGTACAGGGATTGGGGGCCTGCTCTGGTGGGCTCGCCGGCTTTTTTTTCTCTTCCCCACAATGGAGTCGGTTCAGCCACGTTACCGTGCATTCTCCTCCGTCTGTTCATCCACATCGAAAGTAACTCTTTAGGAGGAATGCTGACGGAACGCCAACACTCCCTCTTCAAAGATCCGCATCACCTGATTAGTAATGATGGACACCTGGGTTCATTGGTTTGGGTGTATAGGCCCAGCCCAGGGTGCTGGGCGGCAGGTAGCATTGTTTGAGGCTCTCGTGGTGTGTCTCGGTTCTATTGTGGAGTATACGGCTGCCGTTTGTGCTCATGGTTTCATTTGTTACGTTGTTTTGGTGCATACATGGAGATTGTTTTATTAAAACCACCTGTACCTGTGTTTCGACAATCATTGCGGTTGACATGCGCAGTGATTTGTATCCGAGGCATACCTGGAAGTTATTTGTAAGCAGAACCACTCAAGTAAGGAGTAGAATAAGCCATTCCTGGTTGATATGGGTCCAGTGTTGTGTATTTTACAGATTGTTTTGGTATCTTCCTCTGTCGGTACTGCCGGCAAATCAGTAATCCCCAAAAATCAAGTTCGGACATAAAGCGACGAGAATGGAGACTCAAAAGCTTTGGAGAAATCCTGCAATGAGTCATAATTCAGCCGCTAAAAAAAAGAACACAAAGGGGAAAGCGAACAACATGGATGTACACACCATTAATATCAAAAAGGCAATGTATGTGGCATATAAATATGTATTGTATGTTTCTCTGGATTTTCAATCCTTTTACCTCCTCCCTCCATGACAGCCTCCCAGCCCCGTCAAGGAGATTGTTTCGCGGCTTTGCCGCCTCTCAGCTTCCCCCTCCATGTTATTATAGGAGAAGTCGCAGGGGTCAGCTCGTCATATTGCCATAATGGAGTGTTCTAGTGAACCATCTGTTGGGTCTTTATGTACCGCGGGCCTGCTGACACTTGGGTCCCGCTGCAGAGCAATAACCCTGTAGGTTCAAAGTACATCTCCGGTGCAATTTGCAGCACACCGTCCCCCGATGGAGGAGCAATTTGTAAGCTTGCAAAATGTAATACCGCATTGCATTGAGGGGCATAGGCTGTAAGATTACCTGGCAAAAGTTTGCAATATCTCGAGGTCCTTTGGGATGTGTCTTTTGGGTCAAAGTCCCGTCTCTGCCTGGTTGTTGAACATCACATTATTGTTATCATTGCCGTTATTATCTTTAGCCTCCTCACCATCAGTATCGTCGTCGTCCCTGGCGACCGTTCAATGGCCGTCCGTGCGGAAGCTCAAAGAGGCCAAGTTGGATCCCTCTGCAACGTGGACGGGGCCCCGGGGGCCGGGGGGTGAACCACGGCTGCCATGGTGGCGACTATCAAAACACCGACGGTCTCCAGGCCGACTCCTCTCTCTCTCTCTCTCTCTCTCTCTCTCTCTCTCTCTCTCTCTCTCTCTCTCTCTCTCTCTCTCTCTCTCTCTCTCTCTCTCTCTCTCTCTGTGTGTCTCCCGAGGCATGGTTGCCAGGTGAGCTGAGTGGGGGGCTGAGGAATGGGAACATGTCTGTTTAGTCTGCTGGTAAACACTGTGAAGGAGATCCGGCCTTCTTCTTTCCTGGCAGACAGATAGACGGGCACACACACACACACACACACACACACACACAGACAGACAGACACTTAGCAGTGCTGGAAAGCAGTCCACAGGAGAGCATTTGAAACCCGACGACTTCCTACTTAGCTGTGAACAAAGGCAGGATGTATATGTTTGCATTGCCTTCTGCCAGTGGCTGCTGTGCCACATGCTTTGTCAACAACTGTCACATCATGTTCACAGCAGGTAACATGTTCTAGGTTCTTACTTATGTGCGCTTGTAGATGTGGATGTGCATAAATATTTTTCAACGTTCATGAATAAATACAAAGGATTTTACATATCCAGCTGGAATACGGCCTTTTAGGAGCTTACATAAGCGTTAGCAGTTTGAAGACCAGGTTTGTTTGTGCAGACGTGTTTGCTTTTGCAGCGGACCTCGGAAAAGCGACCTTAGGGGTGTTTACATAACAAGCTGGCAGGCACGCGCACCTGTCCGTGAGGTCAGCAGGATGAGGACAACAACTTGA
>CM030185.1:11114067-11216567 GCA_017639675.1 Aplochiton taeniatus | reverse complement strand
TATTTCAAAACAATATTATGGTGCGTTAAACCTTCAAGCAGCTAATTGTTCTCAATACTACTAATCTAATCTGTTGAACAAACTCCCAACAGGACATGGCTTATTGTCTTCTGGTATCTCGGTCAATCTATTTTCCTGCCTCTTGGAATAATATCAAATCTCCTTAACATTCCTCAAACTATAACCTATTCACACTGCCTGCTTTACTGCAAAAGCCTATGCACACAAAAATAATTAAACAGAATGAATGTATAATGATTGAAAGAAACAGACTCGCTTGGTCTTTCAACAAGCAAATGTTGAGCTTTGCATTGGATTTTGGAAATCCTGGCTATGCTAACACTTAACGCTAGGCCATTGGCATTTGATGAGAGAAAATAGTCAACAAAGTCATTTCCACTTTGCAGTAGGTCCATTTGAAAGGCTTACTTTGCGATCCACTGCTTTGTGTTTTCATTGGCTCGGAGGCTTTACTATATTCATCTTTCGAGTCGTGAGGGCATGAGTCACGCTGTCAAACGACAGGCCTGCCACAAGCCCTTTTTCTGTTGCCTGACTCGATGAAGGAGTGATCCAAGCCGGTGACGCCAGGCCTGTCTCCGCCTAAAGCCAAGATGATTCTATTTCTCTCCCTCCCTTTCTCCCTTGCTGTCTCTCTCTCTCTTTCTCTCTCTCTGTCTATTTTTCTCTGTCTCTCTCTCTCTCTTTTTCTCTCTGTCTATTTCTCTCTCTCTCTCTCTCTCTCTCTCTCTCTCTCTCTTTCTCTCTCTCTCTCTCTCTCTCTCTCTCTCTCTCTCTCTCTCTCTCTCTCTCTCTCTCTCTCTCTCTCTCTCTCTCCATAGGGTAGGTCCCATCTGCGAGACAGTGACCCACTGCTCATGCAATCACACTCTCGGCTGCCTGGCCGAAAAATAAAAGACAAAACTTCCGACCACAACTGTCTGTTTACTCAGCCGTTACACCCTGAACTCGTAAAGCAGTCAAGGACCATCCCCAGTTTGACTCACTGGAAAGATGAGGCATACAACCAAATCCCTTGCCAAGATGTCAAAAGTCAGGTGGTCCCCTGGCCCCTGCTCTAACCCAGACACAGCAAGGATTACATCATGTTACACACTTACGCTCATGCTTTCCAATTGCTGGCTTAAGTAAACCCAATGCTCGTGGTGTTAAAAACTTCATCAAGTGCTGTGAAATACACAAACATGCAATGCATCCCCATACCTTTATTCATTTATTTATTTTAATGTTGTACTCAAACCGGCGGTGTGTGAACGTGACGATCCCTCCCTGATCTCTCCTGAATCCTGCACCTGTTTTGGCTCTAAATTTACCTCAAGGGTTCCCTTCTCCCGTTTCCATCCAATGCCGATGGTGCTGTCAAAATTGTTGTTGTTTTTTTTTTTTTATTTCCCGTGGCACGATCACGCGTCAGACTGTTCCAAGCCTCACCCAAACCTTGGAGCGCGGCACTCTCGCCATCTTTGTTATCTGGTAGACTGAAAAGGTCGACAGCAGTCCTCGGCGAATGGATCGGAGGTTTTGACATACGTTCAAGGGATTGCTCACCATGGAGCTCGTGGTACAGGAGCGTATAGATAGAGAATGGCTTAGGCATCTTACCGCTCGGTAAACTGCAGCGGACACAGACCACCTCGTTGGATGGGGGGAATATTGTGACAACATGATATCAAGTGCCTTGCGGATGCAACGTGGAGGACATTGTTGCGTGTCTTTTCATGTGATCTCTTTGAATCACCAGCAGGTCACAGAGGGGGGGAAAACATGAGTGGATGTTTGAGCATGTCATTATCAGTGGAACATTATCCGCCCTCCCTCTATTCCTCTGCCTTCCAGCTCTCGCTCTCTCTCTCTTTCTCTTTTTCCATGTCTCTCACTTTGTTATCCTCCGTCTCTCTCTCTCTCTCTCTCTCTCTGTCTCTCTCATGTTGTTATCTGCCTCCGTCTCACTCTCTCTCTCTCTCTCTCTCTCTCTCTCTCTCTCTCTCTCTCTCTCTCTCTCTCTCTCTCTCTCTCTCTCTCTCTCTCTCTCTCTCTCTATCCCCTCTTCTTTCAGGTGAAAACTGGCTTCTGGTCCTCAGGCTTTATATGGGCAGAATGTAGCACATGCACCCATCCCGAAAATAACTTGTTTTGCACTCAGTCGAAAGTGGGAGCCTTTGCAGCTGCTGCCCAACCCAGCAGCACGCCAGCTCAATGAAAGGCTGGCTGAGGCCATGTGACTTACAGTAGCGCCTGAATAATAGACCGTCGTACCACCCTTGCTCTAGGTATCTAAATAAACCCTGAGGTGGACACTTGATTTTATGCATAGAGTGTGCAGCATGGGGGACGGGGCTTAATCCGCCCCCCGCTGTGAAAACAGAAGTGAGCATGTCCATGATGGTGTGTGAATTGAATGGGATGTGGGTAGTAGGTACTGTGGGCCAATCTGGGTCACAAATGAGTGATGAGGGTTTGACATGCAGCGGACCAACTGGCAGCTCTGTATCGGAGAAGCTCCGAGATGTGCCACTTACTAGTCCTCGCCTCACAAACGAAAAAACAGCTTTTTTGGTTTTTGGTTTCACACCTTGGCTTGATGTGTTGGTAACATGCTCGCGTTTTTTTCTGTTGTGCGGATCTGCCCTCGGATCAGTGTCTTTGGACAACCCCAGCCGATTCGATGAGCGGTGAATAAGGCTGCTCCAGGGACCTGATTCACATAGCAGTCATCCTCACTGACCTTTGAAGTCTTCTGGGACACATTTCGGCCTCGGCGCGCGCGCACACACGCACACACGCACATACACACACTAACACAGACCAACGCTTGCTGCAAGGCACTGCTGGGACAGCCTGCCATTTCTCCTTATCGTAGACGTGTCTGGAAAGCCGATGTGCCTCGGAGGTTTTTTTCCTCCACCGCTGCACTCCTCTAGGAATGGGACCGATCACCAGGGAACGGGTCAGAGGGAATCTTCGGGGATTATCTTTCTGTTTCATGCACAGCTGTGGCTTCTGGCTTATCAGAATTTAGGTTGAAATCCTGCTTTCTGAATCGCTTCATATTGTGTCGGTTTAGAAGGAGAGATTAGAGCCCTTTCAACATAGATGGCAACTTATATCGTGGTTTGTGAAATAATGGGAGCATTCTATGTTCATTACAATTCATTCTGTCCTCATGTCGGCCTGTAATGGAACAAACGCTACTGTAATAATAGAAAGAATGAAAAGAAGTGGGTGGGCTCGCAATGGAGATTGGATCACACACAGCTTACCACACACACACACACACACACACACACACACACACACATACGAGCACATGCGCACGTACACACTCAAGCAAAGACACTAACATTCACACTGGGGTATGATAGTGTGTGGGTGCACCACATTCTACAGCTGTGAACCACCATTCCTAGATGAGAGGTCTCTGTGTGAAAAATGCATTTCCATGTAGCGTGGGCTTATTCAAGCATGGTTGTAAGCCAGCCAGGAAAAAAGGAAGCTTCTGAGATTACTGTATGTGAAACCACGTTGCCATTAAGCAGAGGAAAAAGACACATGAACCCTTCTGTCCTCTTTGTTTTCTCCATTCAGCTGCATGCATTCTTCTGTACGCCCTGCATTCCTACATTTAAAGGCTCAATGTTCTTACATCCTCCTCTAGAATTTCACACCATGCAAAGAGGTAATAACGGTCAAATAGCAGCAAAAATACAGTTCCCGTTCTCCCATCCCCCCTTCTCCTCCTCCTCTGTCCAATTTACATTAAAGCAATACTAGCTTGGATACATTCTGTGAGGAGCTAACATTACATGAATCTCACATCACTGCGTATTACTGTAGTCAGTTTGAAAACCAATGGGGTTTCGCTGTATGAATTGCGTCAGGGGGGCGGGTCGGAGGCTGGTTTGTGAGTGTGTGTGGAAGTCTGTCCGCCAGGCAGTCAGCTCTTGCACTGAGTCGCGGTGTGTGTTGCTCAGCTGACCTCGCACTGAATGGACTAGATTCCCAGCCACGTAAGTACAGCACCGCGGGAGAGGATGTCTTGCTGAATCAAGGGGATAGGCCTGGGATTGTCGGCCGTCCCTTTCTTCTAGCAACCGAAACAGCACACGACAATTCCTTTGGAATTAAACCAATTTGTCGCACCGGACATCGACTTCCAAACAACAAAGAGTAAAAAAAAATCTGGATGTTTTTTCCATAGTTGGTAACGTTGAAAGTACAATCATAGCCAGTGCATGCTATGATCTCTGGAGCAAGGCCGTGCTTACTGACCTGGTAGCTAGCAAGAAAGCTAACTAGCACTGCACCTGCTATTATTTTTTGTCATAAACAGCAAGTTGCAAACGTGCACATTCTGGTTATTTTTGTCTCTGCCTGCGAACTATAAGCAACGTGTTTGTTTTATGAAATGTTTGCAATCTAATGAACCAACAAGAGAAGAGAGTCAGTGCTTTGCAGTCGTGAATGTAAAATCAGTCGCTCGACAAATAGCTTTCTAGCATTGTAGGTTTGCTTGTTGAAATTTGTCATTGCTATTTGCAAAGTAACTGAATTATTTTTTACTTCAATATTTTTTTCCGCAAAGATTTGCTATGTTGCAGTAATCAGCTCTTAATTTAACCAGCGTTGCCACCTGAACGTGAAGACAATCCAGTCTATTTTGCTATTACCGGGTAGGGAAAAAAACTTTCCCACATTTCTTAGAATTTTCATTTGGTTAAATTATTTCTAGCTATTGCACAAGCCCATGGGCATTGAGTTACAAGGTAACGTTCGTTTAGTATCAAAATCCAGTCGACGACTAAAAGCTATTCTAAGATCAATTCTATTTTACTTGTAATTCAAAAGCAACGACAAAGTATTGTTCATTTGCAATAAGCTGTTTTACGTTTACAACCAAAGAAGTACAAACTTGAAGAAGTCGCCGACACCACATTTTTGGGAAGTATTACATCGAATACTCATGAACATACAGAGGTCAAATCCCATTAACATTTCACGTTATGGGAGGTCACGGCACAAATCGCACGACTTTGAAGAATTAACTTGCCTAAGGACTACAGAATCGAACCAGAGTTTCAGTCCTAACCTTGGATCTCCAAGCCCGCCTGAGACCCCGGACTCTTCGCACTGTATCTCCCGGATCGGGGACTACCTTTTGTTGGAGCCCCTTGAGGGAGACCACGTTTTCAGGGCTGCCCACTTGCACAGTGGGGAAGAGCTCATATGTAAGGTAAGTCCTGCAGCCCTCTGCATCAAGTGATCGGTAATGACGAAGTTCATCATCGACACACACCTACACCTGTTATGTTTTCAAGTGAACACTCTAATCATTAACGAAAATACCATTAACGTTAGGTCATATTCTACCACACGACTAATAGAGCTTATTCTGTTTTATCTGCATGCCACCCCGTGTCTCAAACCCATAAATGCGCTCATATCATTTTATGTTGGCATCATGTAATGTTATAAACACACTTGGTGTTAGAATTCATAAAGGCCAGCCTAAATTGCCAGATCGTAGATGCATTCACCTAGAAGCAGTGCAAACAATGCAAAGGGAAGTCAAACATGGTATCCTACGTATAACAATTCAGTCGTTGTGGATAAAACGAAATATTCGATTTTGCAACGATATTTTGTCACGGCATATTTTATGCATGAACTGGAAATGGAGAAGGCTGGAGAGTAATGGAAAAAGTGAATGGAGAGCCTGGCATCTCGCGCGTGTCTGGAGAGCTATGTGGTTTGGGGTTGCATGATGTAACATTGACAAAGGAGTGAGTAACCGTGCACACTCCTCTCCCAAATTCCCGACCTTGCTAGAAGGCTGTATCCAAGTCTTTGTTCGCGAAACCCCTTTGTTTAAACGGTTCTTGATGGCGGAGTTTATACTAAGTAGACCGTTGTGCCAAAATAGCTTAATGTGCTGTAAATTGTCAATGATTTAAAGTAGGCATTAGTGCAGGTACACTGATGCTTTCTTCTGTTGCATGGCATGTATTTATTTGTTCCTTTTAAGACGGCATAGACTATGACAAGTTGCACTGGGCCCAGATTTTGAAGAACATTCTAGTAGTGTTTGTTTTAACCTATAACTCTTTGCATTGATTAAATACATACTTTTTAGTAGTTTAAAGGGGTCAAGCCACACATTGATTCACTAACCTATCGGAAACGAAAAAAAATAACAATTACATGCTCCGGTGGTCTTATAAGAAGCAATTTTACCACACCTCGCAGTTGTACCATATTGGTAATAGGTAGGCCTAAAGGCCCTCTTGCTCAGCTGTGAGCTGTTACAAGCTGACCTCCAATTACATTTTTTGAAATTTACAAAGACACATTTTTCTGATTCATTGTTTCCACCTCGATGGAGGCCTAGGTCTTAACTAAGCCTTAAAGGAGTGATTCTACTGAGAATGGAAAGCCCCACACCTGATCGTGCTCTGCTGAAAGTTAATAGAGACGTTACTATGGCAACCGGGGGAGACTGCAACCATGGGGTGCAGCCAATTCCATTTCTATTTTAACTTGGCCCTGTGTATGTGCCTCTATTGGGACTGCACCAACAGTCCCTTCACCTGATCGGAGAACAAAGCTGAAGATGTACATAGTCGCTAACGCCATGAATGAGAGGGAATGATTTTTTGAGCAGACAGACGGGAAGAAAAATTGACCAGCTGCAGTGCTGCACCACAATGGGACTGGTGACAACCTTTCTGTCTGTCCTTGTCTCCTTCCAGGTGTTTGATGTCGGACGCTACCAGGAGTCTCTGGCGGCCTACTTTGCCCTGGGCCGACACGAGCACATCAACCAGATCTTGGAGATCTTGCTCGGGGAGACCCGGGCCTACGTGTTCTTCGAGAGGAGCCATGGTGACATGCACTCATTTGTCCGCACCTGCAAGAAGCTGCGCGAGGATGAGGCTGCCCGACTGTTCCACCAGATAGCCTCGGCCGTGGCGCATTGCCACGACAACGGACTGGTCCTCCGGGACCTTAAACTGAGAAAGTTTGTCTTCCGGAACGAGGACAGGTAAGCGAATTGAGTGCCAGAAAAATCGACGGATAGGCTTACTGCTTACTGCTCTCCCTGTCAACTCTTAAAGTTAGCAACCCAAGTCTTCTCCTGGGTAAAATTTGAACCATGCAAGTTGTTTCCTTCTGATACGAATATATCAACACGGTGTTATTTTTAGGTCCTGGAGACACTGTGGGTATAGGAGGGAGAAAAAAAAAACCACTGTCTGTAATGCAGTTTAAAAAGCACTTGGCACGTCCTGTTTCCTACAGCTATTACTTCTTCTAATTTCCCCGGTTATGGCGGTGTTCAAATCAGTGGTTGGCCCTCGGCAGCCCGCACTTCCTCGAGTTGATTAGGATCAGGGGTGAGCTAAGGGAACCGTTTGGGTTGACGCCCGGACTGCCAGCTGAACTGCCGCTGAACTGCCGAGCTGTGACGGACAGGTCGCCAGCTCGAGCTTTTGTGTGACAGATGTTCAATGAGGCCGGCTTTGCCTTGTAAGGCAGTTGACTGAGGACCGCGGGGCGGTCAGTAAAAATAGAGTGGGGCTCACGGGCACACGACAGCGCGCAGGCCTGGGACTGACCTCTGCTGGTGGGATGCAGGCAGTGCATGCAAACCGGGCATTGTCTGTTGCCATAGAAACCCGTACCCAAGAGCCTCCTTTAATATTTATCTCCCTGGTCCCCCCTTGTTAATGCCTGCTCAGAGGGGCTGTAAACTGATATTAAACAGTGAAGGTCAACTTCAGTCCAGCAAGTCCTTATTTTACCCCCACCTCCAGTGCGGAGCCACTGCTTGGCATGGAATGCACTCCGACTGTACGAGCGCTGTCACTCTTTGGCATTCAGCTCGTAAAAGAGAAGCTGAGCTGCCTCACGCGCTCAATAGGAGTGCACCGACTTTGCCTGCCTGCCTGCCTGCCTGCCTGCCTGCCTGCCTGCCTGCCTGCCTGTCTGCCAGTGCACCAGCCCAGGACGGAGATGTCAAAAACCTCTGATGAATGATTGATGACCTCTGGCTTTACGTCTGACTGTGCAAGGCAGTATGGGGGCCACGTCTGTATAGGGTCTGCCTTCAAGTGCACGGCTTGTTAAGATCAGCGCGGAGCAAGGGGCCGAGATAAGGAGAGGGAGCAGTACTTAGACTATTGATACTCCCCCGGCCTCAAACCCATGAGGGCCAGAGTCAGAAGGGCACGAGCGTAAGCCAATAGTGCCACCGCAGGGTGCGGCAGCATGATGACCCCATTATGTCACCTCTGCCTGACAGAGTGGCCATGGGCTGTAAAGTGCAGAGGTCGAGGGTCAAGCTACTGTGGAACCCACGGGAGAGGCACAGGGAGGTCTTGCACAATCTCTGGCTACTGCGTGCGTGCGTGCGATGACATTTACCCTCCTGCACCAAGCTCGAGGTTATTTTAAGATCTGAAATGGCTTGGCTAACACCCACTCGTTTATAGTATTGATTGCTGAAGAAGACATTTAAATTTCTCCCTCTCCCTTCATATGAACAATCGGCATTGTAATACCGAGGACTTCAACTTTATGGAAAATGTGCGCTCTAAACAGAATTGAATGTGCACCCCCACATCAAGTAGCTACTTCAGTGTTCACATGCACGTGTCACAGAAGTTAGAGCGTATTCATGAATATTCATAAGAGTGTTCTGCGGCTCTCAACCACCCTAGTGTGAGTGGGGTAGAAGACGTTCACGGAAGCACTTGGGTGGTCTCCCGACTGTCATCCTCACACACTCGCTCGCGTGTGTACATTCCGTGACCCGGTTTGGTTGACCTTGGAGGACACGCTCTCAGTTGGTTGCGTTCAAATTATGAAAGGGAAGTAGAGCTAGCAAACTGAATTAGTCTGTCCTTCATGCTACTTGGGGAGACTTTGTTTTTATCCGCCACCAGGCCTCCCAAGTCATTGTTAGCCGTGGTTCTGTGTGGGATTGGAGAGGCCTTAATGGAAACCTGTTTTCAGTGCAGCATCTGCTGCCCTCTGGGCTTTTAACTCTCAGGGAATGGAAATGCCAGATCTAAACCTGGAGCATTATGCTTCCTGTCATGTAATGTCCTCCTCCTCTTCCTCCCCACCCCTAAAAAAGAAAAGATGGATCTAAAATATTACACCATCAGAACAAATGAATCTTCTCTTTGCTTGTGTTTCCATTATGCTGCCCTTGCCTAAAAGTGGTTACATTGTAGGTGTTTGTCCCTCTTCCCAGGATTTCTTTGTGACTCGTAACAGAGATTGTAGGTCGTGTTCGATAACGGCGTAATGGTTTCTGTCTCGCCCCCAGGAGCCTCGTGAAGCTGGAGAGCCTGGAGGACACCTACATCCTGGAGGGCGCGGACGACTCCCTGTCCGACAAGCACGGCTGCCCGGCCTACGTCAGCCCCGAGATCCTCAACGCCGGCGGTAGCTACTCGGGCAAGGCGGCCGACGTCTGGAGCCTGGGCGTGATGCTCTACACCATCCTGGTGGGGCGCTACCCCTTCCACGACGTGGAGCCCGGCTCCCTGTTCAGCAAGATCCGCCGGGGCCACTTCAGCATCCCGGAGACGCTCACCCCCAAGGCCAAGTGCCTGATCCGCTCCGTCCTCCGCCGGGAGCCCTCCGAGCGCCTGACCTCCCGGGAAATTCTGCAGCACCCCTGGTTCTCCTCCGCCGGCCGGGGCGAGCGGGAGCCGGAGCAGGCGGTGCCCGAGGTGAACATGGAGGAGGAGCTGGAGCGGTTCTTTAGCTGAGCCCCCGAGGCGAAGCACACCGCGCGGGAGGACCAGGCCGCGGCCCGGCGACGCACCGAGCTCACGGCGGGAGCCACACCGTAGATTAGAAATGATTGCAGGTGAACATTTGTCACTCATAGCGAACGGGTGTTTCCATTAGTTTCAGTTCCACCATTCCATGGAAAGCCTCGAATCTTGAGTCCTGACCTGACAGATGGCATACTCCACATCCTCGGGGGGCCGACTGCGTTCGGAGGGGTCACCGCTGGACATGCAAGACGCAAACAATGTAGCAAATTTTTGGGTTCCGTTTGTTTCGGTTTTTATTTGGTGCTGTTGAAGTAGAGAGCTGCGACACTATGGGAAGCACGAAGGGACAGAAGACCTCAAGCCAAGGAGAACAAGACAAAATCCAACTGCAACACCACTCCGCTACGTGCTCTCACAGCTTTAGGTAGCAGTTGTCCTCGATCACACACACACCCCTCCCCCACCTAACCCCCTACTCTGAAGTATTAGGAGGAAATAACATTTTTCTTTTCACCCCCAAACCTGGAAATAGAATCGACATCCACCTGCTCTCTCACTGTCACCAGGATAGCTGACCTCGCCTTTGGGTTTTGTGGTTTTGTCTCCATTTTGTTTCAAGTCTTTTCCTCATGTGACTTATGTCTGACCTAACACTCTTACTTTAGCTCCCTCTTCGGTGTACACAAATCACGGACGTGCTCGTTTGGGAAACGTGCCGAGTCAAGCCTCTCTCTACGTAGCCTTTTCTGCACCCCCACACTGTCTTTTTGTTGTCGATCATGAGACCTCTTGTCACCTTTTTGTTTTAAGCTATTCCATTCTATTGTTGCTGCTTTGATATTCCTTTCTTAACATCGTACCCGTTGTTCTCTTGTTGAGTCTCCAAATGTGGCATCATGCACTTGATTAGTTTGGGGTTAGGTGAACGAGCAATTCCACCTCTAGACTAGCTTTCTCTATTTAAGTTGAGCTTTTCATTTGTAGGAAGGAACCTAACATTTATTTAAATTGTAACGACTATATAAATATAAATATATATATAAATATATATTTAAAAGAACATTGCAGGGTTTTTCTTTTGTTTCCGAAGATTTCTTTTCATGTATAATGTAGTATGCAATATCTTGGACACAGGACAGGTGCAATGGCAGGGGGTGGGTCTAACTGAAGTTTTTGAGTAAACAATTTGATCTTCTGTGCCAGTATTTCTGTGCCCGACCGCCCATGCCACCCAGTCCCCCTCTTCATTTCTTATTTCAACTTGACACAAGTTCTTCAATGATACTATTACTATAACATGGTCTTCAGTACCTCATGTTAGTTTTCTACTGCCTGCATAGGTTCTGTGAAATGATCATGTTCTGAATGGGTACCAGTGGACATGTTTTGTCGTATCTCAATGTTACTTGAATTTGTGTTCTTAACTAGTCATTGGCATGTGCCCTATGAATGCTATAGCCTGCCTAGCAGGGGAGGGGGGGGGGTCTTGTTTTTTAAGAAAAGTAAAAAAAAATATGTGACAATTTGACATTTCTCACAATTTGCTATTTTCTGAGTTGCTTTTAAAAAACAATTATTGCTTTCACTTTGTTTTGTAGAATGAGCTACTGTTATTTAAGTTGGAGCTAATTTGGTGCTAATGTACAAGAAGTTATTTTCATTTTTAGGAAGGGGGTGGTGCATGGTGGGATATCTGCCTCGGATGTTCTGATTGTAACGTAAAAGATTCTGGTGTTTTGTCAAAATTTACTCAGTAAATAAATTGTGTACTGCTTATTGACTTTGACTCTTCTCTTTGATATAGAACACAAAATACATTGAGTGTATTTATTTGAGATGATTCAGAGAACATTTGACCATTAGTTCACAAACATTTAACACGCATGTAGTTTAAAAGAAGGTTGAACATGTTAAAAGTGATAACTCGTTGATAACATCTTTACACATTTATCTGGAAAAAACAAATATCTTTTTAATGTTTGAATGGAACTCATTGTGGTTCTAAGGCTCCCACACCCATACAATAAATGTACCTCTTGGCAAAGACAGGAAGTAGTAACCTAGTCTATTCCTCTGGGATTTATTAGAAGAGTTTCCTGGCGCATGTCGCCATCTAACAGCACGTTCCAGAAACTGCCAGTCCTACATCGTGAAACAGTACTGTGAAAAGAGAAAATCCACAAATGGTCACTTTCCATCATTTTTTAAAGACATAGCAGGTACGTCTATTGCGGCAGCTACATTTGGCATTGAGAGGCTTATGTGAAAGGCTGTTTTTATGGGATCTGCTGCAGAAAAGAACAGGAAGGACACGTATTTATCCCCAGCATTACAGCTGTGTACCCAGACCTCGTGGTTTAAAAAAGGATTTCACTCCACTCTCGTCTGTCCTCGACAATAGTAGGGAAAATGATTACACAAGTGAGGCATTGTGAAAGCCTCTGGACAAATCAGTTCCTGGTAGTGCTCTCATAAGGGCTCTCTCCGGAATACACTGTCTCTCTCTGTCTGTTCGCCATGGCAACGTTTCGGCTCTGATAGGCCGTCTGACCTTTTCTAGCCGCGTCCACCTCCCTCTGTCATTGAATCCCTCTGTGAGATGAAAATCACTTGAGCTCTCATTTGTTTCTCCCCCATAGCCGGCATCCTCCGGTGTGCGTGTGTGTCTTTGATGAGCTTGGCTGCGCTGCACCTGTCATGTTCGTGCAGAGTAATCCTGATTAAGGTTATATCTATCAGATAAGGCAGCTGCTGGGGTGGCCAGGATTCCCATTTGTATTCCAATTCCTCTTAACATATACAGACAAATTAGAAATGAAAAACCCTGAAGCATTTTCTGGCGCATCACCTGTCAAGCTCGCCATACTGAACTATAATGCATTTTCTTTTCCTTAATAGATCCTTACATGGACACTCATAATGATGCCAGAGTTACATCCACCAACTAAAACTCTTTAGCCATTGTCTATTTCAAAAGTTGTTTTCTGAGGTCTCATGATGTCGGTGACCAGTGCAGGGCGGCTGACCTGTGCTCTTCTACCCCCTAGTGGTGAGGACTATACCTTTGGACACGTTCGTACATAAACATAAGAAGACCGTCACAATTACTTGGTAATTTTCAAATATTATTTTATCTTTAGAGCAGTTATGATTTATTTTTAAAGCTATACTATTCTTGTTGCAAAGTGCTTTGCAAGTCAAAAAAATAAGATGACAATTTCAGCATACAATAACGAAGTCAAATGAATATATACGGGATGATGTAACACATGATTATATGATTAATTAAGCAAATCAAATAAATAATACAAAATAATTAAATCAGGATATTATGGCTTTTAAGTATAAAAACAATTATAAACCCTGATAAAAAAAAAACATCCCCAGTACATTATAATTGTGTCAGGTTTAATTGAACATGACCCTGGGTCTAAATTTAGACAACGTTAGTGAAGAAGTAATTGGTTCCCGGATTAAGGCTTAGGGACACTCATAGATTGAGACAGGAGAGGTAGTCATAGAGCTATGAACTCCAACCCAGGGTTTAAAACTGAATAATCCATGATGATATAAAGGTTTTATCTTATGTTTACATAATTCGGCGATGCACAATTGGACATTCTGTCAGGACGGATTATAGACACTACGTGAATTCTCTATTGAGTGAGTCTCTATTCAAATAATCTTAGGGAAACAAAGTAGCCTACTGGAATTCATTTTGGACCACACAAGTTAGAGAATGTATAGACTACTTGCAGCAGGACATTTAACTAAAGTGCTCCCAATGAAGTGCCTTGGAGTGTACCCAGGAGGCCTACTCCAATCCTTTGTGCCAGCTGTTCAAGCTGCTAATAGTACTACTGCCTTGCAAAATAAATGCTTTGCCAGTCAAGACCCAGAGTTCTGCCATTGTTTATTTAGTGGGTGGATGCGTCATCTTCTTCTTCCTCTTTTTTTTTCTTTTGCTTGCAGATTAGAATAGAAGCAATATCATTCCACAATAATTTGTTTTTATATATTGCTTGGCTCCGCAACAATGATCGCTTCCGGGAAAGCAAGGATTCAAATTTATTCCAAGTTGCCAACTCAGCGTTTAGTGGCGTTACATCTGGCCTGATTGTCCTGCCGAAGCTTTAACTGGGCATTATACGCAGCAGCCCGAATTGGGAGTTCTACTGCATAAACCCTTCAATGAATATTTCCATCATTTTGTTTATACGAGAGGGGAGAGACAGACCAAAACAAAGTTTGGGATGCGATCCAGCAATAACAATCTGCTCGCGCTGAAAGACAGGTTGTACCACAGGCTACACTTCCTCTGTGCTGCTCACTAACCGCTTCACAGTCATTCCTACTGGGAAGGGTACAGCTACTCTGCAATTCTATTAAGTCAGAAAGCCTTGGTTTTGTTTTTCTCAGGGGATCAACTACCCTGTACTCTGAACAGTGAACGGTTTTCATTTTTTTTCTCGTTGGTGCTTCGCCAAGCAAGTCCAATTAAGGTTGATAGTCTACTTACGTAACCTTGGGGCAACAAGGTCGGGTCTAGAGGCTCGCGTTATAGTGGCGGCTGGTTGGCAATCTAGACAACGAGATACGTGCCCCCACCTTCCCCCCCTCCAATGAAGGAGAAGCTCTTCAGTGTGCAGGTCCCCGGGCACGGCTCTGTGCATGTGGGTCCCTCTGGATCCTCCGGCAGAGCGCGGCGTGGCAGGCCACCAAGGCAAACACACAGGCAACAGATGGCCTCTGTTGTGTTTCCACCCGTCCGTGAAAAGCTGCTGCTGGCTTACAGCTCAGACCCACTGAGAGTCAGGGAGAGAGAGGGAGAGTGAAGAGAGGGAGAGATAAAAAAAAAAAAAAAAGAGAGAGAGAGAGAGAGAGGTAGGTGGGTAGAAACCTGCTTTCACAACCAGTCAGGTGGACTTGCCCACCATCGGTGGTGTATTGGTTTACATATATAGACGGGTTTACAAATTTAAAGAAATTAGCAGTAGTGACCATGATTGCAGTGTAAATAAATGTTTTCCCAACATGTCAAATGGTTCACGAAGGCTTCATCCAAATCTACATTGCATAATACAGTTTAAGTGGACGATGTAGTGCATGCATTACTTCACCACACTACTTAATCTACTATGTCACAGTGCATTGTCATTGGTCACAAAAATTGCAGTCAAGGTAATGGAAAGCTGAACAGCACAGGATTACACTGTTAAAAAAAAAATCTTCCAGTATGAGTGACAGTTGATTAGGTGACTCAAGGGGTCATTTTAGCACTAGATGGCGCTCAGCAACAAAGATTGGGGGTGCTGATGTCTGGAAACAATGCTGGCTGCCCCTTTGGAGAAAAAAAAATCTCATTCCAGTAATGGCTCCTTTGTGTGGCGCGCAGGCAGGATGGTTGATTTAAGATAGGAACTTACCAATGTGAAATAAACTGCATATTCATGACTAAGCTTCAGCTGAATCTACCAAACCGGCCTAATATATTTTTGATGATAATGATAATAATATTTCACTCTGCAATGTTAACTGTTTTTATTGATATTTTCTGTCATTTAAGTCAGTTACAGTATTTTCGAGGAATTGCATAAAGCCTCAAGGTCTATGGGTAGCAATTAACTATGAAATAGCCTTTTAGAATTCAACCTGACGGAGTCATAATTTAGCAATTTTTTTAAAAGTACAGATGGATAATAATTAACTGAGGCATGCCAGGGCAGCAAAATGCACTCCTCTGAGAATGCTTCTATTGGACTGGATCAGTAATTGCACAGGAGCAGCACAATTATACGTCCACGTTCAATGCCTTGCAGAATATGAGCCTTATTTCTGTTAGGGATTGAACCAATTATTTGGTCAGTAAACAGCATAATCAAAGCCTCAAGATGACAAAGTGAAGAGGAGAAAGGCCTTGTAAGCTGCCTCTGCCTTCTCACACCCTTTAGTCAATACCCAATTATCCTCTCTGTTGCCTTTCCCCTACGATAGCGCGGGCCTTAAAATAGCTCTTTGGAGGCAGTGTTTTCTAATTGCAGCAATCTGGAGTCACTTGAAGCATTGATCAAACATTTGTCTTTTTAGTGCGTGGGCCAGGTTGGCTGGAGTAGCAGAGAAAGAGAGATTGCCATATATTGTGTTTTTTTTAATTTTTTTTTAAAGATGCTTTGGGGCTTTTGAAAAGGGAACAGCGACAGAGCCTGTCGTGTATAATGTTGTACTTCAGATGACTAGGGGGTGTTTGATTCTGTTGCCAGTGGACGTCCGGTTTATGAGTGGACACTGGTCCGTGAAGGTGTTCGTTACAGACCTCTACAGGATGACAGCCAGGGGCGTCGCCGGGGCACCGTGACGGGGGATTTCGGGGGCTGAATCGGGGCCTCAAATTGACACACTTTTTTTTAATTGCCATCATTTTGTGAAACATAACTGTACATTTTTAAAGGGGGCAGCCACAATTTCCTGAAAGCCGCAGTTATCTTAAAGGCATCCATCGCCGGGGAAAACCCTTTGAGATCGTCTGAAGAGAGCTCTGATTGCTGTCCACGGCAGAAAACACCCCACCACCTGCTGTAATTATTGCACCTACATGGCGAGGGTAGACTAGCAGCCCTGAGGAGGTGTCAGATGGGGAGGGCTTTTGACACGCGCTGATCAGGCATGCACCACACCACGTTTCTTTAATCGCTTCTCTCACCTCCTTTATAGTGAATCAGATGGATTCTACGTCATCCTTAGCCATTCAATTGGTGAATAAACGTCCACGCAAGCTAGCAATAAGCGTCCGCACCCAATGCCTGGTAAAAAGAAACGGTGACAGTTCTCAGAAGGGGAATGGCACATCACCTCTGATTCCTGCCAGATTTATCATTTAACTAAAAGTAGCTTATGCAAAATAACACATACATACATGGTTGAAGGACATGAATTGCTTATAGGACTTTATGTATCTACATTTTAGCATATACAAGTACTACGGTACAAAGCTCAGTGTGGGAGCCCAATCCTTAGTTTACATGTATCAGCCCATTTTCTGTATTTTGTGTGTGGATGTGTGTGTTTGTGTTGTGTTTGTTTGTGTGTGTGTGTGTGTGTGTGCATGTGTGTGTGCGTGTGTGTGTGTCTGCATGTGCGTGTGTATGTGTGTGTGTGTGTGTGTGTGTGTGTGTGTGTGTGTGTGTGTGTGTGTGTGTGTGTGTGTGTGTGTGTATGTGTTTTGTTAATTGCTGTTTAGTGTGTGCTCCTCCTGCAGGTCAAGTTGTCCTTAAAGGAATGTTCCTGGGGCTTGGAGGTTTGGTTTTGGATGGGAGAGCACACAGTCTTGTCGTGCTTGTCTTGGAACATTGCTTTCTAATTTTGTTTGTTTACAACAATACATTTTAATTTGGAATATTTGGTTGAATCAATATGTTTTTACGGAAACAGGATTGTTAATAAATGAAGATCTGTTTTTTTCTGAAGTAACACAAGTGTCTAATATATACCCAGTGAACCCAAAGGTTATTTACAAAAAGAACAGCAAAGGATATCGAAGTCACTACGCTTAGTTACTGGGCAAACTGGCTCCAATGACTGACTGAACCATAATAATTCAATAATTTATCTGACTCAAGGTGACAGATGGCTGGATATAACAGGACTTTTGGTTCCTTCTAACAACAAGAGAGCAAAAACAACTGAAAACAGCTCATACTCTGAATGAACAGTGCAGTGTGTGGTATCTAGTTATGTCTCCAACGCAAAGTTTCTAGTTTAGGCCGCTTATTTGAAAAACGTGTTTCCTCTTGGAAAGGGGTCTCTTCTTTGGAAGCCAACCTGTTATTCGCTTGGTTTCCGGGTGTCCAGAGAGGAAAGTGAATGTGATGATTACATTTTCACTTAGTTTCACGTCAGACGAAATATTACGCTAACCTAAATGCAACATACAATTTTTTTCTTCCAAATACTATGCATGAGAGAGACTCAATATCCCAGCTCTACAGGGAAAGTGAGCTAATTAAATCTGCTAATTGTCACCATTGAATGACACTCCAAATGTGCACACCTTGTCCAAAGTCATACAGGAAAGGAAAAGGAGAGGAAGATTATTTGAGCCCCATGGCATTCGTTGAAACAGAAAAGCTATTCTCACCATGTGTGAACTCAAGCTCCCCCCATTCTCCGGTTCGCTTCCTTTTTATCAGGGTTAATTTGATTAGCGCTCTCTACTCTGCTCCCTTTTTTCTTTTCTTTCGTTTGGTTTCTTAAGGTAACTCACTTCGGCACATTTGGGTTGATTGGGCCCCAGCCTCACTGTGAGGATTACTGTCAGTGCCGGTCTCTTCGAAATTGCTTTGTTTGCAAACGGCAGACGGATTTTGGCCCTGCATGGAGCCTTCTAGATGATTCGACTTGATTAAAATTGCTACCGCTCATTTTGCCAGAGTGTTGGATTGTAATCAACGTAGAAAGAGTGTTATCTCCATACATAGATAAAAAAAATAGAACAAAATTATGTTTTCAATAAAACAAATGAAGAGTTTAATTCCAAAATTATATTTATATATATAATGCTGGAATACATTCTGGAAAAAAACAGATTTTATGTATGGTATAATTTTCCATTAAACATTTGGTGGATTTTAGACTAAAAGACAAAAAATTGCAAGCATATCCTAAAATGTAGCATATATAGTTTTAAGTTATTGGCAACCATTTTTTAAATTGGCAATAAAAACAGTAATTTTTGAAAAAAAAGTCCAGAAAATTATGTTTTCTGTGTGTTGTTGTGTTGCCTGCCACTTGGACCAGGTCGTCACTGTAAAAGAGAATCCGTCTCAGCTGCCTTACCTGGTTAAATAAAGATAAGTTATTATTATTAAAATGAACATAACTTACAAATTCAATAATTGCCATAAATACTGTATTAAAAGGTTAATGGGCACTAATGTTGCTGCTGGTAATCACACATTGCCATAGATTTTGCCACTGAGTGCAGCAGGCAGTAATATGGCAAGACTATTAAAGACTTTTCCAGTTTTCAAACATACTGTAAATTATCTGTCACTTACGAATGAACACAGCTCCCTAATCTCAAGGTCAATAATGGGCACGGTTCAAATTAATAAAAAATACAGGCATATCATAGAAGAATCATTCATATAACATGGAAGAATTACAAACTGAAGTGTTCATACACTAAGTCTCTGTCCATCCTTTTCTACCAGTGACAGCCATTTGAAGATACAGTATCTCTCAGTGATTTATGTGCTCTCAAGCCAAGCGGTGTATTTGACCAGCAGTCGTTTTCATACTCGTTCTGTTCCCTTTCACACACCTACACATCCCTCTGCACTGGATAGTCATTTAAGTTGACACCTCCAGGGACAGTGAGGCAAAAAATCAATGATTACCAAGATAAGTAACAACAATACATTCATCTGTGATGTGTTGTTTGTTAAACGACTATATTCCCTGGGAGCCCAATTATAATTGTGTTATTAGTTTCCAGATTCTGTCAACTTCCCTGGACATAGAGGTCAGGGGTGTGGGTCAGTTTGTGTGTGTGTGTGTGTGTGTGTGTGTGTGTGCGTGTGTGTTGTGTGGTGTGTGTGTCTGTGTGTGTGTGTGTGTGTGTGTGTGTGTGTGTGTGTGTGTGTGTGTGTGTGTGTGTGTGTGAATGTGTGTATGTACGGACGTGTATGTTGCGGGCATTTTTTTATGTGTAACATTATAAACCTGATGAATAAATCATAATTTCAGCACTCAGAATACTCTTCAGCATTTGAAATCTAATTTAATTTCAAAAACAAAAGTTTTCATTCTTATGAATGCAGCAGGTCTGGTGTTTTGCTTTTTTACTAAAAGATAATAATACATAGTTTTAAAAGTTGTGAGATTGGGAGCTCCAACAATAGATTTTTATGCAATACTGTTTAATGGTACAATAATAACTTTATTTAATCAATTTGTCAATCCCTTTTCAATTTAGCCTATTTTATCTGAAAGTACGCTACTGTCTACTGTTAATTTATAAAGGCTGTTCTTGCTGTGCTTGTAGAAAAGTTCTGAAGACCTGATAAATACATTATTTCATATATTGTTTTATATCTTTGTATTACAGTCCCTTAATACCTTACGTTGATGTCAGAAGAAGAAGTCCAGGAAATAGTTCAAAATTTCATGAACATCTCTTAATAGAATCATTTTTATTAATTTTTTTTGCAGCAAGGCTTGGTTACATGGTATCTTTTCATGATGTTTTTATCTATTTTGATGCGCTTGTATTATTGTGGGTGTGCGACCAAAGTGAGTGGGGACATCAAGTCAGGACATCAATCCTGGGTTGCATTTCACTACCAAACACTGTGGTACAAGTAACACAAATCTGTAATAGAAGTTCGCGTTGTGATGCTCACTACACCATGGCTAAAGGTTTGGTTGAGTATTAGGCCTTTACAGTAATGTTTATACAGTTGTATGCAATACCGTACACATGCAAGTGGGAGTCGCTGTAGGGCTCCGTAGAAAACCAAAGTGAAAAGGGGAGGAGCGGAATTGGGAGTAAAGTAGCCACACGGTGTGTCGATCTGGCCAAGCATTCGCTGACTTCCACTGTTGAAGCCGACGCTAGGCAAAGAGCGGATAAAGACGCGTTCTGTGGCACCTGCCAACTCTAGACCACTCCACTCGCAATACGCGACGAGCAGAGCCCAGCACCGCCAGGACAGCTGACGCACAAGAGACAGTCTGAGGCAAAATACAGTATTGTTCCTTTTGCCATACGATGAAACATCAGTCTCTGCTGGATAAAGACAGCGTTTATACATAAGCGTCATAACGGAACAAGGACACACGCCGGGATTGAAGAGGAGGTGAGCAGTCCTTGAGGAGAGACTACTCACAGTAGCCTACCTACTTTTATGGATTTTTTTATGTGTGTCGTGTCAGACTGTCCATGCCATTTAAAGCAGCGCTTTGATAACATTTCAAAAATATATTGCATCTTGACTTTACTGATGTGTGTGTTTGGAGGTTCCTCTGTACCACCCGTATCACAGCAACATAATATTATAAGCAAATGGGGTGTGCGGCTCTCACGTTGTGCGCAAGCGCTCCTGCTTGAGAGAGAAAAAACTTCCTACAAGGCTTATCGATGGTGTCAGTGTGACATTGGTAGCTGTGTATGGATTGGATGAGAACGTACGTCAATGTGTTTCTTAGTTGTTTTATTGTCACATGACATACACCACCGAGCAGCTTCACTGAAGTAGCTACACTGTTAATTGTAAACCGTTCCTTATTTACGGTCCGTTGCTCATTTCTGTTGAATACACCCCCAAGGTATTACCTGTACCACTACTAGCTAACTAATATTGTATTTAAAAATGATATAGACTTATCTATAATTCTTTTTAAATAGAAAATAGTCATCTATTCAAATCTATACAGCAATCCAAACAATAACATTGCAATTCAGTGTCATTCCTTTTGCCATTTCAGTAGCCTTAGTACAACTAGTACCTAAACCTTGCACCTAGTTAGAGTGCCTCGTGTTTTATATTGAAGGATATAAATTATTATCATTGACATACATTTGTTTTGCAAATGGTATAAGCTAGAGATATCAGTGTGGGGATCATACTGGCTTGCACGTTTATTAATGTACCACCAAAGTATATTCTTACTTATCGCTAGAGAAGGTCATTCATCAAGCAGTAAATGAAGTCCGAAACGTGCTCCCATTTTAAGATGGATGTGCTCAGGTGTTTCCGTGGACAGCACAGGAAGGGAGCGTGACAATTCCATTTTATATGAACATTTCTAGATCCAGCAGGTAGTGTGAATCAAGCTGGGGATTAAGGGCTTTGGTCCCAGTTATCCTCCAACAGTGAGTGGGATTTGCATTTGATGAGGTGAAACAATGCATTTGCCTCCGATCTAGGCCCATTTAGCAGGGTCTTCTCACCTCATATATACATAGGAGAGTTGGCTCCACACATGCACAATAACCACCAAACTGCAGAACCATCAAGAGCAGTGTGTGTGTGTGATGTGCACATGCGTGTGCGCATGCGTGTGTGCGTGTGTCAGAGAGAAAGAGCGAGAGAGTGTGTCACACAGTGTGTGAATGTGATGTACCCATGTCCTTACGAGCACTGCCAAGGTCTTTGGTGTTTCTCTACAGGTCCCAAACCAATGCATCCATCGAGGAGAAGGATTTGAGCAGGTTTGCAGCAGAGAAGGCATTGTTTAGATTGAACGCTTCATTTAGATTGATGACTTTTCAGACAGGGAATCTCATAAAACAGTTGGCTCCTGGTCTCTGAAAACCCGAGTAATAGAAAGGCAAAGTCCTTCTGGACCTTTAGTTACATTAGAGGGAACGAAAGGTGGTTTTACGGTAGCTGATTGCTCTGCCATTACTCTTGGCTTCTGGAGTTTGGCTGGTTCTCTGATGGCTGACCTCTCATACTCAACAAGATTAAGCAGGACCTGGAGGATAGGTTTAGGCTGGGCTGAGGTAGAAGTGACTCAGCCACTCCGAAGAACAGGATTTAGTGAAAGTAAGGTTACCTTGTGTGATGGTCACTGACTCGCCATTCCGTTGTTTCCACGTGGATCCAAAGCGTGTATTGGTGGCATTACCATCTATGAAAAAAAAATCATACCTGTTTGAATTATTATATAAAATACGGAATCAATAGTAAAAATATATGTACATATACTGTGTGAATGTCCATATACTGTGTAAATATATTTTTGGGATTTTTCTGATTCTTACGCTGTTTGATAGACAGCTGGATATAGCTTGTGTGTATGTATTTGTTTTTTTGAAGCAGCTTCCCAATGTCTTGGCTGGTGATGATGAGGCTCCCTCGCTACCCTTGTGGAGAACAGAAGCTATTCCAGGCTTATGCCATACATGGTCTTAGTAGCCAAGAGAATGACTGTGTGCAGCAGTTAAGCTTCAAGCTTTATATGGTGGTGAGGTGGCAGCCATGCCATGTAGCATCTGCTAATCGTTGAACAGCAGCAGCCCCCCCCCCCCCCCACCACTCACCCTGTGCCAACCCCTCAAAATAATGTATTTGAGGGTCAATTTTAAATGTCATGACCACTCACTTTTTTTTTTTTTTACCTATTGACTTTCAGCAGCATTGATAAAGTTGGATTAGTAGATTAAGCAGTGGAGGCTATGACAAAGGCTCTACTTGCTAATGTAGATAGGGCAAAAGGCTACCAGGGAAACCAACGCTTCCCCAGTTCTTCAGAGACCAGTGAACTATGAAAGGCCGTCTCTTCAGCTGCCCTCTTGCACGCTGCAGCTCAAGGGGTAGTGACGCGGGTATCATAGCACTAAAAGCCTGTAGTTTGACTGCACAGAGACCAAAGGGATCGCAATATGCACTAAACCCTGAACAGCCGGCAACCACAGATTAAGTCTGTTAGCTTGCTTTCAGGGAAGTGCATCTGAATGTAGCTTATGTATAAATATATTAGAATATGCCCCCAAAAATTAAATAATATTTTTGTTGAAAAAGTGTTGTATACAAAAATCATTAATCAATACTAGAGGAACCAATAGGGTGAAAACGACAATTTTTTTACCGACTAGCTACCACAAAAATATAGTAATTTTAATTAGCCTCGGTTTGGTTTATTTATTTATTTACTTTATTTGCAAATAGCAGGATTAAGCAAGAGGCCTATTAAGCTGGACATTTACATTTTAATAATACACAAATAGCAATTACTTTTCCATTTGTAGGGGCCTGCAATAAAAATGGTCTTATAATTAATATTCACATATTGCCTTATTTGAATTAATACCGTTGCTATTTGTTTATACTGGCACTGATAAACATAAACAAAATTCATAGTAATTTAAATAATAATAATTGGGAACCTATTATTTAATTGTGAACTTGATGTACCAGTTGTTTGGAGCAAACTAGTATATTTATTGAGCCGGTACCATCTTGGTGCAGAATGACTTTCAGTTCAGAGCATCTTTTAACACTGCCATTTGTTGTCCTTGTATGCCCTCCAGTAATCAACACCAGTGATACTCTTCCCCTCCATATGCTGGGACTCATAAGGCCTCGAGCTACATGCAGCAAGCTAGCACTCCCAGCCAGGGCAGAGGGTCACACTTATCAGACCACTGCACCGCTTCCAAATTCACCAACAGCTTCAACCCATTTTATCTGTCTTTATCTGGCTTTTTATTGAATATTTGTTCGGTGGAATTGACACCACTTTTACCCTGTTGTTAATATATACACACAAGCTTGTCTATTTATATAATGGGGGGGTAGGGGGGTGGGTGAAGCTTTGGTTTGGAACCGTGCCATCCAACCACATAGATACAGGTCCCCCCCAGGCCCTGACCTTGGCGTGCACCTAGCCCTGAAGAAGGGGTGGGCAGGGTAAGCCCCCCTAGCCTCTCACGATGACGGTGCAGTATCGCTCCATGCAGGGGAGGTTGGGATGGAAAGAAGCTAAACACGGAAAAACTCTCAACTCCTGGCGTGCATGCCGCGTGTTGTTTATTGCTGGCTCCTGCTAAGGCTGGCTACCGCAGTTACTCTGCCCTGCGATTATGTGACAGCCACGGCTCCCCTGACATCTCCGTAATAGTCCACACAGTTCCCGGTTTTTAAGACGGTGTATTTTATTATGTTAAGTTTACTTGGAACAAATATGGTCTTAATGAATTATAAAGGTTATTCTTGGATCGACTGTTATTTTTAAAAGGGAGAATATTTCAGGCGTTGTTTGATAGTTACCTCGCCCTTAGAAGGGTGCGGGCATGTTATGTAATAATTTATTTGAAATTGAATAATTGAACCAGCCCTCAGGAGGAGCAGGGCCGTGAGAGGAGGCTCGACAGCGAGGCTCGGGGAAGCAGTGCTGGGCCTGAGTTCCCTCCGTGCCCAAGGTAGAGTAGACCTTGAATTACCCTGGGAGTCAAACAATTTGCAGCTTGCCACGGAAGTGACTTGAACTCATTTCCCCCCAAAACCTACATTGCCGAATCCTGATGATATCACGTTATTCGATTTCTGATTTAGGGTATATATTTATAAAGGTGTGAGTGCTGCCAATACTGCGTTTAATTGCCTGTTGATGTTTTGGGATGGACGTGTTGCTACTTTGTGTAATGACTGGATTCGTGGATTTTCACATGTACAGAATTATATACAAATTGTACCCATGATAATTAAATGTAGTACGATGGTAGAAACTAGCTAGATGCTCAGTTTTTGTTGTTGTTTTTTAACAGCTATACTATGCATATATACTATATATATATTATGCTATTTTGCAGAACAATTCCCCCCAACATGGCTCCCTAGAAAGTGTTCCAAACCCCATAGAATGAACATGTGAGCTTACTGTCCAGTAAAAGAAAGCTTATTTACACGCTCTAATAAAATTGATCAGGTAAGAAAACGATCACACAATTTAAGATATCTGAGAGTCTATTCACTCTGCAGTGAGACTTAAAAAGAACCTTCTTCACTGATGAATGAATTTGCATTTTCGGTATTTTACAGCTAATGGAAGTATTCATAATAAGGATTTGCATCCACACCTCATTTGAATACTCCAACTGTGGAAGTTGAAAGGTGGCTCTTGAGTTAAGAGGATACATAAATCATGTATTTGCGGGCGGTGTGATCTGCATCTGTAATAACATCCTATTTGCATCCTGTTTGTATTATATGGCATCTATTTGGGCAGGGTATGGAATGGCCAATGAATCACTGGCACTGACCCAGCAGTTATTATGCATATGCTTTATTATGATTCATTCACAGCGTGTTGGTCAACCAGTGCTGTCTATAGGAGGCACATTACATACAGTTGACAGACGTTTTGGACTAAGAAATAGCAATGTTATTGTAATGTCTGGGTTTTTGAAATGGAAATGATAATTACAAAAATAATTGAGTGTATTTATTTGAGATTTTCAAGGACCCAAAGTGCTTTACAAATTGGTCACCAATTCAGCACACAAGGACACACACAACGAGCGGACCGACCGCTATCCATCACAACAATCAGTCTGGATGATCCCACGGCAGCCGATTTGAAACATACCTTTGACGTGCAAGCAGAGTTTCCTTCCAATGCAGTAGCTACCACTCATATGTAATGAATATTTCTATGGTTACAATTACATGTTGCCACATTCATTTAAACATGTAGCCGGCAGGCTGGGCAATTATGAAGATGAAAATGGAGCAAATGTCTATTGGTATTAGTTGCTGTGGGTAGGGGGGGGGGGGGGGGGGGGGGGAAACGTGCTGAAAATGAATTTGCAGTTAAGGGAACATTGCTCATACTGAGACCTCTGTTCAAGTGGAACCGCAGATATTTCACCGGCGCGTAACGCTGTGTCGTGAACTTAAAAGTAGGACAATTATTGCTTATGTCTTCCAGCGAGGGAAATGAACGCAGGGACCCACAGAGAAATAAACCCGCGGATGAGAACAAATAAAGAATATTGTGCTACTGCTCTGGCCAAGGACAGATGGCCTGTGTGTTTTATGCACCTCTGTTTGGTTATTCGAGGTATTCAAAGAGGGTGGAAATTCAGCAATCATAAAAACTGACCATAATGTTAAGAGAATTGTGCTGAGTTTGCAGCCATGAAGTTATATGTTGACAGTTGGGCAATGCCTGTGGGCGTCTAGTTTGAAATGTTATAGCTTTTGGTGGGAGACATTTCTATTGCTCAGCATTAGCAAGATAGGCCTATCTATTCCTCCTCCAGAAAATGAATTTGTTGGCCTTTAGGAAACAAAAAAAGGGGCCTTTTGATTTTACCGGAGAAAAAATCTCTCTGCTATGCTGAGGCTGGTCAATAGTCATTTGCTTGACGAGCAGGTTGCCGTTTGGCTGCCCTGAAATTCATCTCACTTTTTCAGAGTTATGGTGATTTTTACCCGATCGTTACTCAGATACTACAAGATGTGTCTATATTCTTAGAAGGGTACACCCTTTGGTGAGTTGATCAGCACATTGGAAATCAGTCCCACCAGCCTCTTTTAGGAGGGAGCCAATGTGACGTCTGCTGAGCTTGATAATGAATGGCTAGTCTCTATCTCTCAGGCCTTAATTGGTCTCTACTGATTGCTTAACATTCTGATTAAGCAATGCCATTAAAATTGATGTATGAAGGCTGCTAGTCTGTTTTGCAGCTAGATAGCTTTTTCAATCGATAATCACCCAATTGATTTATTTCTGCAGCTTATGTTGACAATTTAACAATAGTTGGAAAGCTTGGTTGTTTCTGTCTTTCTTTTAAAACATTGCCTTGGCTTGAAACTTTCGCTATTTCATGTTTTTTTTATTAAATATTACGCAGCATTTATATCGAAAACAAGACAAGACATTGTTTGCCATTCTAGGTTTCACACAAGTGCAATTTAATCTTTGGCATTTCCCCGTTATTAATGTCATCCACTAGTGACTTTGGACAGAAAGTGTGTCTTATCCATTAAAAAATATGCAAATTGGGCTGGGAGAAAGAGGGGAAACGATGTAAATCTATAGGGAGAAGTCAATGATGTAGTTAATGATCTGTCATTGTCGGGAGTAATGGAAAAACATCTCTAATTTCATGGGAAAGTAAACATTTTTCCTATGGGTGTTTCTTCCTGTTGTCTGTTAAAAGAAAGTAGTGAAGAGGCACAGCACATTGAGATATATACATCGAGTAGAACATTCTAGACCGCACGTTGTAAATATTTATTGTTATATTATTAAACCCTTTTCCTTTTTTTTTAAACTGTACTTGCAGATTGAGAACAATTCAACACACTTCAAAAGTCAACAATGAATGAAATAGCCATGTCTTTTGTAATATGCTAAAGAACCCTGTGAGATGTTGATAATATTAATGGAAATAATCTAAGGAGAATTTGAGGATACATTTGTTTTTTTTTGTCTAAAATGCATTTAAGTTTACATAAATCTGGGCCTTTAGACCGACGTCACTAATTGCCAGTGTTTCCTTTTTTATTGTTTAAATAAATAAAAACCTTATATTGCAGGCTCATGTCCAAGGCTTAAAGGTAGAACTGTTCAGCAACTGTTGAACAATCAAAACACTGAATAATCATAACTTTACACGTCGGCCGCAGTATCCAACCATCACCAACTCTGCATCTGAGAAGACACAGCCCACTCCTCTGTGCTTCATTGGGCTGATGTCACTCCCAAAACACTGCCGCTGTGAAGAGTCACAGAGCCGTTGTTTTCTGAGCAAACAAGGCAACGTTTTCTCCCGGCAACAGAGCTCTTTGAAGAGGCCACTCCTGAACAGAATGCCCCCGTTGTTGTTGGTTGATAAAGGCGTCATTCATCTGTGATGGATTGTAAAATGAGTTGTTGTTTCCCCCGTCCCCTCGTGTAAGACCTCTGCTCTGAAGGGTTTTCATTCCAGACATGCGTTTCCAGTTTGACCTTTAGATAGCGTAGCCTGGTCTGGCGTTGACCTCTAAGCGTGCGGCGAGGAAAGATGTACTACCGTAGCCATTATTGATGGGGTTAGTGGTCCAGTGCCCCTCACACTGGAATCATTTGTCTGTTATAGAGACCAAAAGAGTCCATTAATGAATCATCTGCAGGGGATTAACGCCAGTACCTCTCAATATATATTTGACTGAAAATATGCTTACTTTTTAATTCTAAATACATCGATTTTTTTTTTTTTTTTTTTTTTTTTTACTTCAGGGTCACAGGTTTTCATATGTACAGGCCAAAGTACCTCTTCTTCTTCAACACTGCTGCCATTCATTTTTTTTATTCCTTTGTTTTATTTTTGTCACAGGTGTAGACGGCAACACTCCAAAGATCTCATTTGCCTGTGATGAGCATCGCCAACCGCCTGAGACCGAAGGTACGGTAAGGTATCACAGCCTCATTAGCTCCCAGTCCCAATAAACGTTTCATTACGCCACAGGAAAAAACAAAAAAACAATAAAACAAAAAACAAAGCTCCCAGGTCCGGAGTGAATAACTATGAACTGTGATGTAGCGGATATGAGAGCTGATTAATCTCCAACAAAGCTAAAACTACCGTGTGAATCCGTAGCCTTTTTTGGATTGACAATGCCTTTCCTAAATGGAAATCAAAACTTTCATCCTAAATCCTATCATTCCCTGCTTAAAGATTTCACTTAAATCAATGAACTCTTCTATGGGTCTATCTTTCCCTAGATTTTTTTTTCTCCCCCAACTGAATTATATTTATTTCCTCGAAATGTTTGGATTAGCATTAGTGGTCTGTTCCCATATGACACAGCATGACACAAGGGTTGGAATATTTTAGCACGGCAAATTCAAAAGATTAGAATTAGAACAGCTGTGTGGTTCATGATAATGAACTTATCTCTGAAGTGTGTTGCCATTTTTTTTTTATTAGGCTCAATTTGAAGGCCTGGTTATTCCCAACAGCCAATCATTTGCCTGTGTATACTCGTCTGTAGTGTGGGCCGGGTTGGTGGGGGGGGGGTCGAATGACTGGAATTAGATTTACGGCATCATTAATTCTGCTCGACTTATCGGCCGCGTCCACCCAGTGACCTATGTGTGCCTTTGTCCTTCCTACGCGGCCGAGATCTCGCCAGTCCTGTCAGCGGGCGAAAACTCACTCACCGAGCAATTATGGGTTTAGAGTCCGGCGGCGGGGTCATTAGGAGATGGGATTACGGACGGGGACCGAAGGACCCCAGGAATGTGTAGACCCCTCTGGTGGCCTGCTCACCGCTGATGAAATGGAATTGAATTAATGGGGTTACCCACTGTGAGGCCTGATTAAAACGACACACTGTCTTTGATCCCTGAGCAAGGTGACCAGGGCCAGACCCCAGAGGCCTGCAGGGGGTTGGGCGTTGTTTGTGTTGCTCTCTGTGCATGCGTGCGTGTGTGTTTGTAGCTTTGTGTGTGTGTGTGTTTGTAGCTTTGTGTGTGTGCGTGTGTGCGTGTGTGCGTGTGCGCGTGTGCGCGTGTGTGCGTGTGTGTTACTCTTGGCAGTGACTGTTCCGGGTCAGTGCATCACTGATTAACAGCTCTCATTACGTGTACGGGGGCCCGTGGCTCACCGGGGTGGGGGTTCAGGTTCCAGCTCACCTTCTGGCTTCTGATCAATGGGCCGCGCAAAGCTTTGCACACGGAGGTTTACTTGATCCAAAACCAAGATGTTATATTCAACTTTCTCAGTGTTGAGTCCCAGGCGGTGGAGCAGAATAATACATTCCCCGAAACAATTACCTTGATTCAGGACGATGAGCGCTTACTCCGTTGATGTAAAGGACATCGGATTTGAATGCTGGATGGAAAAAGTAAGCACTTTTTTATTTTGTTTAAATACAACCTTTTTTTTGCTTGGGTAAGCATGCAATAAATCCGACAAAGCAAAACGTTTCCCCGTTAAACTGGGCTCTGGCAGCGCCTCAGGAAGCTAAACAAGGATGGAGCCACCGAAGCGTTCCGGCGGCTTGGCCATGCGTCTCGGAAAACAACGCCCGTTGTCATCATCTTCTTTGTTTGCCTTGCCTCGGTGTGTGTGTGTTTACGCTGGGACTCCGGACAGTAAGCTGGAGCTGTCGGCTGGAATCATCCTCAGCGTGCTCCCGCCTAATGGCAGATGACAAGCTCCCGTGAGGAGGAAAACGGGTCTCCCGGTAGCAGGCCGAGAGACTCAGCTGGAGGTGCCATCAGCTTCTTGGGTTTCGGTGGGGTGGGGGGGCCGGGGGGGGGGGGGGGGGGGGGGGGGGGCGACATTGCTAGGTGGTGATGGGGGTGGGTGGGGGTACCTGCTGAAAAAAGCAAAATCTATCAGTCTATCAAATCTATCCTTGACCCAACCTATTCTAAACGTCCTCCTCCTCAACTCCGCAGGTGTGCTAGTATAGTGGCTATTTTTCCAGCCACCTCTTTGAGAATCAAATCCCACAGCTACATTTTTTCCTTTAGTCTTATTGACTCCTATTCTGACCTTACTGCACCCAAGCCTATATGTAAATAAATATATGACGCGTAAGGCAAGGTACCTTTCAACAACCATGCACTCGATGAGTGACACGTCACACATAATAGACCATTCTCCCATTATTATTCTGAATTACTGTTATCTATTAACCGTCGGCCTACATAAAATGTCTGACCTTGAAGCAGTAGTTGGGCACCCATTAGAGCAGCTATGGGTGGGTTGCCCTTGCTTGCTGACACCGGAGAAGGAGACTGCAGCTGGTGCATCCTTGAGAAGGGCAGTGATCTCCGATGCAGCTCCAGTGAAGCACTTAGCTGTATAGAAACCAACAAACAAAAAAACTGGTGGGTGGATCTCGTTTAAAGAAGACCGCTAAGCGAAAAGAAGTAATGACTCTAATGATGTGACCTCTGACTTGGATGCCAGGAGGTTCATGTGTGGATATTTTCCCTGGCGGTGATAGTGTAGCTTCCCTGTGTGTGTGTGTGTGTGTGTGTGTGTGTGTGTGTGTGTGTGTGTGTGTGTGAGAGAGACAGACAGACAGACAGACAGACAGAGAGACAGAGAGACAGAGAGAAGGTGGGCGAGGAACACAAAAGGTCATGTTTTCCCAAAGCTCTTTGCCAGCTCAGTCTTCGTCATAATTATAACGTAGCTTCCTCTAATTTGGAGTAGCTAGGGCCTTCATATGCTGTTGGCAGACAAAAAAAAAAAAAACTGAAACACAATGCACACAAACCATCTTGTGTACACACACACACGCACTCACACCGGCAACACGATCTTCCGCGGTTATAGAGCCGTCACATAAACATTGAAGCATTGTCTCCCACACACAGACAGACCCAGTGATTAAGACATGGGGCCTCTGTAGGGGGTCGAGGAGCACTGAAGGGAACGAAGAACCCCTAAGGGCTCCACACACACACACACACACACACACACAGACATGCGGGCAGAGAGCTACATAGCTCCCCCCGGGGGCTTGCCACACAGCGGGGGGTCACAACATGACATCTCACCCGGACCATTGAGCCTAATATCTGTGAACGAGCCGGCGCTGGCGACGCGGGCATGATAATCAGGCTGGTCCTCCACGCAGGCCCAGCCTCCTCAGCCGCTATTAGGGACGGCACTTTAGCACAAACAGCGCTTCAAGGGAAACAAAGCAAGAACCTCGAGGGCCGCCGAGTATTAATGAGGGGAACGCGTCGTCGAAACACATATCATCTTTTAATTCTCCACGGTGTTTTTCCCTGGGAAAATGGCACTTTAAGTGGGTGTGTTAGCGAGGGAACAAGTGTCTAGCGTCTGGATAGAAGGCATGTGCGACGGCTGTAAAGCAAAGTCCTTGACTCCCTTGACTCGCCTCCTGGATCCGTGCGAGCGTCAGTGTTAAGGGCTCATTGCCGGCGATTGCAACGCCTCTATCCTCCCGCCGAACGGTTGAAGGAGGAGAGAGGGCGCGTCGTGCCAATCTTGGGAGACGCGCCGTGCATGTTTGGGGGGGAGGGGGGGAAGAAACGAAAAATTGCTTCTGTGTGCATTCGGAGGACTGAAAGGATGGGAGGTTTGGCAATTGAAAATGTTCTGTCAGTCTGAAATGGCAGCAGAGGAATGGTGGGAGATGATGTGAGGCCCGCCGAGTATGAAAACAGTCATTATCTTTTCTGCCGGCGCTGACAACAAGTGGACTTTCCTCGCACTGTAAACAGCCCCCCCCCCCCCCTCCTACACACACACACAGCTCCACCCCCACCCCCTTTGGGCAAGATGGATGCCTCCTTCTCCACTGTCAGGTAGCTCGTTTCAGATGCTATCCTTCACCCCACGGCGGGCTTCTGACCGCCAGTCAACCCATCCAGCGGCAGCCATGGCTCAGTCCATCTCTCCATCTATCTAGCCAGCCAGACAGACAGTCCTGTCAACCAGAATTTTCCTCTGTCGACAAAGCATCCACCACCCACCCCCTCCCCGTCAGCTAAAATACCCTTTGCAGCATCCTTGATAGCCAGCTGCAGGCTCAGTCCTGTGTGCCAGGGAGTGCACTGGGTGTCTTGTCATGTCAGCTCACTTATCCACTAATCTTCCCATGTGATGTCTTCCATGCAGGGTGGCAACGGGACAGAAGTCGCAATGCCGTATTGATCCCCCCCCCCTCCACGCTGTACATCTGGGTTCTGTTTACAGTGAGGCATTATGACATAATTCGTGTTACAGAGCGGCGGCTGGCTTATTATGGGTGGCAGTGGAGTAAATCCTTTGTATCGAGAGATGACTATCCGTGTGGATAAGGCGTATGGTTTTACTTCACGTCACGAGCCGCATGGCTTGGCTCAATCCCTGATTAAACCCCCAAAGTGACAGGACATTCATCCTTTTGGCGACAGTAAACATTCTCCTTGATTATTCTCCCCCATCCCTTTTTGAATGGGAGCGCTCTGCAGGGTTTTTACCTAGTCAAAGTTGCGTGCACGCGGTCGATATGCAAGGTGAAGTTGCCACAAGGGGCGGAGAGAGAGAGAGAGAGAGAGAGAGAGAGAGAGAGAGAGAGAGAGAGAGAGAGAGAGAGAGAGAGAGAGAGAGAGAGAGAGAGAGAGAGAGAGAGAGAGAGAGAGAGAGAGAGAGAGAGAGAGAGAGAGAGAGAGAGAGAGAGAGAGAGAGAGAGAGAGAGAGAGAGAGAGAGAGAGAGAGAGAGAGAGAGAGAGAGAGAGAGAGAGAGAGAGAGAGAGAGAGAGAGAGAGAGAGAGAGAGAGAGAGAGAGAGAGAGAGAGAGAGAGAGAGAGAGATCGATCCCTGCTAGGGAAACGGTGTTGGCTGAGAAAGGATAGGCCTGGTACTGGGGCTCGTCGTTTCATCTGAAAGGGGGACATAACGTCGGCGCACCCGCAGTGCCGTCGTCCCCGATGAGAGCGCCACACCGGAAGGGAGCCGAGCTGGCTGTCGTCGTCGTGGGGCTCCGTGCCTGACGCCCTGTTTAATGTTCATTACATTACTCCGGCTCTGACGGCTGATTGTTCTCCGGTGAAATTAATTTCCCAACAGGGGCTCTTATCGCCGAGTTCAAATGTACCCTTGTATCGTTCATGGTCAACTGGGCGGAGAGGAAATTTGCCCTGAATGAATTCATCTGCCAAAGTATTATTGCCTATCTCTCGGTGTTGACATAGGCCTCTAATGGCTGGCGGCGCAGTCTAACTCATTAGAGCCCATATCTACGTTCTCCATGTGTGGAAAGTCTCAAAAGAGGTTTATGGCATTTTCCACTGCGGGTTATGAGCAAGACAAAGGCAATGTTGGCCGGTGCAAGTTCTGCTATGGGGATAACTCTATTTTCCACTAAAAGTGGGGGGAGTGCTATTTAAATAAACGCCTGTTTCTGATGACTTTTCTTTCACTATGTGTAGTAGGTCTTAAGTGTACTTGGTACCTGGTTATCGACTATAGACCCCCTACCTGATTCACTGACAAAATGGAGGCTCGTCCCTGACAGCGGCCATTGTTACTCAGCCTCTTCTAGCTCCACATGCTTGTCTTTCTTCCTGCATGCTTGCCACCATTTGAAATGTCTGCAGGATTTATAGAGGGGCCCACATATGCAGTGCAGATGTCAAACAAACCATATTGGGCGGGGTCAGGAGTTGCCCCTGACGTGTGAAGGTACATTCCTGCACCGTATGAGACTGCACTAAATTGAGCCCCCCAAACCTTTTTCCAAAACGCATTCAGACTAGTCAGGCATAACAAATTTTAACATATTGACGTTTTGCACTGGTAGTTCTGCACTACCACAACCATAACTTATACATCAACTTATGCTGCTAACCTAACTTATACATAACTTATACATACTACAACCAAACTTACAGTAACATATGCTGCTACCCCTAGCAATACATCGTAGACTATACATTTCTGCATATTTTGTATATATAATTTTATTGGCCATCTTTTAGCTTTAGTATATATGTCTTATCTGTGTTTTGAATGTGCACTTTATATGTTCACCGCAAGAGTGTGGGAAACGTCTTTTCGATTCCTTTGTACGTCTCGACATGTGAAGAAATTGACAATAAAGCTACTTTGACTTTGACTTTGACAAATCCTCTTGTCTGTTTTAACCCTCTCCTCTCTTGACGTTCGCCCCAATTTTTCCTTGAACTTTACGTTGGGCACAGCTGCGCCCCACAACTCTCTTGGGGAAAAGAAAATGTAAAGAATTAGAAAGGAAGCTTGTAAAGTTGGACTGAGCAGCGAGTTCAGCTCCAGCAGAAGCATCAAGGGCAGACAATATTGAAAGGGAAGTGCAGTGTTCAATGAGCGCCTGGGTTTGAGACAAACGTCATGCCTAGCTCTGAAGTGGCCTTTTCAGGTGGCAGTCTGTCGGGTGCGCATGGCTACGGTCAGCGCGCCGCCATTGAAAAAAGCAGCGCTCGCACCTGCAGATGCAAGGACCTTCCACAACCTGACGTCTGGATGAAAGGAGCACAATGAGGAACACATAGAGAGGATTCTATCGCACACTTTTGCGTTTGTATCTGCAGCACCAGCAGGTGGTGGCTGCTTCATGAGCTAAGCCTACAGGTCGGTTTGATGTGTCGGTTAGGCTGTAAAAATAGATGCACCTGGATTTGGTTGAATGAAACTAAACAATCCACTCGGGTATATGAATGTATTATAACACATCCGTCCATATTTATAATTTCTCTTATATAATATTTTCTAGAGCTATATTTGGTTCAGGGTAAAATATTTGTATTTGTGTTTTTTGTTCTTTCTAAAGAAACAACCTGCTCTGGTTTTATAAAATAGGATATGTATATGTATGTAATATATACGTATCATATCCAGTATATCTATATTATACATCTGTCGTAATTTCTGTTCTATACCTGTTTATTAGAGCTATATTTTGGGTTATTTTTGAGGGATCTTGCGTCCTCTCCAGCTCTGTCAATCATTTGTGGAACAACTCACCATATGCTAGGCACAGCTGAAACCCGGCGGCCTGTCTCAAGGAGCACCAGTGAGTCACACAGTGTGCCATCCCAGCCTGCCCTCCCAGAACAATAGGTTTTAGGTCTGAAGGATACGTGCCCTGTGCCCTGACAGTGGCAGAGGCCAAGCAGACTCCTATAATGACTCCAAACCTGATTCTGAGGCACAGCTCGCAGGCTATTTTAACTTGGACAGCTCATAATAGGCTTTTTACGAGATTTCGTATCTTAATCTTGTTTGGGTTTCTGATTTGTGGTGCACATCTGTCACTCCCCCCTCCACCCACCCGTTTCTTAAGAGCGTAAGGTTCCTCAAAACACACTCATAACAGCCAGTTGAACATGATGCTACACACTCATAAAATAAACAAAGAGTAAAGCAATACGATGCGTAATATCATTTTTGACAGTGATAAATGCTTTCCATTTTCACTTCACTTTTCTCCTTTTCCACGCACACGTTTTCCCTGGGTTTGTTGCCAGTGTAGTTTGACTGTCATCCATCTTGCCTACAGAAAGTCTTCTATTAATGTCAGTGCCATACACAAATCTACGAGAGAGAGAAAAAAAATGAAAACCTTTCTTCTCTCAAGCCTTTCAGTAAGTAACCGAATGACCTTCAGCACCGGGTTCCTGTACTCAGAAACGGCATCCGTTGCTTTCCCATCGAGCGTGTTCTTAACATGTCGACGCTTCCCGCCCACTCGGAGAGGGCAGGGATTACTGCCCTGTGAACCCCACGCTCCAGCGCCAACCACCCTTTCTAGTTCTCCAGTTTCTCTTTCTCTCCGGTTCTCTCCTCCATGTCCATCGATCTGGCCTTTTCAGCGTCGTTTTTATTCCAATCTATTTCTTTCAACCCGCTCTTCATTTCGAAACTTTTACTTTTCTCTCTTTTTTTTTAATTTTTTTTTAGCCTTTCCCCTTCTTTTTTTTTTCTACCAAACCGACCACTTCTGAGCTGAGAGGGTCTCTTGTTTTGGCTCGGGAAAAATCGATAGCCATTACAGGAGTCAGAGAAAGTCTGCTGCTCTCCCCCTCAGTCCCACCCTGCCTGACGGCTGTCATCTCACTTGATTGCCTTGCTAATATCGTCCCTCACTCCAGCCCGGATCTGGGTCAGTCAAGGCCCCCACCGCTGGAGCTGACTGCATATAAAGTCATGTCCCTCTCCTCTCACTAGCTCGCTGTCTCTCCCTGTCCTCCCGCGTTACCACGCAGGCCCCGCTCAATTAGATAACGGAGAGGGGAGCAGAGCCACTGTTTCTTGTACCCAGATGACCTCATCGGGGTTGAATGCAGTCCGTGACAGCCGTTGTCCTCTCCTGCTGGAACCGGTCATATTTTATTTATCCTATTGAGGAAAACGTATTCCCGGCCGGGGGGGAAACGGGGGGGGGGGGGGGGGGGGGGGCGGACTTGAAGAACGGGGAAAACTGCTGCGTGTGCAAGCGCTGATGTTCCCTTTGTCGAACACCCTTCAGCTATCTCTGTGCCATGAGGTCTGAGTAAATGTTTGTTTATTACCAAAGTCGTCTCGGCTTGTAAACTTTGAAAGCCTATGTAGTTTCTTTTTATGAGCAGTTTAGCTTGTTTTGAAGGTAATGTGCAGCAGATGCTGTCCAGCTAAAATGTGAGGTTAAAAACACTTTTGTTTTTTCATAAGCATTAGATTGAATCTGAAATTCTGAAATGTAAGAGTCATCTCCTGCTCTGTGGTTTTATCAAAACAGTTGGGCTACTCCGGAACAGAGCCGACTATAAAGCTATCGCCAGGCTCGGCCCTGGGAGCAGCAGCTGGCTGCTTGTTTATGTCTCCACCGATGGCTACGGGCAGCCATTTTAAACAACGTAGCAGACCCGGGACGAGGAGCGAGGGGCTTGTAGCTCTGTCGAGGGGCGGCAGCGAGGCTCAGGGCCAGGAACTGTCAGGACCTCGTGCTTTCCTCGGCTCCTGGTTTAATAGCGTGTAAAGGGGCCAAGGTGTACTACCCCCCGGTCCCAGCCCCGACGTTGGCCCCAGCCCGGACCGTGTGTTAAAATGGCCTCCCTCCCCCTTCAGATGGCCACAGCGGAACAATATGGCCATGGTGGAGCAGCTGGAGAAGCCATTACAGCAGGAGCCTTCATGTAGGTTGTCATTTTGTACTGCCCTCCACTTGCTCGTACAACACACACACACACACACACACACACACACACACACACACACACACACACACACACACACACACAAAAGACGAGTGGCTCTTTTCATGGTCCACAAAATGGCACTAGTCCTGCTCACCGCCCCCAGGTATGAAAGACAGGGTGCCCTATTCAAATGTAAAAAGCTCCGACGAGCCTTAATCGATGCCCAGGGGTCGTTTTTACACCCTGAGGCTTCCGCCTGCAGGAACATTAGCTAGTAAGAACATTAGCTAGTGAAAGCTCCCAGGGCAGTTCAGCTGTACCTCAGAGACTAAGCATTCCTCCCCATCTCCTTGGCTAGGCCTAATCGTGTGTCTCTTGGCCAACCGACACGGATTCCAAAGACAATCCAGGCGAAGCTCCCTCTTGGTCGTCGAGAGTGAAAGTCCAGCTGTCACCCAAACTCTGTGTTTGGTTTGGAGGATGCTGCCTGGGAGCAGAACAGAGGCAGCCCCCGTGGAGAGATCTGTGGACTTACTGTTGTAATGGCAGCCATATTTGACTCTAATGAGTCTGTCACTCAAAGAGATGCAACTCCCGTTCACAGATTTCTTCTTTTTCTTCTCGTGTGTCCTCACAGATTTTCCAATTTGTCGTGTCATCGAGTATTACACACCTCCAAATCAGTTTCTTTTCTTCTCTTTTTTCCCCCCCGAAGAATTTCATTGTTGTGCAGATCACACCCCAGAGTGAGGCACAAGACTAATCTGAGAAGATTCCGCAGGTGCTTCTGCCATTTCGTTTTATCCGGCTCTCCACCTCGCATACACACACACACACACACACACACACACAGCACACATACACAGCACACATACATACATAGGCAGACTGCTTGGCCCCACTCATGTTGATTAGCTACGGCATGTCTGGTTGCAGCATTTTCTCCAGTCACTTTAGCACCTGAGCACCATCTGCACCACGCTCCCTCTCTCCCTGTTTGCCTTGCCTTGCATTCCAAATCCTATTCAGACACGAATGCCAAAGCAATCAGATTGGGAGGCATTGACATGTACAATCCCGAGGTCGAATTTGTGAGTCAAATTTCCACTTTGCTATTCTGCATCCTGGTAAACAGATTTTGAAGATTAATTTGTTGAGTGTCTCCCTTTCCCTGTGTGAGGCCGTCACAATTTGGAAGGAAAAGTGGGAACCATCGGACGGAGACGATGACAAGGCTCCATTAAGATGATCTTTTCATAGCTGGTGAAAATATCTTATTTATATTCAACCTTGACTTTTTCTGATGGTAGTTTATGTTGGGGTGTGTGTGTGTGTGTGTGTGTGTGTGTGTGTGTGTGTGTGTGTGTGTGTGTGTGTGTGTGGTAGTAGTACTGTTCTGCAGTTGTAGACCGCAATCACTTATGACAATACGAATTGACTCCATCCTTTTGGCGGACAAGCAGCAGCCCTGGCAACAAGAGCGTACAAGAAGAAGAAGAAGAAGAAGAAGAAGAAAGACAGGCGCACTCTTCTGACAAAAAGCAACCAGCCCAAGCCTCCCAAATATCTCTACCCCCCTGCGAGGCGAGGCGTAGTTTCCCCCGGATCCAGCCAACTCCCCACTGTGCTTGCGTTGCAAATCCTCGGTGCGAGGCGTGATGGAATTGTTTCAATCAGTCGTTAATCATTTTTAGATGGAAGGCCTGTGGGGGACGAGGCGAGTGGCTGCAGCAGAAGAACAGTCCAGAGGCACCACCATGTTAAAAAGAGACGTCAGCCCTGCCTGCTCGGTCTCAGGGACTCAGTATGTATGACAGCATAAATTCCGAGGTTGTTTCACAGCTGGCTTGGTGTGAGGCCTAATCCCCCCCCCCCCCAACCCCCCCACCACAAAATATGATAACACCCGTGAAACAATGCACAGCCAGAGGTGAGGTGATACCATCTGACTCACGCCGGATAATGGACACGTTGGGGAGATTTCATTGAGGAGATCAAAACCGTCCGACCGTTTAACGGATGTTCACAGAGACGGGGGCCCACGTCGGAGGAAATGGATTCTACAGGCGGCCGCCGCCACACACATTGATCATGGTTACGACTGTCATTTTAGGAGGAGGATGACAAAGCCCAAAATCGCACAATCTAAGCATTACCGCCTCCTGCGGATTAAAGAAATCATTGGAGGAGGATTGACAAGGCCCCACTAACATGTAATAGGCACTGTATAGTTTACCCCACCCTATTCATTTTGCACAATTCTTGTTTACATAAGTCCATGAATTCGATAGAGAACATGAATTATCAAAAATGTCGTCCCCCCCAAAAAAAAATTGGCATCAGCTTTTTCTCGCTGTTGTCTTAGATTTAAGGACTAGAAACCTGTCTAGAGAAGGAATTAGGATGACGTGGAGAGGTTGACTTACCACCAAGCCTTCAGGTCAGGTTTGATTGTTCTGCCTTAAAGGATATTTTATGATTTGGCTCATCGAAGTGAACAGTCATTAGACCTTATTTTTTTTATGACTGCAGCGACATTTTCACTGCCTACCATAGAGCAAGGTGGCAAATGAGTCATGTTTTGTAAGGACACAGGGATCTAAATTACAGTCACGTCTTCACCATAACCCCATTCTCTACTTGGTCCAGACTAAACAACCTCAGACTCTTTTCCTGTCTCTGTGGCATTGTTTAATAAAAGATGGTCTGCACATTAGGGTATTGTATTCCTGCCTTTGACAATGAGTTGGCAATTTGAGTCGCTCGTCAATAAATAAAAGCCTAATGCAATTTAAAGCTCTCCTGTTCTCTCTACAAACTCTAGGCCCTGGGCCCAATGGAGTCTCGGAAGTGTCTAGGATCAAAGGGGCTTCAGTATTAATAATTGTGTTCGTAATATATTTTCATAGGGCCCACGCCATGCAACGGTTCGTTCAAGTCCGAAACCAATACACCCTTCCAATGGCGCCTCACAGAAACCACATCAGGGAAAACATTTGCAATATCCTGTGCTAATGTTTTCAAGCAAGACGCACACTGGCACGATCCACGCGACGTTCGCGACGGATGTGTGAGGTCTGACCCGTTTTCAATAAGTCCGCCAAGCTTTGTCCAAGGGTGGAGATGCGGTAAAGCATTCACAAACCAATTTTCCGTTTATTACTGTTGTGTCCTTGCGGTCCCTGATAGGATTAGCCAATGTCTGCGAGTCCTCTGGTCGAGAATGATTGAAGTGGTGGTCAGGGCCTGAGCGCCGTGTATATGCGTGCTTCACTGGTGCGCTGGAACAATATACTGTCGCAATATAAGGCCGCCGTGGCCAAGTCGGTGGTCGTTATCTAAGGGCCCGGCGTGGGGGGGGGGGGGGGGGCAGGAGCGGGATGCTGTAGGAAGCCTTAGTGGCTGATCCAGCACCGCATGCTTTTCCATCCCTGTTCATTTGTCTAGGTTAGGCCCGGGAGTGGGTACGACCCGACCCTGTGTGCGTGGTGAAGAGCACCTGGCACCCGCGGTAAGAGAGGAAGCGTGAGGGTCAATCTCGGCAGCCCAAACCCAATTTCCTCAGGAGAGATTGAGGGAGCCTGGTGTGGTCCTGCTGGACTAACTTGCTCTGGGTCATGGGTGTGAACTTTCTCTTTCTCTCTCTCTCTCTCTCCGTTCATCTTCCTCTTCGTCTTCTTCTTTGCCTTTAATCCCATTAGTCTTTAAAATCTTCTCCATGACCTCTTCATAGACCCTTGTTAACCTTTGATGCGGAAGAGAGATGAGGATGAGTGGGTCAGAAGGAGGGCCCTCTTCCCCTCGGCACGACGGTTAGCTGGCACCATACGAGAGGCTTCTGTTTCACAGTGGTCCTTGGAATAGAGCCCTTGTGACCTTGACAATATTATAATACGTCCTACATACCTATACTTTATGAGTTACGTATTTATAGATAGGTATCACAATAACTTATCAATTGCATATGGCTTAAGTAAAAAAAAAAAATAACACCTTTAGGCATTATGAGCTTCTCCGTCAAGCAGGCATAAATGAAGCGTGAATAATGACTTAATCATTGGCAATCACACGTTGATCAGTGTGAATCTTCAGTACGTTGCCTGGAGGCGCTGAATCCGGCGGAGGTGCCAGCGTTGCCTCGGGTTGCGCCTAAAGAATGGCGTGATTCCGTGTTGTGGCGGGCTCCCCTCGTAATGTTTCTGTGCCGTGATCCTTTTGAAGAAGCGTCTCCTAGCAAGTGAGGGTGTTGGAACACGGTGTCTGTGTGGGCTGCCTGTGATTCAGGTAAACCGTCTGAAATCAATAAGCCTCAGCGCCAAGCTGCCAATGACTCCCCCCCCTCCCCCCATTCCGTATACCTTTGAAAGGTTAGCCGTTGCCAGCTCTCTTTAACTCGACAACGATTCCCGGGTCTTATAGCCACCTCGAGTGATCCGACCAGAGTTGGCTGTCTACTGTTGTCCCTCCCTTCCAGTCTTTTTTTTCTTCTCAGGGGCAGGGGCGGGGGGTTAACTGATATATTTTACAGACACAATAGGCTTTGTCGTCCTTAATGGATGAACACGGATGCCTTTCTCTCCTTCAGCCCATCATCCACCGTTTGAATCATTACGGCCTGTCGGCAGGGAATCAACACTGGAGATGGGTTCTTCTCTAGCGTCGGGCCTGGCGTTGTGGGGGCCTTATTTTCGGTTAAAAGTTTTGTCCGAGATGCCATTTCTCTCGGCTTTAGATGCACAAAGATCGCGCTCGACGTTTGCGCCGGCTGTGATCGTAATAGCTCTTTGATTTATGGTATGTGAGTGGCTCTACTGGGGCTCTCTAGATGTTATCATTAAAATAGAGTAGTGACTCATACGGTATGATTGGATTTGATATCGACATGGAGACATTTGTTTATGCTCGAGGCAAAGCTAAACAAAGCCGTTTCCCCCTTCAGCAGTAGGCTGCACCTGTGGTAACCTGACAGGAAGAAAACAACATGTCTGCAAACATCTGCAGCAGCAAAAAAAAAAAAAAGTAAAGCTAAATATGGTATCAATTATTTGTAAGGGCTGTCTAACTGCAAATAGGCTGTGCCCCGAAACATCTACTGAAGGTATTCGCTTTTTATAGTCATGATCAATCAAGAGGCTCACACAGAGAGAAGTCTTAAAAAAAATAAACAGTCTCAATCCATTTGAGCAACTGCAAAATGAGGAAGAAATGCCTGGAGTGGACCGTCCTTGAACAACTGAGATCCACATTCATGTCTAAATGGGAAACACCCAGGATTTAAAGACAGCAAGATTTGTTGTAGTGTCTTGTCAGTTAAAGAAAAGAAGGGGAAATGGTCCTCTGAGCTCATCCCAGCCATGCCCTGGAGAATTTACAGCCCATGGTGTGCTCATCAAAATGGCAGCCCGATCAGTCAATGACATCGGCACAATCCGCTCTCCTGCTAATGTTTTGTTTGTGTACAGTAATGAGCCATTAGCTTTGAGCCTGAATGTTATCCGTAATTGTTTTGGAGGAAGGGGGGCTGGGGTGGTTAATATAGATGATGATGGGAGTTCTGTATGGGAGGTGCCTTATTAGTTTGGAAACGCGCCTTGCCTTTTCCCGCCCACGCGAGCGCTTTAAACATTCACAGTCACACTCTGGTAATACCGTGACAATCTGGGCCTGCGTACACAAAGGCACAAATGAGCAGGGACTCAACAACACCCTCGGAACCAATCCCATTTCCTTTGTGTTAGCGAGGCCTATCGATATGCCTTTCCCCGCCATTTCATTGGGCCGCCATAAGCGGTGATGATGATGATGATGGAGCCGGGGCCAATAAAGATGTTGCTGGGTTCCCCAAAGGCGCACCCGTGGCACCGCTTGGTACTTTCAGTGACATCCGGCAGTCTGAGATGACATGCGAGTGTGTGACACTCCGGAGCGCTCCGGTAATGTATTCACCTCCGTGAGCTCATCTCACCGGGCACCCCGGACCCGACAGCTGAGAGAGAGAAAGGAGACGTGCAGCCAGCGCCGCCGCCTCCACCGCCGCCGTCGAGAATCTTCCCTCTGTCACGCGGCAGCAGCAGGGCTGTGTGGCTGGGTGATTTTTATCACACCACCGTGTGCAGGGTAGAAAGCCGTGGCGCAAGACTCCGGAGCATGGTTTATTTTGAGCCCTTGGAGAAATGTGTGCTAGAATCTCTTTTTATCGCGCATGTATAATGGAGCCTACCCGTGGCGTTTTCACACCGCCCCAGCAGTGTGGCTGGATCGCACTGCGCCAAAGTGGCGGGTGAAAGGCCTGCAAACTGGAGCGTGTGGAATGCTGGAATTATCAGAGCATTGCCTCCCAACGGTGGGCGGTGTCTGACCCGGGCCTGCACGACGTCGCTCGGGCGCGTTTGTTTTCGCCGCCTTGGACCGCAAAGCGGTGCTTCGTGGTCTTCCCGGGCCAGGGGGCTAACCAATGCCCGGCTCCAACCAGGGTGGAGATTAGAGCGTCTCGTTGATGCAGGGACGCTGCATCCAATCAGCTCTAATTGCCCTCACATTTCCCTGAGGGAGGGGGCGCCACGGAGAGCAGCCTTTTCCTCCCCGGGGAGGTAGAAATGGCCGTCCAACTTCTCCCAGGGAGCTGTGCCCTCCGCCCGCCCCACTGTCACGGCAGCGCTCTCCAGCCCATGCTATCACACCTTCTGCTGGGAGACGGGAGGGGAGCTATATGGACTTTTCTCACTCCCACCCGGACACACAAGCGTGCGCGATCTCTCACACACACACACACACACACGCACACGCACACACACTCGAGAGGGAGGTGATAAAGATAGAGGGCAGAATGAGTGGGTGGTAGATGACTCAGCCATACAGTACTCCTAATGAGGTCCAACACTGCAGTCCAGTCCCTCCCCTGAGTTTGAAGGACACTGGAGCACCCTCCACCACGACCCCTCTCTCCTGGGCTCCATGCTCTCGTTAGCCCCCTCCTAATTGGCTGATTCTCCCCTTTAATCAGCCGGAGGAGCTCCAGACTGAGCCGGGGAGGTAAGCTGCTCTGGCCCTGTCGGGGAGCTCACAGGAGCTCTGATTGACTTCCGAGAGCTACAGTAAATACAGGCCAGCCTGTGTTTGTACATACTTTAAGTGGTCTGATGGCCTGCCTGCGTGTGTTTATGTTTGAGCGGGAGAGCGGGAGAGCGCGTTAGAAGGCAAATACAGTATGTGCATGTGCATGCAAATTGCCATACAGGGTAAGACAGCGAGGCGTTGTGGACTAGTGTGACCGATCTTGAGTACGTTTTTAATCGTGTGTGCGAGTTTGCCACCGCTGTGCCACGCCCCCCCCCCCCCCCCCTGGCCTGCTAGTCCTCCTGGGGACTGGGCGGCGGTACCAAACGAGCTGCCCACCGAGGGGTGTCGGCACGGCCGCGTAGTTTACCGCTTGTGAAGCAGTCATCCCCTCTCTGCCCCCCCCCCCCCCCCCCCCCCTCTCTCTGCTAGGGCTAGGGCCGCTGAGTCAGCGGCCTGTATGGAGAGCGACTCTCTCGAGCGAGACGCTATTGATTTGCCCTGTTTGTAAGCGGGAAATGTTCCCCAACCTCTTAGGCCGATTTTACACTTCTAGGCTTTGCCGGCAGGAAGGACGCCGCGCGCGCGGCCGCTTACTCATCACCGAGGTACGGCCGTTAGTGTCTCTGAAGCATCTCATCACGTTGAGCCACAACGCTAACAACAACAAACCGCCATTTACAGAAGTAATGTACGTGTGTTTGTTTTGTCTTTGTGCAGAGGTCCCATGTGGCAGTGCTTGCTATAGGTGGTAGTGGTCTCACAGCATCGGCGTGGCTGCCAGAGATCTACCCATCGTCGTTGGCCCTAATAGAATAACGCCACCTCTGTTAAGGAGAGCCAGCGCACACCGGCCCTGGGCACGGTATTTACAGCCTTCCAAGTGATAATACGGGAATTCTGCAGAAATAACGACTCAATTAAGACTCGCTGTGCGAGTCATGCTTCATATTTCGTCTGGAGATCGAAGTTCATTAGGTTCATTTGCTCATATATGCGTCTCTCTGTGTATGTGTGTGTGTGTGTGTGTGTGTGTGTGTGTGTGTGTGTGTGTAATGGCAGGCTGCCAATGTGAAGAAAAAACTACAGGCTGGTCATTAAGGCACAGAGGCTTGGTGGTACCATGGATACTGGGAACCAACACACACACGCGCACACACACACAGACACACACACAACCACTTGCGTAGGCAGGCACACACTGGTGCACCCGCACAAATACACACACCTACACACACACACACACACACACTTGACTTCAATAGGGGCCCGGGCCAGTGAGCTATATCATTGCTTCATTTGGATCAAACTCCAGAGCGCAGGAGTCATTTATCTACATAGTGTGTGTCTAACCTTGGGGGCTGCAGTCTCCAGCACTGAGAGAAATCAATGGCAGGGTGTAAAACAATGAGGGAGAAACCTCCTCCCTCCCGCTCTAAGGTGCAGGCCACACTGATGGGTTTGCTGTCGCACTGTCCTGGACAGTTTACCATAATTGACATGGACAGAAAATACAACACGTTTTTTCAGGGAGAGTATTTTTTTTCTTTTTGCACAGGCATATACCGTATATCCAGTGCCCAGAATTACTGGCACCAATACTAAGAAATGAGGAATAATAGCGGCAACATTTTGTAACATTTAACCAGAGTACGAATCATTTGAATTCAACAGGCTAAGGGTTTGCTGAATGGTGGAATTTGGAGTGAAACTGGCTTCTATGGTCAGATAAGACAACGACAGCACTGCTGGCCAAAAATCCGGCAATGGCGTTCAGACAAACCGTTCCCACTTCGAGACATGCTGGTGGGGTATGTGATGTAGTGACGCGACCGTTTTACTTTCAACAGCCCTGGGGACCCGTGGCCTCCCATCATGGAGTCCATTAAGAGACGGGACATTTTAGATCCGAATCTTACTGCCGTCCTGCCAGACCAGGCTGAGACCGGGCTGCGGTCGAAACTTCCAACAGGACGTTGATCCAAAGCATACTTCCTAATTCGGCCAGGAGACAATAGGCAGGGGCCAAGGACTCCTACGCTGTAAGGAGAACGGGTCCTCCTTCATTTGCTACCAGGTGTCTCTTGTCACCAAGCATTATTTGAAGTCAATGGAATAACAAAAAGACGGCGTCCTTCTGATCTGCCCTTTGTTTCTATCAGCGTGCGGCCAGGGGGCCGTGGTGCTCAGCCTCTCAGAGGGCAAAAAGTGTCCTCCATAGAGAATCTACGGTGTGACCTTCACACGGCCACTTAATGGGCTCGGGTAGGGGATGCGTACAATCAAATCAATAATCACTCCACATAAAGAGTCTACCTGAGGCTGTGGGAACAGTGTAGTCGTAACTCAACCCTCCCCCTTCTCTCTGCAGAGATTCTTCACTGCGTCCGCCTCTTGCTGTCCTTCTTTATGATTCTCCAAAAGAAACATGGCAGTGCTTGTACGGACGTGGGCGCTTGTGTGCAAATGTCACGGAGATTTTGAAAAATGCAAAACGCATGCGGTGGCATTTCAACGTTATCTCCTGCTCCGTGTATGACTTTCTGTTCCGTTTGTAGTATGGCTGCACAAAATATAGTTGTTTTTTTTTGTATCGTCAACGCGATCGCAACTTGCGCAATAAACACATTGCAAAAGACTGCAATATTTTATTTGGGTCTATATTTAACAAATCACATGAATATTGGTTTAAAATTTCCCTCGCCATTAGGCACCTTAGGAGGCAGCACGAGAGAGTAGGAGGGGAAACTGCACTTTAAAACGTCATTATCATTCATATAGATTTTCTATTGGTGCTTTGTTTTTAAGGTACATGTTCAATTTGTACAATGAAATCAAATACATTTCAATCGGCAATTTATTGTTTCTGAGCGGTAGCAGCACAAAGGCAGTGCTGTGTGCACTCCACTTCACTTTTTATTATCGCAAGAAATATCGTTATCGCAATATTCAACAATGATATTGCATACTTTCCTCATATTGTGCAGCCCGAGTTTCTATAAAAACTTCACCCAGCAGCAAGTGTTTGAGTGTGTGTTTCTCAGAGTGTGAGAGATTTTGTGCTGGTGTGTGATGGGGGAGAGAGCAGCCCTGGGTTTATGAACTGTCTAGCGGCCCAAGAATAACTGATGATATCTCAATAGACCAGAGGCCCAGTGGAGGCCCCGCAGTGGCCTTCTCACATCCCCTGTCTGACACACACACACACACACACACACACAGTCTCTCTCTCTCTCTCTCTGTCTTGTTCTGCCTATCCCCTTTCTGTCAGTAGTCTGGCCAGCGGTGGTTGAGTGACAGCTCTCCGTTAGTCTGGGTATCCGTGGTAACGCCTCGGGCACTGAGCCAGGGGACTGCGACCCGTCAGCGCTCTCCGAGTCCTGAAACCAGAGACGCGCAACCCAGCACACAGCCTCTGCTCTGTCTCTACCCTCCCCTGCCCCCCCTCCACCCCCTCCACCTCCACCTCCCTCTCCCCCTCTCCCCAATACTTGTCCTTCTCTCTCCCCATTCTCATCCGTTGTGTTTGCCCTGTTACCATCCAAGCTGAATGTAGTACTATTACCATGCCCCTGAACCACATTCGTTGTTAGTGGGATATTACATTTGTATTTTGCCAGACAGCAGTTGCTTTAATAGGCTGGACATATTCTTTATTTTTATTTTTTTTTATATCTTTTAGATAGTATTTCCACCCACAGGAACATGCTGGACTCAGCTTTTGAAATTTGATCTCGACATCAAACATGGCTGCCGCTGCCTGTGTGAGTACAGCACGGCGCGCTGCTGTGTTAGTAAGGCGGGCCGCTCCTCTGCCCGTCGTGCTGTCGAGAACCCCCACGCCCTCCGCCAGGCCAGGGGAGCAGGTGCTGCACCTGCTTGGGGTGTCCGGCTGCGTCCGCTGTGACAGGCCGGACAGCGGTGTGGCCCATCACCCCTACGCCTCGGCCCGCCGCGGAGAGAAGGCGGTGGGGGGAGGGGGAGGAGGGAAAGAGAGATCCAGGGGGGTCCAGGGGGGACTTACGCGAAGGGAGAAAGGGGAATGTTTCGGAGCCGGCCTCTGGCTCGGCCGCGCGCCGCCGGTGGTGGTGGGCTGCGCGATCTCTCCGCCGGCTAATGAGAATGTTTTAACGTTTGGCTGAGTCCACACGCCGTCGGAGCCGTTCATCACCGCGTACTTTCCCCTCTCCGGGCCTCCCCGGTTAGCATGCGGAGTGGGGCAAGGACGCCTGGCCGTGGGCGGTGGGGAAGGCAGGCAGGCAGGCAGGGAGGGAGGGAGGGAACATGTCAACGCGGTAGGAGAGAGAGAGAGAGAGAGCGAGAGAGAGCGAGAGAGCGAGAGAGAGAGAGAGACATTTAAGAAGACAGTAAGCAGTAGATTTAGAGAGAGTTTTCTTTTTTAACGTGTTAGCGGCCACAGACACAGGCCTACTGCGGAGCTATCAATGCGGTAAAGAAACGTATTCTCTGAACCAGGATTTAAAGTTGTTTTGGTCCAGGATTTGGGTCTAGACCGTTTTTTTGTTGTTGTTAGAAGACTATCTCGTCACGCAGAGATAGATAAGTAAACCTTTTTGCGGAGGTGGTAGCTGCGCTTAACGCTAGCAGGAGGAGCACCATCAGAGCGCACAACGTATCCCCTAGGTTTTACCCCCCCCCAGCCTCTCTGTGTCTATCTCTCTTTCTGTCTCTGGACCCCCCCTTCCCCTCTCTCTCTATTTCCCTTCAGCTCACCCGACGGCACACATCTCGCTCCTCTCCTGGGGCTGCATGGTTGAACTGCTTAAAGGGCCACCAAAGCTCTCCGGTGACGAGCCCCAAAAACACCCTCTCCCCCCCGCTGTGAGGTCACCGCTGAGAGGCTCCCTTCTCTTTCATGTCCCTCGCTCGCTGACCTTCACGCTCACACTTTCAACCACACACTCCTAGGCCAATACACACACACACACACACACACACACACACACACAGAAACATAAACACACGCATACACCCCCCCCACATACACACACTTTCACACAACAGTCAGCGTTTTAAAAGCGAGAACCGTGCCCATGTTCTTGTGATGCCCCAAAACGCCCAGTGACCGTGATTTGACCGCAGTCCCCTGGTGCATGATGGGAAAGAGTTAAAGTAAGGTGAAGGTGTGTGCATGCGTGTCTAATATGTAACATACTATTCATTCGTGTGTGTGTGTGTGTGTGTGCGGGTGTGTGTGTGTGTGTGTGTGTGGCTGGCTGGCTGGCACAGTGAGGCTGACGTGCACTGACAGAGAACTGGTCCAGTAACCGAGCGGCAGCGCTGCACTCTCCCTGACCCTCCCCCGGCGCTCTGAACAACACGATTGCTGAAACGAGCGGGCCGCCCCGCCCTGTGGCAGGCCCAGCCCAGCCCCATAGCATCCCGTATCCAGCCCATCCCCGTCCCGACATGACTATTTCATGACCGAAGGCAGGAGCCCTGCGGGGACGTCTCCTCCCGTCGCCCCAGCCACTTCCATGGCAGCGCTGCTTGTTTTATTATAGCCGCGGCGCAGTGGGTTCACAGCGCAGCCGAACAGGCCCGAGGCCTACAGGAGAACTCAGTCTTACCCCGGCGAAAGTGGTATGTGATTTTAACGTGGCGAAATGACATACCGGGAGGTCAGCCAGGCGCTTCCCCGCCGCATGGAGTTTCTTCCGTGAAGGGGGACCGTCACGTGCTTCTACAGCTGGCGCTGTATACTCGAAAAAAGCACCAACTCCCGTTGAGCCCCTCCCGCTCCTCCATTTTTTATGGAATGAGAAGTCCCATACTCCCATATGTCCCATACTCCCATAGTCCCATAAGTCTCCCACTATGAGAAGTCACTGTCTTGTTTTAAGCCTGAGTAATTCATCAGCACTTGATGCCGCTTTGGCTGATTGTATTTTTGGTAGCAATCTCTACAATGTCATAGAGAATGGTGCTTTTATCGAAAGGTGCTACGTTGGTTCCTTCCAAATGCAGAGGGGAAAAAATACATTGACTAGGCCTATATTGTGTGTGTGTGTGTGTGTGTGTGTGTGTGTGTGTGTGTGTGTGTGTGTGTGTGTGTGTGTGTGTGTGTGTGTGTGTGTGTGTGTGTGTGTGTGTGTGTGTGTGTGTGTGTGTGTGTGTGTGTGTGTGTGTGTGTGACAGTTTGTGCCTTTTGCTACATGCAGTTGTTTTTCCTCATTCCCGACTTCCACCTGAGAGTTCCTGACTGCTGCTGTCTGATCTGTCATTCTACCGGTGACAACTCGGCGCATGCACAATTGACCACAACGCGTACAACCCAAAATGAAATGCCACTAAATAGCCCGAGGGGGATTGCAATGTCTAATGCCGCCACAGCCACGAACATTCACCATGTCAGTTTTCCGTGTCAGTTTGAACATACGCAAGGTTTTGCATAGTTTGTGATATGTTAGTAGTTTTCATTAGGCCTATACAAAGAGCAGTCTTATAATTAAATGCGAAAACTTCCAATAGCCTACTTTTATTTTTTGCAGTACATGGGACATAACCTTTGTTCGCTATTTAAAGTTGCTTTACCCTTTCAGTTCTGATACAGGTGTTTATTAGTTCCCGGCCATAGGAAAGGTTAAGACAGGTTTTGAGAGTCTGGTTACTTAGACCGAATTGATTCGTCTGGAGTTCAGTATATCAAAACGTAATTGGCAACGCATATTTTACCATGCCATTGTGTTGCTTACCCAAATTAGCTAAGGAAATGGTGCTATTATTCCTTATTCTGGAGCGAATCAAATATATCACCAGTTTATTATCCATACCTTAGAGGTTTCCATGCTGTAATATTTCACGGCAGTATTTTCAGGTGTATAGATACTCTCCTCGTTGAATAGAACTGTTTGTTGAAATAGATTGCTCTCTGTGGACTACTATAAATACCACTTCCTCATTGTCATGAAATTACCCCTTTATTTCACAAACTGTTATTAATATTTCACTTGCCTATTATAATCATGTGGCATGATTCCATGCGTGACCCATTGAAACCATGTGCTTGATATTATCAACTGGTGTACGTGCACTGGGGATTTTCGTGAAGCCTTAACCCAACACTTCCCCGGTACAGCCCAAAACTAGTTCTTCTCCTTCGTTGGCACCATGGCCAAGAAGCTCAAGTGGCTTTGACAGCGCTGGCTCGTGTGTGGAACGGTATTCAACAAAGGAAAAATGATGCACTTAAAAAGTTCTCCCCCAAACATTGCTTGAGCAGTAAGCAGCATATTCAAATAAGGATAGGTATAGCACTGTTGACGGAATCGCATCTGTGTCATCATCCACAGAAAAATCTTTATTTTCTTAGCAATATACTGTGACATAATTACCTGAGTTTCTCCTTTCCTCTCTACATTTTAAACATTAAAGTCCGCCCCTTGGCAACTCACCACCTCCTATACCTTATCTCAGCACTTTGGATGTAATTGGTTGAATAAACAATATCGGTTTTAGCGGTGGAAGATGCTGATGCAGGTGGTTTCGCGCTCCTCCGCACCAGGTCTAAGGAGCTCTGTGCGGGAGGCGGCCCCACACCCTGGAGCCTTGACGCCACATGCCTCCAAAGGCCAAGGCTCACGGTCAGAGTCTGGTCAAGGCTGATCTCCGGTCAGTCGCACAGACAGCTGGCTCTACTTTGATATGAGCAACCCCCCCCCCCCCTATTCTACCCCACCTCTTCCGCCTACTCCTCCTCTATCAGCACACGCTCATGGTGTTTGTCTAAAACACTCACAGATGGCCCCAAAGATGAGCCCTTCAGGTTATGCTTTCAAATGTGGGTCTAATTTGGTTGGTTCTTTTGTATTTCCAAATAGGTTTTACCGAAAGGTTTATTCATTTTCATATGAATTTAAGTAGTACACAAACTTTTCCATCTCTCCATCTATATTTGGTACAGTCTAGTGCTCAGAGATGAACAATGAGCCAACCTACTATGTTGGTTTATTTGCCCCCCCCCCCAGTAATTAAGCAGTCCGTCTACGTCGTCAAACCCGACCTTTTCCATAAGGGCGGCCCGTGGCCGTATGACTGCACGGCAGAATCGTTTTTTACGCACACAAATGATCCCGGCCCTCGCACGGGAGTCCATTAATGGCCACTGTGTTGAAAAAAAGGCTGAGTCAGAACCAGCCATAACCTAGAGGGGAAAAGGGCGTGCGTCTTGTCAGACGTCTGCCTTCCTCTCTGTTTGTCTGTGTCTTGCAAAACTTCCTAATTGTGTGTGGCTGGTGGGCAAAACGTTGTCATTCCCCTCCTTCCCCTCGATTGTGATGAGAGAGCTTGCCTATCGCATATTTTAATATTTTAACACATATTTCCATGATTGTGCTGGGAGTCTGGTGCAAACATAGTGAGCCAGATTAGGAGATAAAGCCTTTTTTAATGTCTTTATGCAGATGCATGTTTCTTTGTGTGCCAGAGTCATTGTGAAGCTGCTGAGTCGGTTTGAAGTGTCCAAAGATGATTTTGTCCATTTAGAGGAGTTCATTTCCTCTCCCGGTCCAAAATGCTGAATCCATATTTCTTACATATACGCTCCATTGAGAAATTTCAGAAACGACTATGCCAACCATAGTTCGCTCTTGGTTTCATATACTGCATCAATCTTTTTCAGTATAATATATATATATATATATATATATATATATACACACACACACACAGTTTGTGTGTGTATATATATATATATATACTGTATGTATAAAAATGAAATGATAAAACATGCTTTCTGTCAGCCAATTTCCCCCCAATCCCTACCTTGAACTGTTAAATCCTTGGACAGAATCATTTGCTGAAGCGTGCCTCCACTTTCCCTGGAAAATCAATAACATTGGGAGAGAGAGAGAGGAGAGTTTGGGTCGAGGTTGGAGAGAGAGAGAGAGAGAGAGAGAGAGAGAGAGAGAGAGAGAGAGAGAGAGAGAGAGAGTGATAGATGGTGAGAGAGAGAGAGAGAGAGGCAAGAGATTGACAGATGAGGAGGGGGAGAGAGAAACGGGGGAGCAGAGAGAGATTCCTGGCATGGCGAGTTATTGCATGGTCCTGGCCCAACGTGGGCTGAGCTGGGGGGTGGGGAGGAGGAACCACCGCAAAGAGATCATCCCCGAGGAAATGGATACACACTCAAGCCCTCCACACGCAAACGAATGCTTCTGTGGCACACAGCGGAGCACTCGGCACAACCCACCCACTCAGATCTGATGGGGCCAGGGGCGCAGCGCTGTGGAGGTTTTATCTCAGTCTGTGGTAAGCCAGCGGCGTCAGGCTGATTGAGACTCCCTCCCTGCCGGGGCGGTTAAGTCATGCTACAGGTAAGCAGTGGCTACGCCCACCGCTTCACATGGCAGCCGCTGGGGCGTCCGTGGCCCAGACTTCCTTTGCACACCAGACCAGGTGGCAAAACAGCGGCGAGCCACAGAGCGCGTCACTGGAAAACTGACGCCTGGGGACTCAATTGTAGCGCCCGAGTGTGTGCGGGGAGTTTGGGACTTCGTGTGTGTGTGTGTGTGTGTGTGTGTGTGGTTTACCCCTGGGAGGAGCTGTGTGAGGTCAGGTAGAGTACAGAAAGAACAGTTTGTCATCGGGGGAGGGACACACGTTTCTCTCCTGGTTCCCTCGTCAACCAGCAAGCCTCCTACGCAAAATGGCTGATAGTGCACACAGCACAGGGGAGGTTGCTATGACACACACACACACACGCATAGCACTCCTTCAATTAGAAATGTTCACCTTAAGACGGCACTAAGGCACCTTTAGAATGAAAAGGGCGCTGATTCCCATAATTGGTGCAGCCAGCCTAGCGTGGAGGAGGAGTGACACGGATAAACACGTTGGCAGCCATGATAGAAAAGAAGGAAAGCTTGAGCCGCGGAAGAAAAAAAAAAACACCTCCCCAACAGAGTCGTCTGACTGAGAGTTTTGGGCCAGGGTTCTGACAGGCACAGACCCTAGGAGAGAGAAACATACTGGAGAGATGAATTTTAAGAGGGTTTTACAATGTGGATTATTTTTGTGTGTGTGTGTGTGTGTGTGTGTGTGTGTGTGTGTGTGTGTGTGTGTGTGTGTGTGCGTACGCGCGCGCATGTGTGCGTAAAAGTGTTCCGTACATTGTTTGTGTATGCATGTCAAGTCGTGTGTGTGTGTGTGTGTGTGTGAATGTGAGTATGTGAGAATCATATAATGCACGTTGTGTCTTGTACAAGTGCTTTGACTCGCCTTGGCGCCTTTTAATGGACTGCTAAAAAAGAGAGAATTGATTTCCTGGTTTCTGCCTCCGAGATGCTTAGCGTGGCACAAAAAAGCTAGCTTTGCATTTTTTTGTTCCTGTGTGTGTGTGTGTGTGTGTGTGTGTGTGTGTGTGTGTGTGTGTGTGTGTGTGTGTGTGTAAGATAGAGAAAGAGAGGGACAGATAAAGAGGAGTTTGGTTTCCCTCCTGCACTCTGTCGTTCCCCTGTTCTGGGCCGGCGAGCTGGGGGAGAGGGTGGAAGCTGAGATCCGCCGATGGCCCCGATAGGCAGCCGTCTGCGCCGCGCGCAATAACGTCCCCCGGAGTTAAAGACTCCCCTGCTCCACGGTTCCTCATCTGATTAAGACCCGGGGACAAGCCTGTGTCTGTCGCCGTCTCCCCGCCGGCTAAATGAACGATGACATCCCGCCGCGTGCGCTCCATCGATTGTCGAAACGTTTCCCTTCAAAACCTTCCCGTTATTGGTTATTACGTAACCCCCTCCCTGCCTCCTCCGTCTTGTGTTCGGTCGGCTCCTCGCTCGTCGCGCCGAGCACCTCTCTATCTCCCACCCTTCATTTGGCTAATTTGATTTTCCATAGCTGATAGCGTGCTGAATAGGTGATCCGCGTGGTCACATGCATTTCACTACGGCCCCCGTCCCCCCAGTCCCCTGCACCCACTTCCCCTCGTATCTCTGCCCCCATCTCTCTCTGCTTCTCTACCGCTCTCTGCCTTCCTCTCTCACTCAGCCTCTACGTCTGTCAGTCTCTCATTTTCTTCCTCTCTCTCGCCCCCCCCCCCCCCCTCTCTCTCTCTCTCTCTCTCTCTCTCTCTCTCTCTCTCTCTCTCTCTCTCTCTCATCCTCCCCCTGCCTCTCCTTTCAGGGAGATAATGGAATCAGGCTCCAGCCCCTTCATCTGTATTAGCTGCGTTTGCCAGGCTAAAGGAGACTAACTGCCTGCTAATTCTCTGCCTCTGATTTAGTTACTGACTGACATTTGCATATTATTTCTTCTTTCTTTCTCTCTCCCTGCGTGTCTCCCGCCGACGTCTGCCTTTGAAACGCAATTGAAATTTGAAAGCTTTCAACGTAATGACTTGTTTGATCAGATTGGATTGGGGGTTAGTCTAAAGACGTTCAGCTGCAAAATACTGCTGCTAAGGTCTGCGCAAATAAAACTATTTGCGTAGCAACGAGGTGTCGCTTGGTAGAGATTTGTTTCGTAACGACTTGATAAGCCGCTAACGATGTGTGTTAATAAGTACCTATAACTGTGTTATTATGCGTTGCCTATTCAATTTCTGTTTTAGTTTGAGTAATCACCCAGCCCTCCTGTTCTGAAGTTGTAATTTATATCGGTGGGGGGGTGGTCCTGCTGGTCTCGGTAAACAACCGGTTTTACTTGTGAGTAACTGATATTCAAACATTTCCCGCTTCTGTTTAATCACAGGTAGAAACACCGTCGGGAGTTCCCGAATGCTCTCCTGCTATTCCAGCGAACAGCTGTGCGCGTCTGCGTTCACACAAAGCACACGGCTCTTCCCACGCACAAACGCAGACTCATGCCCAGGCACATCTGGAGGAGCCAGTGTGACGTTGACAGATGTGAGCGGCTACGGCATTCTGTCACGTCGTCCCAGTGACTGAGTGTTTCCTCTGTCTCGAGGCTAGCAGCGAAACACACACACACACACACATACAAGTAACCCCCCCCCCCCCCCAGAGCCCCCGTCCCTGCGGAGACTGTGTGCGTACAGGTGTCCCATTGACCTTGCAGGGCACCACAGAGTCTTGGTGTTAGCAGTTCCACCAGCATTTCTAAACTAGCCGGCTGTTTGTACTTTGGGGAGCTCCAGCGGGACCCTACATATTTCTCCTCTCTCTCTCTCTCTTTCAGCAGGGAAACGTGACGGCGTAAAAGAAACGGGGAATTGAGGCCCCCCAATTATTAGAGAGGCTTGATTCAGCCGTCGGCTCAGAGTAAGGAGAGGAGGGTGGGGGCGAGTCGAAATGGAGCGGAGCGGGAATGTTGTCCCGGTGTTTTGCCGGCTCCGGCTTTCCTAATGACCTTTCTGTTGCTTCGGCAACCTCCAGCCTTGGTGCTGCGTCGCGCTCTGTAAACCATGGAGCGGTGGAGCGGTGGGGTGGGGGGAGGGGGGTGCACGGCGCACGGGCTGCTGCCAGGTTGTCTGGAAGTGCCTGGAGAAGAGCGGCAGAGGGGCTTCGGAGGGACCTTGAGGTGTGCAAGCTTTTTAAAGTCACAGGGCCAGAGGGAAACGCTGGAAATGGCAACCCTTATAACCTAACCACTTGTTCTGCGGCCGTGGAGGGTAAGGAGCCCGGCCGAACAGGGTCAGAAGAGGAATACGTACCAAAGAACCACGTACTTTTTCACTTCAAAGTTGAAAAACAGCTTATACATGTGATAACATTCGACGTTGGACAGCCACCTTGTAGACTATCGTGGCCGGGAATCTATACAGAGTATTTAGAATTGTTATTAATTCAATATTCTTTTTAGGAATAGCGCCGTACCAGTCTACGCTTTACTGGGAAATTAAACATGGATGCTCCACCGTGAGTTTGAGTTGAGTGTACTGGGGGATAGCTTTCGAAAGTTCTCAGCAGTGAAAAAGATCTGCAGAAATGTTCAAATCTACGAGCCCTCTGGAGTGCAGTTTGGCATTTTGTATTTTACCGACGTCCCTCTGGCGCTGTTTTTTACAGAGCAATAATTTATTGTCCCGCTCTCTTTCCGTCTCCGTCTCCAACACTCTCTCTCTCTCTCTCTCTCTCTCTCTCTCTCTCTGTCTCCCTCCCTTCTTTCCCCATACCTCCCACATACTGCACTTTCCACTGCCATCAGACGGCTGCGTCTGTCTGACGGTCGCTTCCCTAAGCCCCGTAGTCTTCCGCTCGGTGGCCGCATGCTGCCGCCTGGGTTTCCATAGCCTACAGAAAGCCGCCGGTACGCTGCGCCATACCGCGGCCCCGTTAACGCTCACAAGCACATCCACGTCGCGTGGGGAGGGTGCGGATTTGAGAGGGGCTTACGTATATAAAAAAAAAAAAAAAGCGTGCCGAACACAAACATCCTCCATTTCCTCCCCTGGCAGCTGCCCCGGCTTGCCGCGTCTCTGGCGCGACGCCATTGCTGACCCATAAAGCATATCACATTCTACATTTCACAGCTTTTTCCCGACACTGCTGAGCCAGAGGAATATCATCTCTGCGTTTATCCTCTCGGCGTGGAGCTGCGAGGCTCTGTCCCGACGCCCGCCCTCTCCTCATCTGTCAATCTCTTGCTCCCCTCTCTCTCTCTCTCTCTCACTCTCTCTCTCTCTCTCTCTCTCTCTCTCTCTCTCTCTCTCTCTCTCTCTCTCTCTCTCTCTCTCTCTCTCTCTCTCTCTCTCTCTCTCTCTCTCTCTCTCTCTCTCTCTCTCTCTCTCTCTCTCTCTCTCTCTCTCTCTCTCGTTCTCTCTCCATGCGCAGCCATGGCGGTGGGGGCGGGAGGTCGAAAGGTGGCCGTAGCAAGCGTCCCCGTCTCGCGCGGTTCCATTAGCGGCTGGATCCATAGTCCGTCCGAAGACCTTGTTAATACAATAGTGAGCGCGCCGGCTTCTTTTATTTATGAACGCGCGCTCACAGAGCCAGCTATTATCTTTACCGGCTGCAAAGCGGCCTCTGCGTTGGAGGGAGGGAGAGGGAGAGAGGGGAGGAGGATGAACGCGTTCGGTCGATCCCAAACGGTTTCTCCTCTCCATTTTTGATTTAAGTGCTTCTCCGTGGGGCTTGCGCTGCACAGGAAATGGAGTGACACAGTGTCCCTCTACTGTGGCTACTGGCTTTTAGTGTGAAATCCCACTTCATATTCCTTATTCCGCATGTGTGAATTACACACACACACAGAGAGAGAGAGAGAGAGAGAGAGAGAGAGAGAGAGAGAGAGAGAGAGAGAGAGAGAGAGAGAGGTCTGTGAGAGGCTGGCTGAAAAGCCTGTTTGAGCTGAGCCGGTTGACGCCGAGAGGGCGACTACCTTCAGAAGACGCGTCTCTAATGGGAGGTTGATGAAACGAAATTCAATTGATTTGTCTTTGGTGGAGGCCTAATCAGCTTGTCACGGGCTAACATTTAACAAGCCACATCAACAACAGCTCATAACTAACACCACATCACCACAACAAAGGAAAGGGCTGTGTTAGTACACACACACACACACACACACACACACACACACACGATCAGGCACACTCACGCTCTCCCTCGCCGCGACTGAGAAACAGACATGTCGGCGTTGACGGTTTCCTTGGCAGCGGAGGTGTCACATCTGCACATCGTCGGGGGGAGGCGGGGGGGGGGGGGGGGGTGTCTTGGGCCACTTAAGATTAATAGCGTGACGCAGGCATCTCGTCGTCCCCGGTGTTTCGAGAGCTCCGAGGGGGGTGTTTGTTCGATAACAGGGAGAGCAGAGAGTACATGAGCACCGTCCTCCATGGTCTCCTCTCATCAACCTGTGTCCATTACCACCCCAGCGCTCAGACCGTGCAGAGGCCATAGACTGCGGTTCACCACAGTCCCACTCCTGTTGGATGTGCAGCGCGTCCAGTGCAGGAGCCGCTGATAGCTACCCTGTGACAGTGACGCTAGCTAAGCAAGCCCATACCGTGCATTATGGTCTTTACATACTGTGTGTATACTGAGTGTATACAGTATATACATACAGCACCAGTCAAAAGGTTGGGCACACTTTCTCATTCAGGTGAATGGGGAAAGTGTGCAAGCAAAGAACTGGTACTGTGTGTATACAGTATACATTGAGCCATGCACGATTATTCCTTGAAGTGCACCGATCAATTTGGTTTTAAGTGGTTGACCCTTGTTTTCATTCTCAACCCTTTGATTCTTCTCGGGCTAATTTAACTCTGAGGCCTGTCGCCTTTACTGTCCCCTCCGGAAACTCGCTCGCCAAAGCTGATGAGACACGCATCATTTATTCAACGTCCCCCTCAGCCAGCCAAGTCCATTTGAGAAGCGGTCCTGGTTTACAGCCACGAGCTGGGAAAGTGGCCCGAACGCGGCGTGGACGAAAAGATTCAATTAGGATAGACTCGGGTGGTGGTTCTCGAACGCGAGGAAGACCTGTGGACGGAGCACGGGGAAGGTCAGTTCTGTAGGTCTCTCTTTAATCTGGACCCGTTCGTCTCCGCGGCCGGCCGGCCAAATTTTGATGGGCCCGCGGGAAGAGAAAAACGGCTTGCCTGGCCTTCAATATCCTCCAAATCGATGGCCCGAGAGGTGGAGAGTGATAGTTTTTACCGGCGTAATGAGATTTCTGTCCCCTTTCGGATCATGGTGGGTTCCCTGTTTTGAGGAGGGCAGCGTTTTGATGCATTGAGTGCACATGAGAGTGGACACCTGATGGGGCAAAACACAGAGAGGGAAGGAAGGTGTGGGCCGGCCAGCTGGCCAGGTGTGTGTGTGTGTGTGTGTGTGTGTGTGTGTGTGTGTGTGTGTGTGTGTGTGTGTGTGTGTGTGTGTGTGTGTTTGTGTGTGTTGTGTGCAGTGCAAAGGCTTTACTCAACCTAATCAGGATTCCCTTCTCGCAGCCCGCTGTCCAGACCTATACATCACCAGCACAGGCTTACACACATATATGCATAAAGAGACGCACACACACACACACACACACACACGCACTCACACACATCGGCAGCAGGTGCCGTGTCTATGTATTAAGCGTGACTCATTCCGTCTACCGCTCTCTGCCCCTTTTCTCTCCTCCTCTACTCTCCCTTTCCGTCTCTTCCCCTCCTCCTCCTCCTCCTCCTCCTCCCCTCCCGACTCTATATATTGCTCTGTATCACCCTGTGTCACTCGCGCAGCATATTAGAGAGAGGGATGGTGTCGGCTCCCTGTTATTGCCAGGGAAGTGATTTACCTTTACTGCGGCCACATTTCCACCGTATTGATTAAAGGACGCCTCGCTAGCTGTTTTTTTTTCTTTTTTTTCTACCTTTCTTTTTCCGCCTCGCTCCGTCTCGCCGCCCATGATGCACTCCGCTAGATTTTGTTTTTGTTTCTCTTCTGCTGCTCTCTCTCTCTTCATTTAACTAGCTCTCCGTTTTCTCTGCCTCTCTCGGGGTCTCTCTTTTTTTCAGGGTGCCGTAGGTGATACCCCCCCCCCCCTCCCTCGCTCTCTAAACTTCGTTTTTTCTTTTTTTACGTTCCTTTTCTGACCTCCCGGCCTCCTTGGCTCTCTTTCCCCTCCGCCTGTCTCATCACAGACGCTCCCTCCTCCATCCTTAAAGCTTTTTTTTTGTAACCCTCCAGCTTTCTTTTCTCTCTCCTCCCCCGTCTCTCCTCTGACTTGCCGCCCTATAGGTGTCGGCCCCTGTGCTTGGATGTGAAGGCTGTGCTAGGGGGGATTCACCCACCGTCCGCGGGTCAGGGACGTGAAGCAGCCTCTCTGTATATCTCTGTAATATGGAGGAAACGGCAACCATGCAAAGGCACAGACGACTTTTTTTTTTTTTGTCAATGGATGACTTGCTGTGTAAGTCCTGTGTGCCGTGGATTTCAGATCCTTCTCCTGACTCATGCCTCTTCCTGCACAGCAAGATACCGTACGCTAGAGAACCTGGAGATAAGCTGATGAATCACACACACACACACACACACACACGCACACATGTGCACATACATGCACACGCTCGCATGCTCGCGGAGCAGCGTCTGGCATCTCAAAAAGCCATTCTCCCCCTCTCTCTCTTGCTACAGTATGACAGCACATATTCTACCAGCCCAAGCCTTACATACGGCCTCTCTCTCTCTCTCTCTCTCTCTCTCTCTCTCTCTCTCTCTCTCTCTCTCTCCCTCTCTCGCTCTTTTTTTCCCTCCCTCATCTTCTTCTTTTCCTTCATTCTTTTTACATTTCAATGGCCTCTCCATTGTGTAGCCTCCGTGCCTTTTGAGATCTCCCGGGCAATTAATCGCTGCTTTCTCTCCTTCCCCCGGACCTGGCCTCGCTCCGCCGCCACCGCTCCTCTGAAAAGGGCCCCCGTGCTCCCGAAGATATGAAATGATGGACGGACCGAGGAGGAGGAGTGGGGCTGGGGTAGGGTGGGGGGTAGGGGGGCATTGAATGGAGGGCAAACTGCTTTCTCGGGGGCCGGCAGACAAAGAGAGAAGGCCCCCGCCGGTCCGCCCGACGCTAGATTAAGGGAGTTGCTGAGTGCTCGGACGAGGCAGCGCTTCGGAGCGGCAAGGGGGGGGGTTACAACGTGTGCCCTTTGCGGAGGTAGAGGCGGGGATTGGTGAAGGTTAACCAGAGGACTTTTGGGCGGAGGGGGCGACGGGCGGCCCCGTTGCCTGGTTTACTGGGAGCTGTCATGGGGGCCATGGGTCTAGCAGCAGACAGATGGCCTGTCTATACATGGAGAGAGCCCTGCTGGAGGCCTCCGTCTGTACTTTAGCTAAATGTGTGTGTACATGTGTGTGTTTGTGTGTCTTTATTCTTTATATAGTCATATACGAGAGAGAGAGAGAGAGAGAGAGAGAGAGAGAGAGAGAGAGAGAGAGAGAGAGAGAGAGAGAGAGAGAGAGAGAGAGAGAGACAGAGAGAGAGAGAGAGAGAGAGAGAGAGAGAGAGAGAGAGAGAGAGAGAGAGAGAGAGAGACAGAGAGAGAGAGAGAGAGAGAGAGACAGAGACAGAGACAGAGACAGAGAGAGAGAGAGAGAGAGACAGAGAGAGAGAGAGACAGAGACAGAGACAGAGACAGAGACAGAGACAGAGACAGAGACAGAGACAGAGACAGAGACAGAGACAGAGACAGAGACAGAGACAGAGACAGAGACAGAGACAGAGACAGAGACAGAGACAGAGACAGAGACAGAGACAGAGACAGAGACAGAGACAGAGACAGAGACAGAGACAGAGACAGAGACAGAGACAGAGACAGAGACAGAGACAGAGACAGAGACAGAGACAGAGACAGAGACAGAGACAGAGACAGAGACAGAGACAGAGACAGAGACAGAGACAGAGACAGAGACAGAGACAGAGACAGAGACAGAGACAGAGACAGAGACAGAGACAGAGACAGAGACAGAGACAGAGACAGAGACAGAGACAGAGACAGAGACAGAGACAGAGACAGAGACAGAGACAGAGACAGAGACAGAGACAGAGACAGAGACAGAGACAGAGACAGAGACAGAGACAGAGACAGAGACAGAGACAGAGACAGACAGACAGACAGACAGACAGACAGACAGACAGACAGACAGACAGACAGACAGACAGACAGACAGACAGACAGACAGACAGACAGACAGACAGACAGACAGACAGACAGACAGACAGACAGACAGACAGACAGACAGACAGACAGACAGACAGACAGACAGACAGACAGACAGACAGACAGACAGACAGACAGACAGACAGACAGACAGACAGACAGACAGACAGACAGACAGACAGACAGACAGACAGACAGACAGACAGACAGACAGACAGACAGACAGACAGACAGACAGACAGACAGACAGACAGACAGACAGACAGACAGACAGACAGACAGACAGACAGACAGACAGACAGACAGACAGACAGACAGACAGACAGACAGACAGACGCAGGAGCAAGAGATTGAAAAGTGGGCGAGGAATACAAAAGGTCATGTTTTCCCATTTCCCTCTTTGCCAGCTCAGTCTTCATCATAATTATAACGTAGCTTCCTCTAATTTGGAGTAGCTAGGGCCTTCATATGCTGTTGGCAGACTGCTAAATGGAGTATTTTTGTCGTGCGGGGTACAGGACATTATCCTGCCGGGGGCATCGCCATGGCAATAACCGGAGTCGGCACTAGTGACATGAACGCGTCTGTACACACGTATAGAAGCAATAGGGAACAGATTCTCAGCCTCTCTCTCACTCACACATGCACACACACACACAAACACAGTGTAGCGGGGCATCGCCATGGTGATGGCGATGATCTCATGATCCTGGCTGGCTCTTTCTTCTCGTTGCCTGAGTATGCAAACACTCATGAGGCATTGTTCCATAGGAAGGCCTGTAGGCATTGATTCTCACACATGCACACACGCGCAGAGACACGCGCACACGCGCACACACAGAAACCCCTTGCTCTCTTTATTTAGTTCTCTCTTTCTATCTCTCTGCATCATCTTCCTCATCCTGCTCTCTCTCTCTTTCTCTCTCTCTCTCCCCTTTTGTCTCCCTCTCTCTTTCCCCTCCATAGTCTGTATAGCTCTTGATCTGGCCATCCTGTCTGTCTCTCTGTGCTGAGGGATGGAAGCTCTCTGTCCATGTAATCTTGCAGGCTCCATTTGGATAATGAAGCCACTATTCTTACACACGGTAGTTACTGTAGTTACCGAGTGTGTGTGTGTGTGTGTGTGTGTGTGTGTGTGTGTGTGTGTCCTGTTACTAAGCTGAGAGACAGGACAGATGGACACACAGTGGCAGAAGCACACACACACACACACACACACACACACACACACACAAACTGAATAGTACTCTAGCCTTTCTTTCTATCCTGGCTTGTAATGAAGCAGCCGAGCAGCATGTGCCAGTGCATGTGATGTTCCAGCTGCCACCGAGAACACAAACACACACACACACACACACACACACACGCGCACACACACAGTGATTGGCATGGGGGAAACCTGCCAGTTCTATGGAAGAAAGGAGCGATTGCCCTCGGGCCTCTCCGCATCGCCGTTTTCTTGCAGTTTTGAAAACGCGGTGAGCTGAATCGGCACTAGTTTTTTCTTTTTTTTTTAATTAACAGGCGTGTGACAGCGTACGCGCAGTGGCGGCGGCGGCGGCGGCGGCGGCGGAGGCGGCAACAACAGCGCTTTTCCGATCGCTTCAGCCCCTGCCAGGGGGCGGCTGAGGACCTTGCATTAGCACGGTGACTCTGGCCCAGCATGGCCATTACTCTGTGCTCAGCCCCAAACCAAATGGCTCAGGACATTAGCGGACGGACAACAGAGCAGCTCCAAACGAACGGAGTGCGTCGTAACAGCGGGCCCACAAGACGGCGCGGGGTCTGTGTGTGTGTGTGTGTGTGTGTGTGTGTGTGTGTGTGTGTGTGTGTGTGTGTGTGTGTGTGTGTGATGCTGAGCACAGGCGGTCACTCCGGTAGTCTTCAGAAAACGCGGGCATCCACATGAGACCCCCCCCCCCATTGAGGAGTGCATGGCTTTAGTTATTCATGGTCAAACTACAGAGGTGGTAATGACTCAGGCTAGCTCCGTCTATCTCTCTAACCCTGCTCCCCTTTTCCCATTCTCTCTCCCCTGTCGGCTGGTTTGGCCTTTTTGCTCACGCGTTTTATCAGAGAGATCATCAGGGTGTGTGCGTGTGCGTGTGAGTGTGCGCGTGCGCGTGACAGACAGAGCTGGGTTTCATCCATCACGGTGACAGCCCTAATGTATTCACGGTCATATCTCCGTCCACCTCTATGGAAATTCTAATGGACAGATAAGGCAGCCGGGGCCGGATGTGCTCGGGATCAGCTCCCATATCGTCCGTTTCCGCCCATGACGCTTCCCTCCTCCCAGTCTCACTCGGGGTTTGCGGGGGCCTGGATAAACATCTGCCGGGAGTTTTCACAACTCCGCAGCGAGCCGGCCAGGCTGGTTTGGGAACGAGGTCGGTGTCCGCTTAGGAGGAGCTGGGGCTGTTTTGCCATTTGCTGTCGGATGCTCCTGTGTTCTTTTCGGAATAGCGGGGGAAGGCCCCTAATTAATGTTTTGAAAGGTTGCAAATCGCTAATTCCCACAAAGAGACGGGGATTACTCTGACCCTGCCTGCGGTCTTCCTAAAGCCGGGAATCAATCAGAGCGATGCAATTGGTTCTCGTGCAGGCAGGAGGTCTGCATTCATCTCTGGCCTCCTCTCCTCTCCTCTCCTCTCCTCTCCTCTCCTTGAGTTTCTGCTGTATCTCTGTGTGTGTTTATATCCTGGCTCATCAATTAAGATGCTTCTGTTTCCCATCCTTAAGAGGAAACGCTAAAAATAACTCTGCCGCCCCAAGTCTTATACTGGCAGTCCACAATGTGGGTTGGCGTCTGAATGTGTGTGTGTGTGTGTGTGTGTGTGTGTGTGTGTGTGTGTGTGTGTGTGTGTGTGTGTGTGTGTGTGTGTGAGAGAGTGTGTGTATGTGGCCCAGTGTGAGTGTGTGTATGTGGCTCTGTGTGTGAGAGTGTGTGTTTGTGGCCCAGTGCCTCCGCAAGTCCGATTGAGAGATATGGGCCGTCAGTCTATTTTGTCAGTTTATCTGTCTGGGCCGATATGGAACCGAGTTGGGAGAATTCAACCAGACTCGGGTTCTGCAGCCCCCGGCTATTTCCGTAGCAACAGTCTCTGCCATTATTTAAATCTCGGTAGGGATGCATCTCTGTTGTCCTGAAGGAACTGTCAGCACATTTACTGGTGGGCTTTGAGCTCACTGTTACTCACAGTGTGTGTGTGTGTGTGTGTGTGTGTGTGTGTGTGTGTGTGTGGGTGTGTGTGTGTGTGTAGGTGGGTGTGTGTGTGTGTAGGTAGGTGGGTGGGTGGGTGGGTAGTAGACAAGCTTGCCAAATCCCGGCTATGTCCCCCAGGACAACTCTGCAATCTTATTCCTCCGAAAATTACAGCATACTTAGTGTGGCCTCTTTTCAACTGTGAAATACAGACAACCTGATTGGTGTGTGTCTGTGTGTGTGTGTGTGTGTGTGTGTGTGTGTGTGTGTGTCTAGCAGGTGGTGGCTTGGTGTGACTGGAGCAGGTTCGCTCTCCCCTCCCCGGTCGATAGCAGTAAACACGGGGCTCAGTCGGACATTGAGCTCCTTCTCCAGGGGGGTATCTATAGACCAGGGGACAGTGGGGTAGATGGGGGGCCAGTCGCCTGCGACACGGAGGAGAATGTGCTGGCTAAGTCAACATCACACCCCTACGCCACCCGGCAAAAGTGGCTGCCGCACCCTTTCTCCTTCGTCTGCCTTTCTCTCTCTTTCTCCCTCTCTCCTTTTTTTCTCTCTCTTTTTTTTCTCCTTCCATCGCTGCCACGTTCTGTCCATCTGTTGGGCTCCATCTTTCCGCCCGTCTATCCACAGCTCAGTATTCCCACATGGCTTTGTTAACGCGCTCTGAAACACACAAAGACAAACACACACACACACACACACACACACACACAACACACTCGGCTTTGCGTTGGAGTGACAGATGCTTTAGTTTGGTTTGTGTGTGTGTGTGTATGTGTGTTTTCTTTTGCGTGCGTGTGGTACGTGAGTGTGTGTGTGTGTGTGTGTGTGTGTGTGTGTTTTCTTTTGCGTGCGTGTGTGCGTGTGCGTGTGTGTGTGTCTCGCATACCTACCTGCTGGAGAACCTTTCTGTCGGCTAATCACGATCCTGTCACTCACAATCCTCTCCTCTGTTGCCTCTAAGCCTAAAGTTAACACTCGCACTGCTTTCTTGCTTTCGCATGTCTTCAGACGCACATGCGCAGACACTCATGTTCACACACACACACACACACACACACACACACACACACACACACACACACACACACACACACACACACACACACACACACACACACTCTCTCTATACATACACATACACACACACGCACACACGCTATACACACCTATACGCTGTTGTTCTCCCTTAAACTTGTACTTACATACAAACACGCACGCGCACACACACACACACTTATCTCTCACTCTCTCAAGTGCACACGTACTCACTGCACTGGCTGCAATTATGATTCTGCTGCATCAGCAGCGGAGAATACTTTCCTTATCTACTGAGTGGGGACTCCTTCAAAAAACTGAAAACCTCCACAGCCGACTCAGACAGCTGCTGGAAGAGTGGGGGGTGCCAATCACTCAGCCAACAGGTCAGCAGCGCTCAGGAACAGGCAGTGTCCCCTTTTCTTCACAACGATCACTTCTTGTTTTTTTTTCTTTCTTCTTCGCTTTTCACGAAAATGAAATACTTTTTAATTAGCGTTTCTGGGACGAGCTCATTCAGCGTGGTAGTGAGGAATGTCTCATTTCCTTCAGGTCAGGTCGCTCCTTTGAGGCCTGCCTGAATGGCGGTGGCAGGCGACGTGAGGAAAGGCTGTGACCGTTGGAACGGCAGCCCTTAGCGGCGGAACCGTCCAACTATGGCTCTCCGTCGTGGCACAACCCCCCCCCCCCCCCCCCCCCCGCTGCTGTTGTCCTTGTTTTCCGTGGAGTGCGGTTTGTTGTGTGAGCGGGGAGCCACACAGGGCACAGCGAAGGGGGGGGGGGGACGACGTTGGGCATGGCGAGGTGTCGGGGGGAGTTGTGATGTGTGCGGTGTGGATGTGCTCTGGCGTGGTCCTCAGGTGGATTGGTTCACAGCGCTGCGGGCCTCTGTCATTATCACCTCCCCACACCTGACAAACTGCCTCCACGCTCGGCTGACTGAGCGGGGGGGTGACGCCCGCGCACACAAACACGCATGCGCGCGCACACACACACACACACACACACAAGAAAAATACACACACACACACACGCACGGAAAGAGCAATGTCACAAACGCACGCGCTCACAAGCACCGACATGCCTCTATGTAAAAACATGAAAATCACCTCAACCAACGGCAAAAAGATGAGATCCATTACCTCCTTGACGACGGCTGCCATGTCCACGACAGACCTTTCTATTGAAACCGAACCACGTCTTTCCTCATAACCAAAGGCCCCTTTGCCGATCACTCCACTCTCGTTTTTCTCTCTCTCTCTCTCTCTCTCTCTCTCTCTCTCTCTCTCTCTCTCTCTCTCTCTCTCTCTCTCTCTCTCTCTCTCTCTCTCTTTTTGTTTTTCTTCTCTGCGCTCGGTGGCTGAGGGAGTCTTTTCTCCGGCGAGCCCCCTGCCTCTTGGTGGAGGTGTGGAGCCTGTGAGATAACACGGAATATTACTCCGGCTCAGCGGAGCCATTGTTCGACGGGGACCCACGCTTGTTGTTCCACCCAGCCAAATGAGGCTCTTAGAGATAATGGAGGGCTGTGTTGTTTCTCTTTCTGAGGAGAGGGCCGGTCCCGCGCCGCTCTCGCGGGGTTGAGGCGCCAACGGCCCCACGCGCCGACGGCCCGGTATCAGTTCCCTGTGAGTGGGCCCCTTTACCTGCTTCCTGAAGGAATGGAGAGAGAGAGAGAGAGAGAGAGAGAGAGAGAGAGAGAGAGAGAGAGAGAGAGAGAGAGAGAGAGAGAGAGAGAGAGAGAGAGAGAGAGAGAGAGAGAGAGAGAGAGAGAGAGAGAGAGAGAGAGAGAGAGAGAGAGAGAGAGAGAGAGAGAGAGAGAGAGAGAGAGAGAGAGAGAGAGAGAGAGAGAGAGAGAGAGAGAGAGAGAGAGAGAGACAATTAAGAATACAGTAAGCAGTAGATTTAGAGAGGGAAGAGGGGAGGGGTGCAGAGACAGACAGTGTGATGGTGAGAGAGAGAGAGAGAGAGCGAGGGAGAGAAAGAGAGAGGGAGCGGTGTACGGAAACTGGCAGGCCTCTGGGTGTTGAATGGGTAGTCACAGTAGACGGATGCCACACGGCGCTCCTCTCCTTGCCTCTCATGCCGAGGGGCCGTTCCCAACGCGGGGACGTTCCGAGGCGTGCGTGCGCGTCGACAGCTGCTTGCCGCGGACGTGTAGTGTTCACACACAGCCGTGCCCACACACACCCCTATCCACATCGCACCACCGCGTAACTATGCCTGGCCCACTGTTTGCCATGTGTACATGCCCACACACTCACAGACACACACACAAGCCAGAACCTCTTTCAAGACGCCGCCTGCTCTGAGGCGGGGGAGCGGCGCGACACACCTCGACGTGAGGAAGAAAGACTTTTATCGTTCCCTGTCATTCTCTCCTTAGAAACCCGGGCCTTTTGCATGGAGGCTCTCCAGATCTTGGCTTGAGCCCGTCCTTCATTCATATTGGCCCGTGCGCGTTATCAAGGGTTCAGGACGCCCAGCCTGCCTTTGGTGGCGGGACTACAATGCAGTGCAAAACCCGTCAGTGATGGATTTGTACTACAGAGCCTCGGCGTAGCGCTTTGATTTATGATACAATATGGAGTGGCGTGGAGCTCATGTTACGGTGCGGTGCCGCGCTCCATACCAATGTCACTCCTCCCGCTCGCAGGAGCCCAGCCTATCTGTCTCTCAGGCTTACACGCTTGATAAGAAAGAGAGGGAGAGGGAGAGGGAGAGGGAGAGGGAGAGAGAGAGAGAGAGAGAGAGAGAGAGAGAGAGAGAGAGAGAGAGAGAGAGAGAGAGAGAGAGAGAGAGAGAGAGAGAGAGAGAGAGAGAGAGAGAGAGAGAGAGAGAGAGAGAGAGAGAGAGAGAGAGAGAGAGAGAGAGAGAGAGAGAGAGAGAGAGAGAGAGAGAGAGAGAGAGAGAGAGAGAGAGAGAGAGAGACCTGAAGTGTGATACCTGAAACGCAGCTCAAGGGTAATCCAATTGAATTAGGTTCTGGAGATGAACCGTGTTTGCGGAGACATTTACCTCATCAGCCGCCTTCACGAGCCCCATCCCCCGCTCAGGTCACACGTCGCCGGTGACCTTTCAGAAAACGATGTTAGACGTACCTCATCGATCGGCCCGCCAGCTTCTCTATTTTAAAATTATTATTATTGAGCCGGGGCCAAATACCCATGGTAACCAAACCCTAATTAGTGCCTCTAACGACTGCGTTTTTAAAATAGATCAGAAGCACAGCCATGCTCCTTCCACCGGGTGGATCGGGCCCCTCATTACGTAGTGAGAGAATAGGAATTAGAGGCGGCAAATGAGGCGAGGGGTGTTGCGTGTCAGCCAGGCGCACTGGGAGCAGATGCTGGGCGCATTCACACGTTCACTTCACCCACCCCTCTCAATTGATCTATTTTTTTCTTTTACTTGAGTCCCTCCTTCTCTCTCTTTCGCTCTCGCTCTCAGCTGTTTCTGTCGTCTTGTTTTTCGATGTCACAGCTCTCTGGGGTTTCTCCGCCATCTTTGTTGACCTGGTTCCTGGGTTGTACTGGGCCTGGATGTCACAGGGATGTAGGGGACACGGGTCACGCTCCTCCGGCCGGCGCGGCCTGCTTCTGCCGTCACCGAGGAACGTGAAGGGAAGTCTTTTGCCGGAGGGACGCGACAAATGACCTTGTGTTTTCCTTCCCTCTGCTCCCTCTGCCCCCGCAGGCCGGCCCCCGTCGTTCCCTCTGAGAGGAAGAGGAAGTGATGTCACGCCACCACCACCGCTTCGAGAGGGACTTCCGGGGACCCTGGGAGCGGAGAGACGTCCGCCCGTCCATCCTCCTCAACGGGGGCGGCGCCCACAACGGCTGCAGCGCCGCGCTCGTCAACGGCAACAACCGGCCGGGGCTCCTCCCGCTCCCCGTCATCCCCTCCCTCCTCCCCACCCCGGTTACGGTCGCCGTGACGACATCAAGCGGCGACATGGTCGTCAAGCGAGGGGCCGCAGTGGCAGGAGCAGTCACGCCGGCTTCAGCCAAGGTGTGGAGTCCGTTTTCTGCTGGTCTGGTCCCCCATCCCCCACTCTCTAGCACTGTCTTTTTCTTTCTTTCTCTCATTATTTTTCTCTCTCTCTTTAATTTGCATCTCAACAGTCTGTATAATCCTCTAAATTTTCAACGCTCTCTCTCTTTCTTTCTCTCTCTCTCTCTCTCTCTCTCTCTCTCTCTTTCTCCTTCTGTTGTGTTTTTCCAACTGCCTCCACTCTACATGCTCTCCAACTCATTGAGCTCAGTCTGTCTCCCTATGCTCCAATTCCCCCTGCCTTTCCCTGCGCTCTCCCGCCCAGCTCGTGGCATCCTCTCCCTCCATCTCTCCTCTTCCCACTCTCCAATTCTTTCCTCTCTCTCACGCTCTCGCTGTCTCCTCTCTTTCTCCCTCCAACTCTCCGCTCCCGCCAAACCATTTACCTCCATTTTCGTCCGAATCCTCTGCCAAATGGCCGCATTGTCCTCCCTCTCCTCCTCCTCGCTAATTTCCGGCCGCCGTTATGCAAATTGCCCGAGGCGGTGGCTGAGATTGGGCCACGCGTAAGGTGCTTACGGAGTTCCCACTCTGAGCATGCTCCATAGGCATGGTGCTTTTCTATACAGCGATTGCCCAGGCCGAATGCCTTTAGCTGCCATGGCGATGCACGTTTCAGTGAGGAAACCTGGAATTTCACCAAGACCACCGTATACTTTCTCAACACTAGCCCCCTATTTTCCCATTGGATCAACCTCGTCAATTGATGCTATATAAACTGTCATTTTTTTATATCAAGACTATGTTTGAATTAAGCAGTTCTACACTTTTGGGGAAAGTACGCTTTTCTAGCTCTTAAGGTTGCATTGAATTTACATTCCACCTCTCCACACACACACACACACCGCTCCGCTGCCATGGCTGCCATTCATCATCCTCCAACGCTCCTCCTCACGATCAAATCCGTTGGAGATGAACTCTCTCTCACACACACACACACACACACACACACACACACACTCTCACACACTCCAGGGCTTTTCCGGCACCTCCGACTCACCTCCCGCTCTCCCCCTGTTGCCGTCCGCAGGGCTTAGTTTTTCCCACTCCTTGCCCTATCCCCTGTCATGGCTGCCAAGTCCAGGGGTAAACAGTGCTCCGGTAATGCAGATCCTGAGTGCTCGTCATCGGAGGCCGGGCTGAACTCGCTGGCCGAGGAAAAGGCTAAGTTAGCTCTGCCGCCGCGCGGCTCCTCTGTTGTGCGCGGAATAATTACACGTATCCGGGCAAACCCCCCACGGCTCCCACCACGGCCATTGTCATCCTTCAATGGCTGCCAGGGCAATTAGAATCGCTCAGTATGTCCACTTTACACATAGCATCAGCAGCCTTAGCGCCGTCTGAGTCAGAGTAAGACACACTGGGGAACACACTGGACTGTGTGTGTTGGTGGGTTTGTCAGCGTGCGTGTGTGTGTGTGTGTGTGTGTGTGTGTGTGTGTGTGTGTGTGTGTGTGTGTGTGTGTGTGTGTGTGTGTGTGTGTGTGTGCGCGCACAGGGCATTATGCAGATGATTCCCTGATGCCCCAGCTGTCTGCTAGCTTGACTGAGGCTTCTACCCCTCCGCTCCGCTCTGCCTTGGACACGGCTGTGCATCACACGGACGCCATTAAGGAATAGAGGCCGCTAAGCGTGGGGAACACCCCGGGCCGGCACACGGCTCTTTACATATGGCATTTGAAAGAGATCCACAGGACCCTGATCTGGTGACCCTGGAGGACCCCCCCCCCCCCCCCCTCTCTCTCTCTCTCTCTCTTTTTTGCATGTTCTCTCTCTCATGTTCTCTCCCTCCCGCCCCTCTCCATCTCTCTTTCCCTCCACCACTTCTCCCTCTCTCCCTGCGTTCCAGCTCGTCCGGGCGCCCAGCTAAAGAGCTGACAGGCCTTTATTGATCTCCTTCCGTTTGGTGACTCTCCCGGCTGCTCCTCTGGAGCGTCGCCGGGGCCCCAGTCACATGAAAGAGGAGACAGACACAACACCAGTGTACGTCTGGGTGTCGCTCTCTCTCTCTCTGTGTGCTAGCGCACCCGTGCGCGGGTCCAGGGTGTCCGTTCCCAGGCCGCGCATTGGGCCGTCGTGAGGGACCGTTTTGGTCTCCCCTTCTGCGCACTGGTGAAGGGCTTGTTTTTCCACATCGAAAAATCAAGGGCTGGCTTCCCCGCTTGGCAAGGCCACGCCTGTGTGAGTAAGCCGTGTGCTCAGACCGGAAGAGCACCATCTGTTTGCCTCGTCCAACGCGATGTATGGCTGGCTGCACGGAAAGCAACGCGACACACTTCGTTTTCCCCCTGCCTGCCTTGAATTTGTATGTTTTTTATAGCGGGGGAGGGTGTGTGTGTGTGTGTGTGTGTGTGTGTGTGTGTGGGGGGGGGGGGAGGGGAGGGGGAGGAAGGTTGTCAGCAGGCATGCGTTTTAGCTTTTTTCCCTGGGCCGCGCTGAGAGAGAGAGCCTTCCCTGTGGATGGGTCTGTTCCCGTGTCCGTTGACAAATCACCGTTTACGAAGGCGACCGGAAGCGCTGTGGTTTCAAATACCGGCAATCCCTTTTCTAGGGGCCGGGGGCGGCCGACGGCCCCCGTTCGTCGACAAAGACTCGTCAGGCAATTACCCACAACGGGATGGGTGCCAACGTTCACCCGCTCCCTAGAAACGCCGCGACATAATGGAGAAGGGTGGAGGGGGAGGGGGGGGGTTGTGTTGTGGTTTGCAGGCAGACACCTTGAGCCCTGTTATTGGGTATTTGTGAGGATTTGGTGGGGTTTAGGAGCGGGCACGACTGGAGTCTTTCATAGGCTAATACTTATATTAATATTCCAGTGGAAGCGCCTTCCCATGGATATCCCATTGATACATGTGGGTAATTTAGTGGGTGCTCTATTGCCCTAGTTTGAGAGGGCAAATCCCTCTTTCCCTGATGAATATGTTTAACCTTCTCAGCACCACTGTGGGATTGCCTCCTTTACCTGGGGTTTGCTTGGCTTACCACCAATCGAGCAGGGGCCTTCCTAATATGAATTATTAACTGTTAGGCACGTTCTATGTGCAGTTGAAACTTCAGAGGCAAAAGCGAGGTATTGCGTTTTCATTTTCCAGATCAGTAGGCCTATCTTTTCTAGCTAAATTGTCTGCCAAACTCAAAGTATGTCTTTGATTCTGTTACTTTTGTGCTTGTTGATGGCTCCCAGACCCTCAGTTCAGTCCAATCTAAAATGGCCGGGCTGAGCTTTTGTTGTCGGTCATTGATTGCAGACAGGTCAGCCTCATCAGCGCTGGGAGAAGAACCCCCCTCTGAGACTGATGCTACGTGGTATCTCCCAAGCAGCAGGTGTCGGCGCCTCTGTCTGACACCTCGGCTTAACTGGAGGAAGAGTTCTCGAAAAAAAGCGTAGAGTAGAGTAGATTTATATTTGCTCTGGGCAAAATCACAGGGGGGACCAATTGAACTGCCTTACCTTAAAGGTGAGGAGAGAAGTACCGTGTATTCTGATGGCTCTCCATATCTATTTACACGACTCCACATGGCCACTTTTCCGCCACATAGGTTTTTGTTTTTATTGTATTCCGTCTTTATCTAGATAGAGAGTCAAAAGTTCCTGGCAATACGAAGTAATGAATGATGAAATCACAGAAACTTTATGGAGACCAAGGCTGAGGCGGTGGGAAAGAGGTCTGTTTGAAAAGCATGATAACCTTGCCGAGGAGGTTGCACTGAAACGCATTGAGAGTGAGATGATTAAAGTTTAAGAAGGTGCACACCAGGGAAGCTGGAGGAGAGCGAGGGGGGAGTGGAGAAGGGGATGGCAGGTGAGACTAGCTTTTGAATTAGGCTCGTATAGGAAAGGAAGTGCTGTCTGAAATGTTCCATCAAAGGATGTGATGATCGTATTGGGCCAAGATTAAACTTAACATTTCCAGAGCCGACACACACACCATGGGGTCTCAAAAGAAAAACCAGCTCCCCTATGGAAACTGCCAAGAGCAGAGTATATTGCTGAGGGGAAGGAAGATATTGATTCAGCGGATGAAAAAAAATACAAATAAGAAAAAGATATTGTTGTTTTACCCGTCTCTGGAAGTATAAATTGCTATATTTAGAATGCAACAATATGTCTAGTTTTTAATTAGACTTTTGTCTTCATTTTTTTCTCTCCCTGATATCAAATAGCATTATAATTGTCTTTTTGTGTTTCCCTTCTGATAACGTATTGAATAATTTATTCTGGTCTTGGAATGCGAGTGAAATGCTCTGCAGACAGTGGAGCGTTTCGCTCAAAAACAGCCGACTAGTGCATTATGAAACATTGATGCCACTTTCATACCTACGCGTTAGGCTTTGTGCGGGGGAAACCTAATGGAGTTAATTACTAACCTGAATTAAATTAATGGGTTTGACATTGTTCAAAATGCTCTTTTGGATTTTGCCGCCGATTGGAACTGCGGCTGCATATTTCCTTTATTATGATTTTTTTTAAAAAGTGTTTGCCTTTCTTTAAGCCAGAGAGTGGACGTCATGGGCAGAGTATATTCATATTTAATATGCAGATTGACAGTGTCTGTGTGATGCCTCCGCGGTGGAAGCATATGGCATCTTCATTTAAATTAGCCCGGCTGCTTGGTCTTCTCATCACACGGTCAGTGCCGTTCACACGTGAAGCGAAAAGGAGGACACTCCAGGGATTGTCTGATATTCCGCCGAAGTCCGACAAATGCATTATTGATGACGCGCGATAGCCTATCCCCGTGGTTTAGCGGCCTGGCATTGAAACCTGATTCACCGTTCATGTGTTGATGATGTCCAAGCTGAACATATTTTCCTAAGGTCAAAGTCTGGAGTGGCCTATAGGGCTCCTTTGTGTTTCCTCTCCACTCTTCTCTTTCTAGCCAACGAATAAAATTAAAGGAAAATGAATTAAATGATGTCCCAGGCTCACAGAATGGGATTTAAAGGGCAGGCTTTGTTTACTGTACTGCACTGTTGTGAGCTATGGATGGGACAATCATCCCCACAGGTTAGTCGTTGAGCTCTCGGGATAATGGGCCATTTTAAATGACGAAGTCGCCATCTCTGCACATCGATGCACAAATGTTAGAAATGTCGCTTCTTCTAATGTAAATTCTGCAGTTGTTAAATACTGTTTCCTTTCGAACTCTCAATACACATTTCCGCCAGCCATTTTTTTTTGGGGGGGGGGGGGGGAGGCAGGCAAAGACGTAGTCTTTTCATGAAAAAGAATATGTTGAACCAACCGCCTAACTTGCATATCAAAATAAGTACATCCACGATTTTGGGCATTCGGTTGCCTGTGACAGTCAACAACTGACAACCAAAGCGTGTAACATCTGTCATAACTTAATGTTGCGATTTCAATTAGTCACGCGTTCAGTATTTGTTTTCTTCACGAGCGCCTTGGCGTCGTTAGACTTTGCTGTCTGCAATGCCAGCCTCGGTCAGGCTCCAGAGCAGTGCAAATGGAAAGTGTTGTGTGTCTGGAGGGGGCCTTGTGTTGATGGAACGCTGCTTTTCCTTAAGATGACACATGGAAACTGTCGGGTGTTAACGAGGAGCAGTGATCCTCTGTTTACTGGGAGCCCTGGCCCCCGGGGGGGGGCGGCAGCGATCGGCGCCATGCGGGATGAATTAGGGCTTTCCCTTCAAACCCCAAGTCTTGGCACGGCCACAGACCGGCTAAGCAGAGACATAGAGGCAGCCCACCTTGGTCATGAAGCGTCTGTTTGCTGTCAAAAAAGACAAAAACCCTGAGGCACCCCTGTGCGCTGGTAATCCTCTGTTTACTCGTTGTGTAACAACATCGAAACCACACCGTTTTTGCTTATGCGGCCATATTTTTCTTCCTTAACGTTTACAAAACGGTATGGATTTGTTTGATGGAATATTCCTTTTTTAGATGGGTAGAACAGGTGGGGAGTGGTGCTGAGAGACAGGGTTGTCAAATATTTACCTCATTCAATAGCCATGGCAGTTAAGTCCAGTAATAGAGGCAGTGCAGTAGCTCTAAGCCCATGAGGACGTGGCTGTGTTATCTCAGTTTATCTCCCGTCCATTTTCCTGTGACAGCGTGGTATCCATCCTGTACTCCAGTCCGCGGGGGCCTTATCCTCGCTGCCCTTCTGTACCGGAGATGGACGCACACTGTCTGTCAAATCACGTTTTTCCAAACCTTTGCCACGGCCCCCCCCCCTTCCTCCTCCTCCTCCTCCACCCCCTCTGTCATCTCATGCCTCACTCTCCTGTACGAGAGAGAGAGAGAGAGAGAGAGAGAGAGAGAGAGAGAGAGAGAGGTGCTTGGTTCTTTACCCGGAAACGTGTCTTCCCCCTGTCAGAGTTGTGGCGATGCGGTCAGGTTGCCTTGGTTTCTGTGGGCCTCTCCAAAGGAGCTGTGGGCATGGGGCTGGCAGCAGGAGAGCGAGGCCCTGCGGGGGCCTGATCCACTCTGCTCTCCGTGTGGGAGGAGATGTAAATAGTCACTCCCCGCCCCGCGCTGCGTGTCTCTCTGGCAAGCCTGGCTGAGCTCTGGCAGGCTGGCGCTTGGAGCTTCTAAGCGGGCATGCGATATCAGATTCAACCCTGTATTAAGCGAAATAAAAGAGCGGGGTCCCCCCCCCCCCACGTCCCCTTCCCCCCTCCCCGGGTAGCTCCTCCATATGCTGGTGACAGTGCATTTTTGAGTGTGCGAAATTGAAAGGGCAGACGATGGTGTTGTCATTCAATACTGTACATCTGCTCCCCCTACACTGGGGCCATTGTCTCGTCGGGCTATGGTTGAATGGCGAGCCAGCCCGGAGGAGATGGCTGAATACACAAAGGTGCTGGTTACAATGGGCCGGCCTCTGCTCGCCGGCTCCCTCTCTCCTCTGCCTTTCTTCCCCTGTGCTTCTCTGGTCCACTTCAGTCGCATTTTCTGCTCTGTCGGAACCAAGGCAGGCGAAGGGATGGCTACGCCATTATGCTTATTCTCCTCAATCTCCAGCCGTACAACCGCTGGTCCGTAGAGAAATGGCTGCGATAGAAACCACTTTCCGACTTTCCCCCAACAGATCTCACTTCGCTTCCTTCCTCTTTGTAAACGACCTCTCCCCCCCCCCCCCACCCCTCCCCCTCTCTTTTGCACCCCCCCCCCCCCCCCCCCCCCCCCCCTCCCCCCCCCCCCCCCCCCCCCCCCCCCCCCCCCCCCCCCCCCCCCCCCCCCCCCCCCCCCCCCCCCTACTTCAAACATGTCCCTGTCTTCGTCGAGGCGTAGATCCTCATCCCTACGTCAGCGCCGGCTCCCCGGGAGCGTGCGTGTGTGAAATTGGATTGCTGATCCGTTTGCCGCTGAGTGGCAGAGATGTAATATGGGATAGCGGCGACGGCGGCGTCGTGCTCCGATGGCGGAGACAGCTGCTACGGGACGCGCGGGCGCGCGGGGGATCAGAGACGACAACGTTTGACTCCTCTCCGCCTCTCCGCGGGAAACACTCTGGACAAATCCCATAAGGCGACCTATAGCCACGGGGCTACAGCACCGACTCCGCACGGGGCCAGGTTACAGGGAGGACGTTCTGTACTGCTGGGGTAGGGTTGTCACGTCACATTTACCCCAGGCCTGGTGAGTGACTGGGGGGGGGGGGGGGGGCAAACGCTGCCGTTGCTGTTGATCCCCCGACGTCCCCACGCAACTGTCGGGTCAGATTGACCCGAAAGGGTTTTCCTATATGCGTCCTTATCTAAAGGCCACGGGGTCACAGATCAAGTTCAAAGGTCAAGCTGGTTTAAACGGGCCCCCCACAAATGAAATAATATAGCACCGGTTTGTGGTGCGAACCAGTCATAATTCTGTAGCAGAGCACACATGTATTTTCCGCCATGCAGATTATCTCAGTGGGATTTTCTCTGGGTTTAAGTCCGAGGTTAAGTCAAGATTATAACACTGTGGGTGATGGATTCCATCTAATGTATTATTTTGTGTGCGTTGCCAGTCCGTGGGCCGGCCCTATATTTGCTGTTGCCAGAGGCCGACCTGCTCAGCGGTGGGCCGCGGATCAGAGACGCCATAGGAGGAGTCTCCTCCGTCCAGCCTGCCATTCATCCATCTATGTGATTGAGCACATCAGCAAATGAGCGGATCAGCTCTCCAGCCCCTTCACGGACCCACACTTAGCACTCCCCTTCCCCTTCAAGTGTTAAATGAACTCCCCGCTGAGTCTAGCTGACTGTATATCATTTGGTTTCTCAGCCTGAAAAAGCAGCCCTCTTATCTGTCACTCCCACCCCCACCCACCCGCTCCCCCTCTCCCCTCCCTCGCCCACTTTTGTCTCTCCTCTCCCACAAGGACAGAGTAAAGAGTGGTGGCATTTAAAAAGGTCTGCGTGGAAACGCGTTGACATTCAGAGCACCGCCACCTTAAGGTTAACTCTGTCTGGATGCCGATCGCAAACGCCGACTACTTTGAAAGCATCAGTCACGTCGGGCTGGACTTTCATTTACGGGGTGGCCGTTTCCCCGGACCTCAGCTCTGCGAGGCTGGTGTATTAAGTGTGCGCAGGCAAACGGTGCATCGGCCGTCAGTCGCCTGGCACTTCATTCCATAGTGTGACCCCCCCCGCCCCCCCTCCTTCCCCTCCTCACGCACTGATACGTGTGTCTGCGTGACAATAGCTGTTCATTTACGTTTGTCCTTTTGTGCACAGTTGAGCTGGCCAAGCTAGATTTGTGCAAATGAATTCGGCAACGAAAACACCAATAATGGAGGATGATTCAGGGTCTTGGCGGGCCCCAGGCTTAGCCATGACTCCTGGCAACACTGGCCTTTTCAATCTCCTTTGAATTTATTTTTTTTTTTTTTTGATTAAAAAAAAAAAAAAAAAAATACGAACTTGATTGAACTGCCCACACCTTCTAGGATTGTAAATAAGCATGGACTGCCATCATTCCTTTGAAAGCATCGCGGTTGACTTTTCCGACCACATTTCCAACCGGGTGCACAAAACAGACACCCCTCGATAGCGTTCGGAGAAGTTTCTTTGGAATTTCTGGGAGAAAAAAAAAATCAATATCCAATTGACTTGTGCGCTCTCCTCCCCCCCCCCCCCATACTCTTGGCTGGTATCTGTGATGGATCTGGGCCATGTTTGATCAGCTTGGACCAGGAGCCTCCCATGCGGAACAAGGAACACAGAACATGGCAACATGGAAGGCAGGATGTGGAAACACAACCACGGAGAGGAGCACAGTGTGTGGCTAACCACGTCAGGGTCACAAAACAGCGGATGTGACTCCTTTGTTCATAAAGATACAACCAAAAAAAAGACTGCTAAGTGTGGGGGAACCATGGCCATGTGCTATTTAGAATCATATGCACAGGTTTATTCATTTCTTCACGAATTTAATTAAATGGCCTGAAACGTTGTGTTAATTCAATGGATTTGTTGATGCCTTTGGGATTTTCATCCTGAAAATACTCTAGTGATGAATGTGACATATATAAAAACATGAATAGTTTACCACAGCATGTTCAGTTTCCCAAAGACAGTGGGAAGTAATACTAAAGGTTACCAAGGCGTTTCATGACAACCCCAGGCGTTTTGACATAACTGACATGTGAGATTGAACCATGCCACTTATTTTCCCTCTCCCTCTCTCTCTCTCTCTCTCTCTCTCTCTCTCTCTCTCTCTCTCTCTCTCGTTCTTTCTCTCTGTCTCGGTGTCTCTATTTCTCTCAGTCCGGCTACTGCGGGTCGGCCCTGCAAGCAGTCCTCGGGGATCCGTCGCCCGTCATTTGAATAATGCCCACATAAATAATAGATATATTTTAAAATGCAAATTCTAACTGGGACTTTGGGGGTGACTCAATCCTCCTGCTTTTGCGGTTTGACCTTAACTCCCGCTAACAAATTACCAAGAGCACGGCGCTTCTCATTACGAGCTCTGTGGGCGTCGCACTGCCAGGCTCCCCACAGACCCAGCCGGTGTACACACTCCCTAAATAAATGTTACCCTCACGGTACTGTGCATCATAGTGACACCGTTTCCAAACGGGCCCGTTTCGAGTTTGCTCCTTGATGTCACAAAAACGGATTCAAATGCATGACGAATAGTATCAATTATATCTGGCTGCTAATTACCTGCAGTATATTTACATTTACACTTTCCATACTTATAGAATCAATTAAGAGGCATCAGACAAATTGGAAATTGAAAACAACGCTTCTACCTAAGGAACACATGACTCCCAGGCAATGTTTGAACAATTTCACATTAACAAGCTTTCCGGCAATTTGTTAATTGCTTTATAATTGCAGGGTTATTATGGGGTGCTCTTTTTAATGTGCATAGGTGATTAAAGCAAAGCATTACGGTGCAGGTGTGCGAGCGACTTGGGTGGGTGTCCATCATGCTGCTGCTTCTTCCAAATAACAGCCTGGGCTGTTGGCACGCCATTAGCCTGCTAGTGGGCCTGCTTACTGGGGGTGTTTGTCATCAGCGCCGTGTTATTTTGCCTTGTTGCTCTCAGCGGCGGAGCAGCGTTGTCTTTGCTCCGCTGGGCCCGGCAGTCTGATTCAGCGGCATGCTCTGCCAGCCATGCCAGGGTTATTTGAGGCCTGTCATTCACACACACACACACACACACACACAGAGAGAGACTCATAGAACAACAGACTCCCCTCCTCGGTGTTTGAGTTTGTTTCTTTTTGTCGCCGTTTGCAATTCTTTGACTGCCATGTTATTTGAAACAGAATTTGATTTGTGGTGACATTTTGCGCCCACATCTTACTTGTCTCATTATTATGTGTTATGAAAGGGAGTATAGCATATATAAATGGACAACTTTCAAGGTCAGATTGAAATTGGAACCATTTAATCACAAGGGGAAGTGCTTGCGTCGGAGAAAGCAATAAATATTGTCAAGCACTGGTAAAGCGCAATCTGTATTCAGTGCTTGCCCACGTTGTTTTTAGGGATGGATTTATTGCAGACTCTTTTTCTTTGGCTGCACTGTGTTTAAATGTTAACTGTGGAAGATCTATGGCGAGACATCGTAGTGAAATGCGTTGGTTTGATCTACTCGTTTGTTCAGCTGTAAGCCACACACCTCACACCTTTGGCTCGCGGCCAGCTCCGCCATCTCCAAAAAGGCAAAATGGTCTCTTAGGACTGGTGTCTTAGGAAAAGGCCCAGATGCATGATCTTAATTGATATGCAAATGTTTTCTTCAATAAAAAGTAGAACACTTTCCTTTTCAGGCCTGGTAGTGTAGTAACTTTTTCCAAATGCATTAACTGAATCATTCCGCTGTGGACTGGGAAGTGAAAACAAGTTTTAACAGAAAGAAAGAAAAGTTTAAATGTGTCATCCATAGGCGCAATATAAACCAGCTTTACCCTCGATCTACAGCCAGTTGACCATTAATACGATTCACTTGTAATTCCAACAGTTGATATTTTCCACTGGCTCTGTTCTCAAAGAGCTTCTTTTGACATGTGCAAGGCTGCCTATTGTCCAATGCACCGTATCTGTCAGACATTTTATCAAGCATATCTCGTCCGCTACTCTTTGAACAGAGAATGTGCCCCCCAAACCAGGGACACACAAAGACTCAAAGAAGTACGTATTACTGAAAATATTGTGCATATTAGGATTGATTGAATGAGTGGTTATCTCAAACGCTTTGGTAATGTCTCTTGGCAGCTATATAGTAGATGGGCATGCTAATTATATACTTTAAGGAGGTAACAGAATGTTCACAGAATTACATTTCTGTAATGCCACATAAACAAAAGCTGAGCGATTAACGAATGACACACACATATATATATATATATATATATATATATATATATATATATATATATATATATATATATATATATATATATATATATATATATATAAAATGCATTGTTATTGAAACCATTGTTCAATGTATACACAATATAGTCTTGGTTTAATAACAATGTCAGATGTATAAACAAATATATTTAGTTTTAAGTAAATGTAAAAAAAGAAAAGAAAAATAGCAGCAAAGATCGAAATATAAATTGTAATACATATTTAATTGTTGATAGATTTATTTAATGACTGTTGAATCTGACTTTACAAAGTGCGTTACATGCATGAGCTTATGGCTTCCGGTAAGGATCTTCTTGCCAGTTCCCTGCCACAGCTGTATTCACAAATTAACTTTTTTGTAAAGGATATTTAATAGTAATTGAATTGATCATTGTATTATTATTATTAACATATATATATATACAGTACTGTGAAAAGGTTTTAGGCAGGTGGGTAAAGTAAGAATACTTTCAAAAATCGAAGTGTTAATATTTTGTTTTGATCAATTACCTAAATGCAAAGTGAATGAACAATCTAAATCAAACAATATTTGCCGTGACCACTCTTTGCTTTCAAATTTTTGCCAGCATTTTTTCACACCTGCCTAAAACTTTTGCACAGTACTGTGTGTGTGTGTGTGTGTGTGTGTGTGTGTGTGTGTGTATATATATATATATATATATATATATATATATATATATATATCATATAACAGTTTAAATAAAAATCACAAAACACAATTCTCGTTGAATGGAGCTTATTTGAAATTACTGAGAGCACTTTATTATATAAATTATTACTACAATACAGGGGACAAATGGGGTTATAAATATAACAAAATTTTCAATTTTTTTTATTATAGTTGGTATTCAAGTATTTCCCCCCTCACCCTAGACTCAGTTTACCTGCTTAGAAAGCTGACATTTCTTGGTGCACAAATCTTGTCAGACCAGAAGATTCAATTTAGTGGATGCAAGTCTTCCGCACTTTTTTCACTAATTCAAGATTAGGGTACAGACCACCCTACCTCTACACATACTTCATTGCAGCTCTGCAATCAGTAAAATGATGCAAACTAGTGTTCACACAGAAAAGGATTATGAGTTTCCACTAATGGGTTTTTGTTCCATTTAATACAATTATAGAGTTGGCAAATTATGTTTCTTTTTCACAGGCTTAGTAATATATTAGTAATGATGACAGTGGCGACTTTATAAAGCTGGCCAGCTGGTGTTGGCACCAGTTGCTAATAACAATGCTTTGTATTGTTCGGTTCTGAGATTTTCTTTTTGTCTTGTTCTTTGTATCACAACAAAATAGACAGATTGAAAACTTTTCTGGCACAGATTTTATTGTCCTTTCAGAAATGTTGGAGCTACTAGTTAGCTTTGGTGCCTTGCTAACCAGCTGGCTCCTGGCTATTGTCTCTTTCCAAAATCCCGTTGCTGTTGCATAAATTTACTTTTGTTGGTCATAGTTTAAAGATAGTCAGCCAAATTATGGGGATTTTATTTAGCTAAAAAAATATAAAATCATACTTTTTTGAAGACAATCTTTTTCATGGAACCATCTGGATTTGTTTTAATTAGGAGTCAAACCAATGCAAATTTATATCAAATAAAAAATCATTTTGAGCTAGTATCTAAACCTCAGTGGTGTGGTGTGGCTATTGTTTTGGGCTCCTTTTTCTGCCAGTGTGGAGAATGAGCATTGTGTGCCATGCAGAGTGGGTGTATTTCCAAGATGGTGGCATTGTCTTGACTAGTGAGTACAGGGAAATACCAGAGTGAAAGAACAAGTGGGAGTTTCTTGGTTTTTGTGAAGATGATTGCACTGACAAGGTTAAAGACAAAGGTGTTGAAACAGAACTTTTGAAATAGAAAAAAAGCCCAGAGTAGATTTATTTCCAGACAGTAGTTCATTAAATGACGTATGTGACGTTTATGTATACTCTACAGAAATGGAATGCTTAACATGGAGGGCAAGGTTATTGCAGGAATAACAAGCAATTTCTGTTCCTCACAGCCATTTGCAATACATTCAGCTCTTAGAAAGATGCAGCAAGCACCATTTTCTATGCATTGCTGTTGTCGAATGACGTCATATAGGGTTCTAGGCTGTTTATTTAAAACAGTGTGACAACAGATTGCTAGTACAGTGTGTGATATATAGAGCTATGTGCTATGAACAAGTACCTCCTGTCACCATCTCTTCTAGTCAGCCTTCTAGGTCAACCTCAGTACCATTACCTGGTACTGATACTATGGTTTTTAATCTACTCTGCTCGGGGCAGCCATTTGAAATATGTTGATGAAACAGAAAGCAATTAATATGTGTCACACAATAACAGGATCTTAAAAAACCAACCAACCATGTAGCCGTTTTTATTTTAAATCATTCTAATGTGTATTGTGTGTGAGGTGAGAATGCGACCTGGTCTCCTTGGCCGCGACCTGCATATTTTGCCAGTAAATGAGACATGGTAAGTGATGTGCCGCAGGGAAAATGGATCTTTTCAAGCAGCTCAAACTGTTCCGATCATAGCCGATAACCAAGCCGTAAGGCCAGGGACCTCATTTTAGGGCAGTTTACCGCACAGTACGCCAGGCTTACAATGAAGCCTCAAGAATTGGCAAAACCTTCGGGAAAAAAAAGCTAAAGAAAGTACAAGCCAGGAATATACATTTCTTTACTTGCCGTGTCTTACTTCTATGCCACCATCAATAATTAATTTCCCTCAATTTATAAAAAGTTTTCGTCTGCCCCCATTTTGAGACTCAGACGGTTGATATAGACTTAAAGACCGTGCTGAGGACAACGGAGGGAGTTATTATTTTGGTTGCCCGGGCACATCCCCAGGCTGTGTCAGCCCTGGCTGATCCATCCGACTCGGGGAGAAGCATGATGTTTAATCAGAGCCCTAATCCTAGGCCAGCATTAAAATGGGATTTGTCTCTTAAGTGCGCCGAGAACGTCGTCGTTTTTCCCCACTGTATTGGGGCTTAGAGGGTCAACCGGGCATGCTGTGCGGCGGCAACAATGTGCATCAAACAATAAGCTCCCCAGTCTCTTTCTCTTCCTCTCTCTTTCTCTCTCTCTATCTCTCTCTCTCTCTATCTCTCTCTCTCTATCTCTCTATCTCTCTATCTCTATCTATCTATCTATCTATCTATCTATCTATCTATCTATCTATCTATCTATCTATCTATCTATCTATCTATCTATCTATCTATCTATCTATCTATCTATCTATCTATCTATCTATCTATCTATCTATCTATCTATCTATCTATCTATCTATCTATCTATCTATCTATCTATCTATCTATCTATCTATCTATCTATCGCCCTTCCTCTGCCAGCTCCTCCATCCCTCATCCTTTTAGAGGCCTAGTGAGGTCTTCACTGCCTCTTCTTCTGTCGTGCGTTACCCAGCGCTCCCGTTGCCTCTCCTCCACGTCACAAACAAACCCATCCTTTGTGTTCCTCTCGACTTTGTGTAAGCCCTCACCTCTCAGACAGGACAGGGAGCTGATTCAGGCGTGACGTCTGGCTACGTTTTCTGGTGACGCCAGCCCATTTGAACGGCCAATTGATTATCCTTGATGAAGGAAACTAAACTCCCCAGATCAATAGTCCGCTTTGTCTCTCCTCAGTACATCTGGGTGTTTGTTGGGGGACACAGTGGATATTAGCTGTGCGCTGTAATGAGCAATCAGCTAGCGTCCAAAGTATCGACTTCCCCCAGGCTTTTGTTCTGCCGCAAGAGGTCACAGAGGTGCTGTGAGGGCCACAGCATCTCCATGTGTTGTTATAATGTTAATACTTTTATTTGAATACTTTAGTTTGTCACGCTGCTTTCATGGGTTGAGTCAAGTATTACCAACGGTAACAAGGGACACACTGAACATCGAAGGATTCAAAATTCAGGTTCGGGTAAAATACGCTACGCGTATAATAAAATGGCGACCCAATTACAGCTCATCTTCCTGTTGTGTATTATGAAGTCCGGCATACAAATATGGCTGCGCAATGAAATTGTTATGGAGATTATTGCTGCCATTAAAGTTTATTCGACAGTGATTAAGGCCACTGCGAACTCCTTGAGCGGTTGACTTTTGGCCCCTTCAAAATGTCTCCACCAGGCTCTTCCCTCTCTCAAGACAGAGTTATGGCGCACTCGACTCAGAAGAGACCGCCGCGTGGCAATGAGGAACGAGCAGCTCTTCCTTTTGTTTCCCTGCTCAAATATATGGCCTCATTTCATCAGCTTAACGACCTCATTCAAACGGGCCTAATGACTCTGGTTAATGTCCGGGCGTAGCCGAGAGATTGTGGCTATTCTCAAAAGCAATGTCCCCTGCATGCTTATTGTATATTTCCATTATGAGGCGGCTAGTCTCCATGGAGAGCACAACCTATTTATTGTGTGCCGGGAACACTGCAGATTTATAAAGATGCACTGCCGGGCTCGGCTTTGGGTTTGTGTGCACGGCTCTTTTTGTGGACGTAGTTTGTAGGTTAGGGTTTTGTGGACATTTTAAATGTCACATTTCTCAGAATAATTATTTTCTAGACGCGTTCTGAAATTGAATCAAGAAAAAAAAAAAGATGAGTAATTATGCTCTGTAGATCTTTAAGGTCAGTGTGGTATTAGGAAATGTTACACAATAAATACCATTTTAGCATTTCAATCATTTTATTCCTATTTTGAGTCCTTATATGTCTGTTCCCATCGGTGATGTTTTTTGACAGCGAGCTGAAGTGATTGAAAGGTCACACAAACGCTGTCACTGAAATCTATTTGACAGTCAGCTCGTCACAAGTTCGCCGAGGCAACGGAAGAGAGACTCCATGAAAACGCCACAGTCGGGTATGAGTGACCCACTCAAATAGTCACGTTACCACATTAACCCACTCAAAAAGTCACTCCATGGCTCCGGCTATCAGACTCACTTGGTTCCCTTGCCGAGGAGGATGGCGGTGTTTCTTTATGATTAAAGTAGTAAACCCGTGGCACCTTTATACGAGGGGCCATTTAAATATAGAACCAATCTTCGGCGTCGCCACAAATCAATAAGTCGACACCAAGTCCCTGATATTGTCGTCACAGACATTGTAGGCTGTTACAGAAAAGCCGACTTGTGGGGAAAAAAAGGGGGTGAAAAAGTATGTAAGAGAACATTCCCCCCCCTCGAATGTGTGACAGGAAATCAATGCTTTCCGAGCGGGACTCAAAGCTGACAGCTCAATAGGCTTTAGGGGGGGGGGGGGTGTTAGTCCCCTGTTCTCCTGCTCTTCTTCTTCCCTTATGTTACCATAGCACTTTCCTGCCAGGGTCTTAGCAACCAAACCTTGCACTGGCATTCCAGTTTACACACTAGCTGTAAACCAGGGCACGGAGAGGGTGTCTTCGGGGTTTAAACGTTAAACGTAGTGCATGTGCACATACAGCACCAGTACTGGCTCAGACTGCTGCAGTTATCATCTTGGTTCCTTTGGAAACCCATTGTTTATGATAGGCTGGTTTGATAAAAAAAAAATAATAATAAATGTTATGCCATAGAACGATATTAAATATGGTCGGTGTATCAACGCACCATTGAATTATATATATATAAGGATATGTGACTGAAAAATGGTTTATTGATAACTTGCTCCAAATGCGGTGACTATGTGAACTGTTCATGTTTGCTGGGGTGTGTGTGTGTGTGTGTGTGTGTGTGTGTGTGTGTGTGTGTGTGTGTGTGTGTGTGTGTGTGTGTGTGTGTGTGTGTGTGTGTGTGTGTGTGTGTGTGTGTGTGTGCGCGCGCGTTGATTTGCTGAAGGTTCATGAAATTTTAACGACAGCTTAAAGAAGCAATCAATTTAATATTCTCTCATACATTGCGTGCATGTCAATAATGGAACTCGAGAACCTCAGCACATTGAACTTCACAGTGCCTTGTGACTCTTTTTGGCCTGTGAATTGGGCCATCAAGCGCCCAGCTATTTTGGCCTTACAAATCAAGTGTTTCAGTCAAAATTGGAAACGGAGTGTTCTAATATGTCCACCAAAGTGAGGCTAGGCAGTCGTTTGTTTCCATGCCAGCGTCTCTCTTTTTCTGAACCAGACAAGTTTTCAAAGTGCCTTGATTGCTGGCACTGGACTGTGGCAGAGAGCTATTGGAGAGGTATTAGATTTTTTGACTAGTTTGCAGATAAGTGGGAAAACAAATGGGTGCCAGCATGCCGGAAGCCTATCTCTTTGATTCCTCTGCCATGCTTTTAATAATTCCTTGCAACAACTCCTTTCCTTTTGCTGCTCTGCCGGCAAATATCGGTACCCTTCTAATGAGCAGGGTGGGGCAACAGCGTGGCGATGAGGACTGAGAGAGCACATCCTTGACGGACACGTGACATAGATTTTTTTCCTTCCCCTTTTTAACTTAATCTTCAATTGAGGTCTAGACATAAAGATTTTCAGGACTTTGTAGATATTTTTTCAAGCTGTGGACCCTTGGCATACTTCAAGATATTTTGTGTTTGTGAAAAATCAATAAAAGAAAGATTTTTTTCAGTCTGACAGTCAAATAATGTGCTCTGGCTGTGTGAGAGAATATGTAGCACAGGCAGCAAAATGGTGACTAAAAATAAACATGTTTGAAAAAAGCATTCTCCTTTCTGATTTACAGACGTTGTATATCATTTCTATAACAACTGTATCAGCATACATAAGCCCAGGGCTGTGAACATTCCTCATGTTAATACATTTTGCATACCAGAAAAAAATAATTCTGTATATGCAGTAAAGAGTAGATCAAAAATGGATTAAGGAGAATTCTTTGAATGAAATTGATTAAATTGATTTGATTAAGACTGCTAGGATTGACAATTTGAATCTGCTTGTAAATTATGACATGCCATACATAGTAGTTTGCATTTGAAAAATCTTGATAGAACTGCATTAGCAGGTAAAAAAAACTACAAAAACTGAATGTTGGATGGAACCTAGAGCAGCAAAAAGAAAAACCTTTCCGTCTCTCAAAGATTCTCCCTCAAACAAATCCATGGTCAAGTTCTCCACCTGCGCCGGTGTGCAGCTACCAGTGTATGTCTGTCAGTTTTTGTACGACTCCTGTGGCCCTAATGATCCCAGCGTGCCCCACCAGTGGAGCTCACCTCTGGCTGTGCGCTGTGCACCCCCCCCCCCCCCCCCCCCCCCCCCCCACCCCCCCTTCTATGCTAGCAGGAGCGTGGAGCTGTACCGCGGGGTGTCTGGCACTCCCCTCGCTGGGCTGCTGACCACTTCATCTTCTGGGATCAAACCAGTCTTTTCAGCTCCCTCACACGCCCAGGGGGAGCCTCGCTGGAGCTCACAGAGTGAAAGCCCAAAAGGAGGGAGAGTTTTGCTTGTCTAAGGAAACACACAAGACACAGTATACTGCAGCAGCCAATTCCGGGCTGGGTTTTAGATTTATCTTTTTGGTCGACTAACTCCCCAAGACAGGGCCATTAATGAAACTGCAGAACAATCTACATCTATCTCTATGGGTCACGCTTGAAAGCACATTTTGAAAGAAAAATACTAGACCTGAGTCAGTGAAGTAAACTACATAGTTTGACTTACAGTCTGATACAAATAGGAAGCAAACTGAGAGGGTCTTTCCGGGAGCCTATGCAACAAAGGGCCATTACTTGTGTGGAATCCCTCAGGAGCTTTGACTAGACAGCGTCGTTCTATAGACTGGCTGAGCAGCGTAGTATTTTTAGAGATCTCCAGAGAATGTGCACTGTATACACCTGGCTAGTATTTTCCCGACTTGTCTCTAATTGTGAGTTGGGACTGCGTGAGATACAGCGTCTTGTGTCTCCGTCTCCAGTTGTTGCGGATGCGAATTGGACGTGACACTATTGACGCGACCCGAGTGAAGAGACACCATTGTTTATTTCGACGGCGAGAGGACAAAAACCACGTCCGTCATTTTCATTGCTATTTTTTGCCGGGAACATGACATTACGGATTGTATTTCCCAGAAGCCTAGATGTTTGTTGCTCACTGGCCAATCTGCCTGCTCCTTATTGATCAAAGAGCACCTCTCTCTCTGTCTGTCCTAATCGTATTCTCCCTCCACACTGCAGCAAACAAGAGCCGGAAATAGACGTGGCTTCTGAGAAGGGGGTTATTTTGTCTCAGCCTTGTCACCGCTAATCTCCATACTTATTTATAACACTGCTTCATAGTCTGTGATTCAGTCACGACTCCTAGAAATTAATTAGCTTGATTAAACTCTCCTTTGTTGTTGCTGTAATGAGTACTTTTTATTGTGCATGGCTGGGGGAGTTGGCTGTTGTCGCCACCAGCTGCGCTGACTGTTTGGAACGCCGGGAGGAAGGGTCTGAAATGGCTTGTGGATTGCAAACTGAACGTCGCCCCAAAGCAAAACCTCTCCCTCCTATTGGTTAAGTGCACTGGAACGTGCAATTAGGTTTAATGCAGTGCCGGACAAATAAACGGTAGTCCTTTTTGCACAAGTTGGATAAGCATAGGAGCAGAGAGACTATTGACAGCTACGGCCAATACAGGTTTCATGTGTTCATATGCAATGGAAAAGCTGTACAACTTTTGCATTATGGCCATCGTTGGCCAAATAACTACAGAACAACGGCTTTCACTGATTTCTCTGGGATAGCGTGTTGTCAAGGTAATACCGAACGCCTGTCTATAAGAAGAGTTTGTGTACCCCGGTGTGGGGCTTCCGCTGCGGCCAGTGGTCTCCACTTCATTACGTGTCACACATGGCTAGCTCTGCCTGGCTTGTGAGGCCGGGGGAGACAGAGCTGCACCGACGCCCCTGGGTCCCCACAGCCACTGTTGTGACAGGCGGCTGCCATTTTGTTCCCTGAACGCTCGCCACACATCAGGCGAGGTCAAGACCAGAAGGCTGCCCCCGTTGTCTCTCCGTGGTCCGACGAGGGGCCGGCGGTCGGGCGACACGGCTCCCGGGGGCGCTCCTCTGGGGGGTGTCGCTCTGACACCGGGAGGGGTCTCCTCGGCCCCCGTGTCCAATCACCAGCCACGCTCCCTGGAACGCTGGTGTGCTACCCCGGGCCTGGCTCAGTCCTGGACAGACCTCTCTCTTTCTATAAATCTCTCTTTCCATAAATCTCTCTCTCTTATCTCTTTGTCTCTCGACTAACCTCCCACTTTCTCCAGCTCCACAACCTCTGGACACTCATGGGATATTAGGCGGGGCGCGCAGGCCCGGGCCTCCTCACTGAAGCCTGTCGGCTCCGCCGCGGCGACCACGCTCCTGTTTTCCGGAACGTGTGCATCGAGCCAGGGGGGGCGCCGAGCTGTCGGGAGTGTCTTAGAAAAGGATTTCAGTGGACCTGACGTCCGTTCCCCTTCAGTCGCTGGCCCCGAGGCTGGAAATTAAGAGTGTGTTTTCGTAGGCCCTTTATGACCCAGCTCTGGAGCAGTATATCCCTGCCCAGCCTCTTGTTTTAGTGCGTGTTTTTGCGAGTAGTGCGAGTTATACGTCTGGTGAGCTCCCAGCAGGGGGCTCCAGTTAAGTGCTGGAACAGGCAGGTGATTGTTTTTGTTAACAAAGAGCTCGTCCTGGGTGGTTAGCTGTCGCGCCTCCTGAATGGCAGCAGGAGAGCTGCCGACACAGAGGTTATGACTGTGCGGAGGCAGCCCGTGAACAGGGTCTGTTGTGGTTCTGACGTCACGTGTTGCCAGCCGAACGCGCATGACAGAGCGCTGCAGCAGAATATCACGATTTCTCGAGGATGTCCGATGTGTTTTTCAAATAGATTTTGATCCGCATTCTTATTCATATCAGTCTTAATCCATTTGCATATTAGGACTTTCCCCATATAGTACTTCTGGATAGGACTGCATTAGCAGGTAGAAAAACTGAATGTTGGATCGAATCTAGACTAACGAAAAAAGAAGTAAACTGCTAATCCGTAAAAAATGCACCCTCAAACAAATCCATAGCTGAAAAGTTCTCTGACATATTTTCCAGGAATAAGCAATGTATTCGGGGTATTTGACTTGGTCTGTGCACTGTACGAGGATGTGCTTGAACACACAAAAAATATATTTTCTATTCGCGATTTGTAATTGACAGACGTTATGGACATTTTATTGTTATTCACAGTTATGGACACAAAAACCCTTTCTCTCTCTCGCTCTTTATTTTTGGTCCGGCGTGCAGGAGTCGTGTCGAATACCCGCCCGTACCATGGCATCGCGCTGTTCGCCATGTCAAACACCGCCGCATTTTAAAATGGCTGCCAAAATGGCGCAGGACACTCGGTGTTTACTGAGAGAGATGCTGTGCTTTGCCACGGTTGAATAGATTGGACACAGCAGTCCAACTGCTGGGCGCCACCATTCACCTCCATTAAAAAATGTGAATGCAGAACAAATTCACCTCGCATTTAGGTGTCATGGCGTCCCCGTAGAGGCGAGACAGCTCTATAGGTGAATAGAGTCGGCGAGAGAAAGGAGACTTCCCAGGTTGTCGTCTTTGTTGTTCTGGGTCAGCGTTGCGCGGTCCGTGGGTCCACGCTCTGGTCAGCAGCCCAGTAGAAAAGGTTGTGTTCCTTATTTCATCCGTTCCCTTTCTCCCCTTAAGACAGGCTGAAAATGACGTGTCAAAGGAAATGATACGAGGCTGCATGACAGATGGGTCTGTCTCCCCGTGCCTTTCAATCTCGCCCCTTCGCTCCACCTCTCTCTTTCTCCTGACAGAAAAAGCGTAGCCTCCATCACTCCGCGTTTCAGCCACATTCGCCGCGCCTGTCCCTGTCTGGCCGAAGGGGAGGGGAAAAAAGCCATTCCGCTGGTGTTGAATTGCCTTCTCCTGCCAGCACACACTGTTCCATATGATTTGTTTATGTCAAGGAATTACAATGTGGTGTTATTTTCCTTGGTGGTGGTGGTGGGGGGGTGGGGGGGGGGGGCTGCAACATCGCCAGGCGAGGCAGTCGCTGTTATTGAATTTTTGATTATGATAAAATTTGTGAACACAGATCTCCCGGACCGTTTCCTGGGAGGCGTTTTAAATGTAATCATAATGACCGCGCCAAACCGCGCCGCCAGGACCCCGACGCCACAGTGTTTTGGTCCGGCCGTTTGCCTGTTCATTAATTGATAAAAGCTGTCCGAAAAAAAAAGAGCCAACCGGGTACCCACATCTCGGCTCGATTACCCAGCGATATTACAGCGCGATGAACACGCCGCTCGCCTCCGGCCAGTTATTTCCTTCTTGTCTGTAAAGAGCTGTGTCACCGGGAGAACACGGACGCTTAAAAGGCAGAATGCAATAAACCGGTGTAGCACAAGCCTGCGCGCCGCACGCCCCTATCTCATTGTGTCGGGCAGTTCCGCTAATGACATTTCACGAGATTTGCTTTTCACAGTGCCGTTGCTACTGACCTGTGTGGGTGCATTCTCTCTCCCTCTACCTTCACTCCCCGTGTGTGTGTCTCGCTCTGTTATTCCCTTTCTCTTTCTCTCCCTCCTCCCTCTCTCTTTTTGTCCTCCTGTATACCTTTCTTTTTCATATTTGCCCCAACCCGTTATTAAATCTCACAGCAGTTTGTTGATTTGATCAGTGTGTGCTCAAACGTTGCTGGCCTGAGGGACCAGGGGGTTATAGACATACTTCTCTCTCTCTCTTTCTCTCTCTCTCTCTCTCCCTCTCTCCCTCCTTCTTTGTCTCTGTCGCTCTCTCTCTCTCTTTTCTGCTCTTTCTCTCCCTCTCCGCGATTCAAGCAACGAACACATTTATCCGGGGAAATTGCTGCCCAACTGGATGCTAGCTTGACGCCTTCAGCCTTCTGGATTCCAGCCCACACGGTCCCGTAAAGAAGCTAGGTGGTAGATCTGAGGTCCATGTTCGCACTGCCTCAGGTGCAAATCCCCCCCTTCCCGTCGTTTTTTATCTAATGGCTCGAAGCGGCGCCATTACTCACGGACCAGGGTGCGGATCCAAACAAAGGCAAATGCGGAGTCGACCACAAACAGCGGGCGGTTTGCTGAGTGGCGGTAGCCGGGGCTGACGCTGGGGAACGAGGCCTGAGCCTCGCCAGGCCTGGCGGGTCCGCTGTTCCCCTTCGGGGCTCTCGGCCGCCTACGGCTCAGGGCTTCGGCCCACACAAAGACGCTCGTGTGTTGCTAGAAGGCCAGAGCACGCACCGTGATGGCTGTGCGCCCTGTCAGAGGAGATGGTGGCACGTCGGGGGAGAGCATCTGCCTCCGTCTGAGGACGGACGTCACCTCTGACCCCACGCCCTGGGTCGTTCCGCCATCACACACGCTAAGGGGACAATGTTTCCCCAGATACATTACTGTATCAGTCTGGATGCAAAAAAGAAATGTCACTTCAAAATAACGTTCATTTAGATGCATAGCGTGTGCGTTCCTGTAAGTCTTAGGCTTCTCTGTAGGAAGCCTGGCTTTTTTGTTTTTTACACAGTTACAGAAAGAAGCTCCACAGCGCAGCTCTGAGGGAGGTTGGTAACCATAGCGACATGTATTTTAGTTTTGCCCACTGCTGTATCTTGAGAAATCTGACCACCAAAAAAAAAGCGTGCTGGAAGGAGTGTGTGTGTGTGTGTGTGTGTGTGTGCACCGTTGATCTGCGTCCTTTAACCCAGAGCTAACCAACCCATTACTAAGAACTGATCATTGACCATTTCAGGAAATTAACAAATGACCTCACAGTCTGAACCGTTCAGTGTCATGTGATTTGATCAAGCATTTGGCTCTGAGATCATGTATAATGCGGACCCTCTGGCATTCCTACTTTATATTCTTCCAGTAGTTCTCATTAGGCTTGAGGCTATAATGGACCTTTAGACTGCCGTCGAAAAAAAAAACACTGCGAATTTGCTCAGCGCATCGCCATGGAGTGCTAGAATGTTCTAAAAACGGCCTGCCAATGCCCTTGGCAGTTGGTCGGGCTACGTCCTATTGACCTAATGTTCTGTGTGTGTGTGTGTGTGTGTGTGTGTGTGTGTGTGTGTGTGTGTGTGTGTGTGTGTGTGTGTGTGTGTGTGTGTGTGTTCAGTGCCTGAACGCGACACTAAGCGAAGCCGACCATTTCTGAATTAGAAAGCCCGGCAGCAACAAAACGCTGGGCCGCTGGTGTTGGTGTGTCTACTGTATGAATGTGTGTGTGCTCGCGTATGGCACGAAGGCACAGGCTGCTCTGCTCTGGGCTTATGGGCCCTCGGTACAAAGTCTTCCCTGCAGGAAAATCCCTAGCCAGCCAGCCAAACAACAAACGGAGCAGCTTGGCTCCCCCTCCCCAAAATGTTTTTTTTTTTTCCCTCTAGTTTCTCCTATTCTCTCCCCCCCACCCCACACCCCCCGCTCTTCCGTCTCCTGCATGGTTTCTGTTGAGTCAGAGGAAACCATCTGCTGCCCAGCGATAATGGCTGGCCAGGGAGGAGCGGGAATGGCGAACGGGAGACTACAAGAAAAAAAGAAGAAAAAAGAGACAAGAATACGTCAAATCCTGCTTTACGCCGCCTGCCACTATCTTTATAAACATCCTGTGCCATGTCCCTGAGCTGGTGTTTGTGCGCGCGTTTTTATAGAATATTTGCTGCCGCACTGATCGGCAGATATTTTCCACTTTGAATTGCTCATATTAGCAGTTGTAGTGATGCCGTGAGTGAAAACTATATATTTGGCTGCGTATTACAAAAACCACCCTTCGGTCAAAACAAGGATATGTTCAGAATGGCGTTTTGTTGTTATTTCTGGAGAGGGTGGAGGTTGGGGATTGTTGTGATGGAGAGTTTTTACTAAGTGGTCTGTAAAAGGGGGGAGGTTCAGGGCCAAGGAAACGTAAGGACGGTAATGAGGCTTAGAAGGCGCTGCAGGAAGAGGTAGAGTGCGGAAAAGAAGGAGCGCAGCGCCGTATGGAAGACATAGAGAGAGAGAGAGAGAGAGAGAGAGAGAGAGAGAGAGAGGAGCGAGAGAGAGAGAGAGAGAGAGAGAGAGAGAGAGAGAGGAGAGAGAGAGAGAGAGAGAGAGAGAGAGAGAGAGGGAGAGAGAGAGAGAGAGAGAGAGAGAGAGGGAGAGGGAGAGGGAGAGGGAGAGGGAGAGAGAGGGAGAGAGGGAGAGAGAAAACAACTCCTGAAAAATGGTCCACGCTCTACCTCCCCGGTCTCTCAAGCTCAAAGGTATTAAGCGCTCAGATTTTTCTCCCTCTAAGCTGTCTCACTTGTCTCCCCGTCTTGGCCGGACAGGCTTAAGAAACCTGCGAAGTGAGCCGGGAGAACCCCCGAGCTGTCAGTAAACACGCCGAGGCTGTCCTCAACCTTTCTCCCGTGCGCCTCACACCTCATCTTACACTTTCCGTTGTTTTATTTTCATCCAAGGTTTGTTGTTGTTGTTTTCTTCGCCGCTTTTTCCCTCCCCTTGAGTGCAGAGCGCAGAGCGTTCCCTTTGAGTTGGTCAAATTTACTGCCGCTCACTGTAGTTGTCTGCCATTACTGTTTACGCTGCTGTTATCCGGAAGGGTCAGAAGAGCTCTCCATGGTCAATACCCGACCGTAAACGTTTTAGCTGCATCTCCATTCGCTGCACTGACACCTCTCAGGAGAAGCTGTGATCAGCCTGAGTTTAAGCGGGGGAGATGGGGATCCATCGGATATGTAAAGCTGCAGATGAATTTGAATTCCTATGGAACTAGATGTTCGGCCTGCCTCTCCGGCCCTGGTGGATTTGGCAGCGGGAACGCCGGGGGCCTGGGCGAGGCGGCAGTGAGGACGTGATGGGAACTGCCTCACGAAGTGGACCGGAGGTCAGGCAGGATAATGGAACGGAGCGGGGGTCTCCGCGAGGAGGCAGAAGGCGGCTGGTCAACAGGTCTTTTCTATTAACTCAGAAGGCAGGTGGAGGTGAGATGGGAAGGCGACCCTGCCTCCGCTCTCTGAAGCCTGGGTTTTACACCCAGCATCCTGGCCCCAACAGGCGCAGAGCAGGCAATATTGCCGTGGGTTTCAATGGTGATTGACCCTGTGTTTTCATCAGCCTGTGCTGGTCTGATAACATTTCTCACTCCGGTGCCGGGAGGAAAATATTGCAGGTCTCGCTCTGCGCAAGGCTGACTGAGGGAGCTTCATTTTTTTTGGGGGGGGGGGGGTGTTAATCCAGACTTGAACTTTAAGACCACATTTTTTTCTTTTTCTTTCATATTTTCTTTCTTATGGAGGAAATTGTTGTTTATTTAGGGTCGTTGTGCCATGTCACATTGATAACGTGGTGTAACCTATTGCTCAAATGTGTTACAATGTGTTTCCAAGGACTGTTCAAAAATCAGTCTGTCTGAACATACCTCAACATTCCTGGTGTGAGAGTCGCCATGCCCATCAAACTATTGTCACAAACGACACTCTGGCCCATTGAGGAAGTCAAATCCCACACAACCACAGATGCCAACATGTCTGGGACTTACAATTACTGTTTTTCTGTTTAGTGAAGGTTGCTTTGCCTTGTGTGACAATTGAGTACCTCTAATTTCTCTAGAATTCCTGTTGATGAAAGCCAAGGCCACAGCACATTTGTTGTATTCGTCTTCGTTCTGACAGTGTTTTTCCTCCTCTGTGGTTCTCAGGTGTCGGGGCTGTCCCCCGGAGAGAGCCCAGCCCCGGGTCTGCTGCTGGCCCCTGGTGTGCGGTGGGGACAGACGCCCATCAACCAGCTGACGCCTTGGGAGACCGACGAGCCCCCCGCCAAGCAGCACCGCGACACGGAGCCCACAGGTACTGGTGAGACCTCCGCAAAGGTCCAGCACACACACACACACACACACACACACACACACACACACACACACACACACACACACACACACACACACAGTGTTTGTATGTAGGTGTATACACAGACGTACTACTACACCATCCATCCAAACCGTTCAGCTGAGGTTCCACTAACCCTACAGTAGCCATGATGCAAATGAAGCCTGCACTCTGTCTTGACCTACACAACATACCCGCAAACGTCTGCAACCTTCATGATATGCGCATACCCACACTTACCATATGTAGCCATTCAACCACTAGGCAAAGCTAGTCGGTCTATAGATAATCCTACAGAACTTGTTTATCCGTTCTCTTAAGTCATTCCACTTAAAGTTTTTAGGCCGTCAAGTTGTCAAAGAAAAGTCTCTCAAAGTCGTCTAACGGATCTCGACTCTCGTCTAATTTGCATGCCACTCTTATCAAAGCCAATCGAGCTTCTGTGAGGTAGGGTGGGGGGGGGGGGTTGGAGAAGCGGCAGCAAGCTTGCGCGGTGGCGGCACTTAGGAATGACACTAATGGGTTAACGCCAGTGCTCAAGTTGTGCTCCCATTGTAATGAACTCACCCAGAATGGCTCTGCCCTAGAGCAGTCAATTTCCCTCCGCTGCTCGGCTTGGCCTCTGCCTCCTGCTCATTGCAAATGTGTCTAATTTAAGAATAATACTGGCACGCTGCCTGCTCCCACAGAACCTCTCCCCGACACAGCCCGCATCGGAGCTGAGCGCCGCCGTCATGGCCGCCCGGAATGGCGGCTGTGGTGCCGTCGAAAGGCCACCGCGCACTACCTCTTCCTTGGCGGGTAGTCCACCCTCCCAACATAATAGCTTTATTAGCTCGTCTAATTACGTGCTGAACTGAATTCACAGCCTTAATAATGGACTAATTGGATGAGTTAATTAATGACTAAGCCCCGAGTACAAAGACAGTGATCATTTAGTGAAATGCTCCACAAAAATGTGAACAAAAAAATTAATTAAATAAACACACCGGCACTTAGGGTCCATTGGTTTGTATCCGTTCCAGTCCGCTGTTCAGCGAGAGCTACAAGCTGGGAGTGGCTTCTAGACTCCCAGTCCATCTTTTAGTGGGCAGCCAGTGTTTTTGTATGGAGTGGAGGAGGAAGGAGGCAGTGGGGCTGGGGCTTCCTCCCAGCAGTGGTCTCAGCTCTCTGACCCCTGGTGAGGGGCTCAGGGCCCCCGCTGTGAGCTGCTTCACAGCAGCATAATGTTTCATAAAAGGTCTCAGGCCCACTTATTGTGGCTGAATGAAGCTTCATTCACAGGCGTGCTACACACACACACACACACACACACACACACACACACACACACACACTCTCCCAAACTACCAATCCCTCTTCGTTTGAACTTGGACCGGCAAGTGTGAGGGAAATTGGAGAGTGAGATGTCACCCTCGCAGCATGCTGTTGCATATGACACTCCAATCCGAGCATAGGGTGGCATATTGATGTGCGGGCTTGTATATGTGTGTGTGCTTTGTGCGTGTGTGTGTGTGCGTGCGTGTGCGCTACACCAACTGTGGCTGGCGTCTGCGACAGAGCCAGCACCACTCCACACCTCACTGAACTGAGTCGCTACAAAAGTTCCCCACAGAGACAGTGCCAGGATTAATCAACGGCTTCAATGGAAAGTTTACTGCAGCACTTCTTTAAGGAAGTTTGAGGCACTTGTTTTTGAAGGGAATTGGCAGATTTTACCCCCCCCCTCCCTGCCCACCACCCCCCACCTTCTTTGGCTTTGGATTGACCTTATTTGCAATTTCATTTGAATTCATCAGAAGTCACAATTGGGCATTGATTGAGCAGTTCGCCCAAAAAAATGTACGTATAATTTCCTAAAAGGAGGTAAGGAAGCACTTATGAAGCCACCAATATTTCATCCTTTGCACATTTTAATTACGGGGTACAAGAGAGCAATCAGGACTGGGATCCATTTAATGTTAATGCAATTACTATTCCCTTCTTAAACCTTTCATTAGCTTTGCAGCCGAGGCCTGCAAATACGAGAGCGTGTTGGGCTGTGCTAATGAGCTCCGTCTTGTACTTAATTATATATTTCTCTCCCAAAGACTGATTGTAGTCCAGTAATTTAGAGAAAATGGGAGTGCTCTAATACGCCAGATAGAGGGTGGGAAGAGAGATGTGTATCATGTTGTAATCAATCCCTCCGTCCCTCCGTCCCTCCCCCGAAAAGAAGGGGTCGACTCGTTGAAAGCCCCGCTATTCATCAGCACCAAACTCTACAAGATTTGGATTTATTACATTCTCCAGATTGGATTTAGATGCTGCGCCTGCGCATGATGCTAACGGGGGGGAAGAGCCTTCGACAGAGTTGATTAGCCCGAGGACTGGGATGGGAATTATGCAGCGAAGTGGCCCCTGCGCTGTCCAATGCACTGTCCGACTCCCCGCCCTCTCTCTCTCTCTCTCTCTCTCGGCTCCGTCCACAATGCAAGCAGTGCCAGAGTCATGAATAATATGGTCTTAATCTTCACCTTTTCTTTTGTGTGCTCTGATTTAGCCTTATGGCCCTCTCTGGAGTGGCAGGGCTATTTCTGTAGTCTGGGGGGAGAACCACAGAGACGGGCGAGGCGGCAGAAGGAGGCAGGGTGCCGGTCCAAGCAGACTGCATATCTTCCTGGTGTTAACTCCCACCCCAGCGGCCCTCGAGCTTCAGGGCAGAGGGCCGTTGCCCCCCGCAGACTGGCCAAGTGCCCCCGCCTGTGGGGCAAACAGCACCCGTCACAGCGCAGTCCAACGCTCTCCTCGGCCTGCGTGGACAACACGGCCCGTGCTAGCCGGAGGTCTTAAGAGTGGCGGTGACGTTAAACGGGGAAAGGCCAATACATGCGCGTGGAATCCCAGGCACGGGCGGAAACCACCTTCTTGCCTGAACGCAAAGGACTGCACTGTGACAACCTTTGGTCCAGGGAGGGACTTCTCCTCTGGACTGCAGCAGCTGCAATCAGTTCCTGTCCGCCGGGTCTGCGTTGAATACTGC
>CM030185.1:11071567-11109067 GCA_017639675.1 Aplochiton taeniatus | reverse complement strand
GACGAGAGCCTCCATTTTCCCACCCTTATCAGCGAGCCCTTTTTGCCTGGAGGCGCTGTTTAATATGCTTCACACCGTGAGACCTGTGATGTTGACAGTTTGTTTACTTTACCAAGTCATTGAGGCTTATTTATAGTTTGGCATTGTAGACTCATTAGATGTCTTTTTTTTATCAACGGAAAATAGCTGCCAAACATGGGCCTATTAACTTAAGTTTGTAGGAATGCCAGTACGTGTATAATCAGTATTAGCAGTCAGCTTACCTCAGTTTTGAGTAAACATTAATTTAAAGAGTTTCACTCTGCGTCTTTCCGGCCTTCCATATGACAGGCCGTCGAAGGCAGTTATTAAAAAAACACTGGCTATCTATAATCACCACGCGGAAACCATTAATCACAGCAAGCCGATTAATTATATTCTCGAAAGTCTCTTTTTGAAGTGACGGGAGTGCGACTGGGTTTGTCTTGCATCCCCGGAGCCAGAGCCACTTCTGGAGCACGTGCCTGGCCATGCTCCGCGTGAGAGTTTTGTTTGTTTGTTTTCAGCTGGATGACTCGATCCACATCTGTGAGATCAGCACCGGCGACGAGCAAATGAATTAAAGTCACTCGTCCGTTGTTGCCAGGGATTATCTCAAGACGCACTCCCCACCGAACAGCCTCAGCTCCAGCCGAGGGAGACGGCTATGGAAGTTCGGGGAAGAAAGACTATGAATACGGAGCATGCTAATCAGAGTTCTATCAAGATACCGGCACGTCCCAATTATCGTGCATGCCCTATGAACAGAAATGGCCGCCGTCTACCTCCTGTTAAATGGGTTCATGACTTGGTGATGAGCTATGGGCGACCTTGGTAGATGAATACTACGTTGACTGGAGCGGCGGGAGTTGGCCGGGGCTCCACCCCGGCCCGACTCTACCTTCATTTCTGACGGCCTCCGTCGAGATGTCCGTGCCGTACCCCTCTAGCGCTCTGTGGTGTAAAGAAGGCGGAAAGGGGGGGCAGCAGAGGCTTTGTGTCCAAGAAAGAAAAAGTGCGGTTCCTGCTTCCTCCCTCGCTCTCTCTCTCTCTCTCTCTCTCTCTCTCTCTCTCTCTCTCTCTCTCTCTCTCTCTCTCTCTCTCTCTCTCTCTCTCTCTCTCTCTCTCTCTCTCTCTCTCTCTCTCTCTCTCTCTCTCTCTTTCTCTCTCTCTCTCTCTCTCTCTCTCTCGCTCTCTTTCTCTCTTTCTCTCTCTCTCTCACTCTTCCCCCTTTCTCCCTCGTTATCGTCTTTTAAAAGAGAGGAGCCCCGCCAGGAGCCCCATACATTACATCCCCCCACCGTTAATATGGAGACGGCGGATAGCTCATTAAGATTGATCATCCCTCGTCCGCCTTCTCCATACTGAAAGCGCCGCGGCCTTCATTAATCACCGGGCTTTCAAGACGCGGGGCGGCCGCCGAGGCGCGGGATGGACCGGGCTCTCTTGACAGGTTGGGCTGCTACATGCATAATCACAGACCCAGCAGCAGCAGCAGCAGCACCACCGAGGGGATAGATAGATAGATAGATAGAGAGAGAGAGAGAGAGAGAGAGAGAGAGAGAGAGAGAGAGAGAGAGAGAGAGAGAGAGAGAGAGAGAGAGAGAGAGAGAGAGAGAGAGAGAGAGAGAGAGAGAGAGAGAGAGAGAGCCAGCCAGCCAGCCAGCCAGGCCTCCAGACCGACAGCCATCTTACAGACAGACAGACAGACAGACAGACAGACAGACAGAGCCAACCAGGCTTCGAGACAGACAGATAGACACCAAGGGACATCCATCCATCCAGACAGCCAGCGCACAGCCACCCTAGAGAGGCCAACGCTCTGCTCTTTCTGCCACCTCTCTCTCCTGTAGCTCCTCGTCTTTCTCCTCAGCTCTGCCGTCTCCATTCCCACTCTGGTGCTATTTCTCCCTCTGCCTCCCTCCTGCTTCGTCAGCGCTACCCGGGCTCTTCCTCTTCCTCTCCTCCGTCTCCCCCTCTGCTCGCTGCTCGTCTTCCTCTTCCTCTGCTTCCCTCCCCCGTTCGTCTCCGCCGCTCGCGGGGGCTCGACTCTTTATCTCCTCCAAGCTGGAGCGTCTTCTTCCCTTCCATTCTCGCTGTCCTCAGTGTACCTGCCACCTGTTCCCCGCCTCCCCCCTCCTCTCCTCTCTGCCTAGGCCAGAGTTGTAAGTAGGCCTTTAAATGGCCCGTTTTCAGCTGGGAACACCACGATTAGGAGAGCGACTGGGGGAGTTTGAAGGAAGAACGGATTAGCCAAAGGGAGGGAGGAGAAAAAAAAAAGAAAGAAAGATAGAAAGAAAGGGGACTTAAGTCCAGATTGCTCGTTTGGCTGGGACAGCTGGACCGCATGCAAAATGTCTCTCTCCCGGCGTGCGAAGCGGCCAATCAAACTGCCTCCTTGGCCTTATTATCTTTATAAAAAGCGCACTAAAAGCTAACCAGGCAGTAGGCTTTTCTCTCGTCCGTGTGGCCCACGGGCCGAGCCAGATCAAATATGGCTGCTTCTTATTTCATCTGAAATCCATTCCCGTTCCGAAGGAAGAACAGGGACGGCGGCACGGCCAGTTCCTCCGCCATTGGTCAATTGGGGTTCCCCCCCGGAGTCTGGCGGCTGGAAGTCGTCAGCGTGACGTTCACACGACGCCCTTCTCCTCCTCTCTGCTTCCTGAGCCGTTGGCTTGGTCGCGAGCTGTCGGCGCCCCGACTCCACCAGGCCCGTTGAGTTCCAAGGGCAGTATGTCTCGCGGGCCAGGGCACGTCGGTGATGGACGGCCTGAGCTCTCCCGGACACCCGCTGTCTCGCTGACTCGACCAGAGCCTTGAGGAAACGTTCTGAAGCGGCCGATGGGGCGAGCTTGATCCGGTTTTAGGTTTGCGTCGGCCCGCGCCTAGCGTTTCAGCTCAGGGAGGTTAGGAGTGACACGGACGGGGATGCACGGGTATTCTGCCCGGGGTTTGTCCTTTCTCTACGTCGCTGCCGTCCTCCCCCTCTTTCCCTCTATCACTCCATCTACCCGATCTCTTCATCTCTCTCGTTCTGTCTACCCCCTCCCCCAATCAAAGGGCGACTCTCTCCAATCAGGCTGAAAAATAATGAGTGAGTGAAACAAAGATGGCCAATTAACTAAAGGTGTCTGACAGTTGTGGAGGAGGCCACGCAGACAGGCGGTGGTTAAATCCGACGTGTTCTACCAGCCCATGGACGAGGGCCGCGCCGCTCACTGACACAGAAACGTAATTACGAACAGGGAACAGCCACAGTCAGCCGTAGAGAGGCCGTGAAGACTTTGTCAAACTCTCCCCCCACATGTGTAAAGTTTCTCTCTCTCCCTCTCTCTCAGTCTCTGTCTCTCTCTCTCTCACACACGCGCACACCCACACCCACACCCACACCCACACACACACACCACGGCACACTTTGCACAAGATGGGGAAGGCGTTGGTAATGCAATACACCGGCCTCCCCACTCTGCTCCTCAGGCACGCAGCGCTGTAGATTGAGTATTCAGAGGGATCCCCGGACCGGAACTGTGCCATTTGCCTACATGAAACGTTCACTGCCCCCCAGTGATGTGGCAGCCAATTGATTTGCGTGTAAAGTAGAGTCAAAGCGAATGAAAGTTGTACTTGGGGGGGGGGGGGGGATTTAAGATTTCCAACCTGAATTTCAAAAGCCCGGTGTCGGAGGCCATTTGCTGTGATGGGATTAATTGCCAGGAGTCAAATGTCGGCGTGTTCTATTGCTCGTCAGCCATGAAATAGGCCGTAATGCGTTATCTCTGAAGTCAAGGTTAAATGCGGCAGATGTTGCCAGGCAGCCGGTCTTGCCCGTCTACATCGCCGACGCTCCCCTCTAATGAGAGTCTATGTAATTAGAACGGATGCGAGCCATTTTCCTAAACAGCAGAAAATAAATCTCTGGCAAACATGCCCGGCGAGGCGGCCGGACCCAGACGGTCTTCCACCGGGGGAAGGGTCTCTTGACACTACGAGTGTTAACAGTGCGTTCCCATGGCTGGCCGGCGCGCCGAAAGTTCATCCAACTTTTGGACGGAATCACTTTGGCCTGATAATGCATGGAAGGAGGGCTCGTACGTACTAATGTCCAGACTAGAGACGTCAACGGGAGCAGGCTCCTCTTCCTCTCTCCATAGGCTACGTCTCATTAAGGCCAGCAGTGGGCATCGGCCGGAATTCTTCTGTGAGTTGGACTTCGAGGACTGATAACGGTTCGCTCTGTAATCACGGCCCTTTGTAAGCTTCCGCCATGGATTCCATAAGTCTGACGGACGTTAAGTCTCAGTCTGTTGCCACGAGAAGATGCAATATGCTATTATCTTAAGACCTTTTACAAAGTGCTCCTAGTAGCTGGAGGCTGCCTTGGTGAAGACGTAACTGATTAGCATCATTAGACTGCCACGGTGCCGTCTCGGTTGGATCTCCTCTTCTTTTCTTTTTCCGACGGCACCATGAAAGCGGGGCACCCTCCGCCATTGTGTTTTAATGTGAGCAGCTGTCTGGAGGGCTGGGGGAGACAGTGAACCAGGCGTGATTTGAAGTGAGAGCACTGCCTCTGAACGAGAGAACTGTCACATCTAGGCATTAGGCTTATAATCTGTAAAGTAGCACAAGGCGTATAGAGGTGAAAGTTGTTCCAAAGTTTTCCACGGTGTAAATTGTACGACAAGGCATAAGTCATACTACGAGGTACTTGAAGTATATTGTCCTATTACTAGGTGTTAGTGGTAGGAGTCACATTACTAGGTATAGTATGAGTCGTATTACTGAGAGATAGTAGAGTCCTAGGTATAAGAAATCACATTGGAACCGGTCCGTGTTCCCGGAACCCTATTTACGTGGCAGGATCTCCCAGAGGTTTGACCTGGGGCTCCCCGCCTGCTTGCTACACAGTGTGACCCCCGGCATTGACCTTTTCCGCGCGAGCCGGCGTGACTTTCTCAAAGTTAGGTGGTAAACACGCGGGGTCTTTGGGGACAGATGTGACATTTATCTACCGCTATGCCGAGAACAGGGGGGGAGGGAGGAGGAGATGTTCCCTCAGGGACTTTTTCCTCCTTCTTTCAGTGCAAGATCTGTCAAGCTTTTTAGGGTCACCCTTTATGGAATAGGCGCTGGGCTCAAATCTGGCTGATCTAAACAGATCATGCTGGCGCTCTCCCAGGCTCGTAAACGCAGGCTGGGTGAGTGCGCTGCAGCCGGCGGGGTATGTGAACATTCCGTCCCCCACACGCTGGGCTTCTGGTCGGGTCGCTGGTGCATGTCTCCGCCCTGAACGTGGAGAGGTAACAGCTGAGCTCCAGCTGGCCTCGGCGCTGTTCAAACTGGGCCCGGTAGAGCCGTAGGGAGTGAACCGTGTTCTTGTGGTCCGCTCAAGGGGAAACGGGCCGGCTCCGAGGCAGATTGCCACGCTGCAGTGAAGGCTAACTGACAGAATTACGAGAGGAAAAACTATTTGACTCACATTTGGGTTTGAGGTCAAGTCCAAAGGTGGAATAAAAGTGTATTCCATCGGAATTAGATTGCTATTTTTGGCCTTTTTTTTTTTACAAAAAGGTTTTTCTGGTACTCCCAGAAATATTGTAAAATATCTAATAGGTACAAATTATGTATCGAAAACTATTAGTATTGTTTACACCAGAGCTGCAGTTTTATATGAGATGCGATTGGGATTACAGGAAACGATGGACCATATGGTCATTTGAATAAAATAACCTAGAACTTTAATTAGAATATGAAATGGACTAGTGGAATAGTGTAGCACACACCCACTCAGTTTGAAACAAATCCCCTTCCAAGCATATGTCGTGAGTGTTTACCAGTAATTCCTCATCAACACACTATTGTTCCCAGAATATATTATTCACACTATTCTCTTGTGTTTTCATTTATATGTTTATGTAAATGTGTGTGTGTGTGTCTGTGTGTGTGTGTGTGCACGTGTGCGTGTGTGTAGTTATGTGTGTATGTGTAATGTCAAACTATCGCCTACAGTGCGGATTAGGCGAATCAATCACTGAACAGTTGGCGATAACAAACCCTTCATTAAGACAATCAAAACTGAACGCTTGGTATTCTGTGAAAGGGCCCGGTGCATTGTCACTGTCTGCTGTCAAATTACCCTTCACCTTATAAAGCCTTCAGTTTAACGTAAATCCACATTGCTCTGTCTTATGTGAAAGCCTGATTAAAAACCAAACAATGTTGTTGGGCTTCAAAGATGCAGTCCGGAAGATTAATTTTCCAGCAAAAAATTCTCATTTTTGAACAATTCTTATTACCTACGTGTATCCCTCATAGTCTAGGTATGTTAGCTTTTTGGGCTGTTGTGATTCCAATTGGGGCTAATTTTCACCCGATTCTCCAGCCTCGCCTACTGCACCTTTTACACGAGAAGCTCAGTTGTTGCGTGGGTATAAAGCCTTGAGATAGGACTATTGAAGCACTACTAGAGTGGCGCTTACTGTCATTTTGGCACATGCCACTCAGCTGTCATTCTGATCTGCACGTTACTATTGGGGGAAACTCGTCCTTGTTCAGTTTTGCAGAAATCCGGTCTTGCACAACTTTGTATTCTTCCGTCGACATGACTAAACCGAGCAGACAGTGCGCGAGGTCTCAAGTGGGCCTACTTGACAAATTTGCACCCGCTGCTCCAGCACCTGAAGGAGCCTTGCAAGGAGCTTGTTTTGTCCCCAGTATAGTTTTGTTTCCCTGTCAGGAGTTACGGCTCTATTTTCCCGGGTGTATGCCTCCTCCTCACCTGCTCTGTCCAACGGCCTCGCTAATGAGAGGGAGACTGGAACAGCAGGGACGCAAAGGCAGGATCCCCAGTCTCTCTCTCTCTCACTCTCACGCACACACAAGCATCCTGGCCTTTAGGGGCAGCAGACCCAATACCTCAGGCTTAAAACACATGTATCTCTGGCGTTAACGCTGCCTTTCATCTATCCATCTCTTTACCCCCGTCTCTCTCTCTCTCTCTCTCTCTCTCTCTCTCTCTCTCTCTCTCTCTCTCTCTCTCTCTCTCTCTCTCTCTCTCTCTCTCTCTCTCTCTCTCGTTCTCACACACGCAAACAAACACACCCTCACACTTGCTCGCGCAAACAAACATACCCACAAATCAGGGCAAACGACATCCTGCCAGGCTGTCACAGCAAGCCCACGGATGCTCCCGGGGCTCTGCTTGTTTGCCTTCCCCCGGCTCCTAGACTATTCTTTTTGTGTTCGTCTGTACTCCGTTGTACTCTGTTGTTTGTGTTTGTGTGTTTGTGTTTGTGTGTGCGCGTGTGTGTTTAGTGTGTCTGACCCTGGGCCCTGCCATAGGAGGTTTGAAGAGCTGAAGTCCTTTCCGCGCTCTGCTCTGCACCTTCAGAGGGGCCTCTCCTTTCTAGCCATTGGAGGATAGAACAAAAGCCCTCACCGCGTCCCGTTTCAGAGGGGGCCCCCTGGGGGACGGGGCCCTTCCATCCTCTGTCTCCCTCCCCATTCGTCTCTGTTTCTCCTGTCTGCCTGAGCCCTGGGAAGGTGACGGGAGCGCCAGGGGTGAGACGCTCTCCACGGCAGACCAAAGCCAGGGAACCAAGCCTCCTCGTCCCAGACCGTAGGCTCCGCCTGGTCGGCCCGCTCAGAAAGCCTCAAATCTGGGCAAGCAGAGGCTCAAGGGTTTTCAAGGAGTGTAACTGTGCCTGGGCCATTGTGCCCCAGGAATGGGTAGGGAGAGCGGGCTGTCAGGAGGAAGGTCGAGTGGGGTTCCTGAGAAAAATCTATTTTGATGATGGGTTATTGGCCAGGGTCTCACCATTGAAGCATGTGGACCAAACTGATCCTCTCCGCAGACTTGGAGGTTGGAAAGGGTACGTGTACCTCACACTGACTTATTTCGTTAAACACTTTTATTTTATGTATTTTTTTGGGTTGAATTGAAGAGGATATCGATAAACTTTACGGCAATAAACCTGCCCTGTTTTCCTGTGGCGGTACGATATGTACGTGACATATTTATTTGTTTAGTAATAGCCGCAGCGGCTTCCAAATTTGGCCCGGCAGAGAGTTAATTTGTCATTACAAGATGCTAGCTCGTGTTGGTTGGATGTGAATGAATACAGTAGATCTGAGTCATGGCTAATTTGTGACATTGGCCCAGGGGTAGTTTTGAATTTTCCCTTCTGCCATTTTGTCCTTGGGTTTATCTTTCTTTGGCTTTGTTTAAATGTGGCAGTTGGTTCATAAGATTATTAAGCAGTAACTGTTCACGAAACCCACTTCACGTTTACCTTGACGTTGCTAGTCAACAATGCGATTTGGACCTTTCTGCCATATTTAACCTACTCTCACCAGAGGTCATGATTCGTCTTAGCTAGCAAAAAGAGTGTGCGCAAAAATGGCACACTTCATCTCCTTCTCTTTATCTTACAGAATTAATCTGGAAGGCGTCCAAAGCTGATTGTTTCAAGCAAAGCTCTTTGCAAATTACTTTTGATAATGTTCAGTACGATTTTTTATGATTGACTTTATTTTCCATGCATTTTTAGCTTGTGCTACAAAAGTGCCAGGAAGAGCAAAATGGGCTTTCTGCTGTGAGGAGCTCTATTTTAGTCTGACAATGACCATGTTCTATCTCTTTCCTGCCTTTTTCCCCGTGGTGAGCTTTATTTTGAAGCTGGGTTTCAGAGATGGTTTTTGATACGTAAACCTACTGGAAAGGCTTTGGTGCAGAACAACACACTCTGACAGTCTTTGGTTGTGTCTGCAGTATGAGCCTCGCTACTCTATTGGCTGTGTTACTCTACGCAAGATGTGCAGGGGGGAAAAACCCAACAATATCATCTTAAAATCTTTAGTTATGATTTCAGAATAAATCATGTCGTTACAAATAATAAGGATAACATAATAGCCATACAAACACATTGTTAATTATCAAACACCAGCAACCATTTGCCAGCATTTTTTTTTAATGCCATCATTGATGACTTAACATTTCTAAATGTTTTTGCTACCATTCTGCTACTTTGCCATTTCATAGTTAATTAATCAAAATTATTGTAATTTTAAAGTATTTGGCAAATAAAAATGATTACTTATTATTTTGGAGCAATTTTCAAGACACAATGTTTGATGTTTTGATTGTGAACCCTGTGCTTACATAAAATGGGGCTTAAATTACTGGGTTAACAAAATTGGTAAAACTAAAAGTATTTTGCTAAATATTATCACAGCTTTGTCAACAGATTGTCATATGTAAATATTAACATTTTTGGCTAGTTATCTGAATTCCACGGTAATTAACTCTTTGGCCTTTTTTTATTTGATACTAAATATGTTCAAAACTAATTATGTAGAAAATATATTTAGCGGTTGCAAAATTGGGTAATTTTCACAGTGCACAGGAAGTGAAAATCTTGTTTTATTTTGAACGATTTAACAGTTTCTATGGCAACGGCAATATAAATATAAATTCCTGTTTTCTATGAAAATAATAGGGTATTTATTATTGGTTCATTTTACCAAATGTTGCAAAATATTCAAGTTCTACATTGGATTATATTTGAATTATAACAAGAGATTATTCATTTTAGAATCTATTTGATTTTGTTTAATTTAATTTTTTGTATTAAATTATTCAATCGACTTAAGAGTTCACAGGTTCTTAAATAGTTCCCTGTCAGAGCTGTATCGATGTATGCAGTGGCCACCATGGTTCTTTCTAAGTAATAAACCAAAGACTAGCAGATGAATTGATTCTGGAAAGGATTTACATACAGTATAAGGGGCAAACGGTACAACCAAGTCTATCAACAGCCTATCAACATGTCAGTGGAGGAAACTGAATGCAATAGTATGGGATGGAATATCAACCTACTGTCAGACATGCATTTTATATTTTCAGATATAATCTAAAAATTCAGAGAAAAAAACTAAAGGACGAAAAAAGAAGGGACAGAAATATCAATGATGATCAATTAGAATGATTTCGCTAAATATATTTTGATCGAATGGGTACTTAAAACACAACCTTTCATATTATTGTTCGCTCCTTTTGAATGGATAGTGGTTAGCATAATTATTGATGTTGAATTCTATGTTTCATCTATTCATAATAACAGACTGCTATATTCGATTATTGAATAAAATTGATCAATATAGGTCAGCGAGGGATGAGGCTTGCTGTACTTGCAAAGTAGTTTCCGAAACAGAAATGAAAAATAATTTCCTACAAATTTGAATCACTATTTTGCCGTATAATATATTTTAGTAAAGTGTTGTTATTTTCTTGATCCCCTCTATATACAGAGTAAAATGCAGACCATGGATTCTTGGTTAGGTGTGGCATAAATAAAAGCCTCAAAGTTTAATTTTGTTAACATACACAAATTGGCCAATAACCTTCTAAAAAGTAATGTCTTATGCTCCAAATGTATGCCACTGTTCTTGTAAGGGTAACACAAAATGGCAGGTTTGTATAACTTCTTATTGAAACATCAGAACTTAAAATGGCTCCAAATTAGGCAACTAGCCAATCAGGTGCTCTCCTGCCCTTGTACAGCCTATCACAACTGGGTGAACCATGATGTGCTGACATCTCGTTACTGCAGTCGTCGTACAGACACTCAGAAGCTTTCGATTGGCTTCTGAAAAAGACACCCAAGCCCACCATTGGCTGCCGCCATCGCAGCTAGCTCATGGCATGGTAAGGTTACCGGGGCAAACAGCAGAATTGGCACACAATTTACATCCCCCCTGAGTTCTACCACAGCGTTTCAGTAAGCCAACCAATGGGGAAGCTCCCTCGTGGCAGGGCGTCAATGAGATCCTCGAAGCAAATAAACCCTGTGCTGCCGTTTCTCTTTCCGCTCTAGTGAATATATTGGCCTGTTTTTTTATGCAGAGTTACAGTGTGCTCTATATACAATGTACCGTAGCGGTGACGTACCCGGACGCCTGTGTAAATCACGCCGGGTCGATCAAAGCAAACCGTTTCCTTAGCTTCATCTGTCCTATGCTTTCGCCACTGCATGCTGACACGTCTTGATCTCCGGGAGATGGGGGGGTTGGGGGGTGCAGGGCGGCACCGCCGATAACCGATTTTCCATGATCAATAGAGGGGGCGTGTGGGTCGTTGAGGACCTCCACGGTCAAGTTTACTACGCGCCTCCCAGCCCCCCCGCAAACCCTCCCACGTTCCACGCCTCGGCGCAGAATGGAGACGCCATGTGATGTTTCACGGTCGCCGACGGTGACAGGTTGTTCTCCGTCGCGCCCCGAGCCCCCGGCACAGACGGCGTAATTAGCCTTTCCATCAGCCATTCAGGTGTGTCTGCCTGGCTCAGAGGGAGGCAGCCTTTGTGTCGCTGACAGCCTTAGTTCTCTTCCTCGCCGTGTCCCCCCCCCCCCCCTCCCCTTTCCTTCCCTTTGACCCGATTCAGAAAGATCTGGAAAACGGGTGCCAGGGGGCTGTGGCTGATTGGAGGTGAGAGCCATGGCGCTGGCTTGAGACTCACAATGCAAACTCCCCTCTACAATGTATTCACTGTTCACAGTCAGCAGTCCACCCTCCTAATCAGATAGCTGCCCAACTGCCAAGTGGGAGCGTAGCAGAGGAGTAACATGGGGAGCAGGCTGAGAGAGAGAGAGAGAGAGAGAGAGAGAGAGAGAGAGAGAGAGAGAGAGAGAGAGAGAGAGAGAGAGAGAGAGAGAGAGAGAGAGAGAGAGAGAGAGAGAGAGAGAGAGAGAGAGAGAGAGAGAGAGAGAGAGAGAGAGAGAGAGAGAGAGAGAGAGAGAGAGAGAGAGAGAGAGAGAGAGAGAGAGAGAGAGAGAGAGAGAGAGAGAGAGAGAGAGATGGGGGTAAAGAGATGGATAGATGAAAGGCAGCGTTAACGCCAGCCGTGCTATGTGTTTTTTTGTGTGTCTATGTGTGTGTAGACCCATGTGTGTGTTGCATGTGCTTTGTTTCCTTCCTCTGCGGTTGGTTCTTCAATAGATTTTTCTTTTGTCGAAATTCGGATTAATTTAGTAAAAAAAATATATATATAAATATTTTTGCTATTCATTCTTTGAAATGATAACTCTGTCAATGATTCACTGCATAAACCTGAGCTGACATTAGGCCCTGGTCTGAGGTGGGAATATCCCATCGTTAAGCTTTCTCCTTTCTCTGGAACAACGTTGGGAATTCGGCATCGAATTAATTCAGGGCGGCAAAATTATACGGCATTAAGCCGTGTGGCAAATAAGTGCAATTTGAGTCTATGCTTTGGAAACTTTTTTCATAGTCAAATGTTGCTCTGTGAGTCTGGCACCAATACCCACCATAAACCTGTCAGGATTAGGACCGGGCAAACACAAACAAATCAAACCCCCGCGCAGGCCCATCTCTCCCTGGTGTTGACCCAATCGGCAGTCGCATCAGTTCCACATAAATGACTAGGTGGTTGTGTTTGGCGTGTGGGCAAACACACACACACACACACACAAACACACACACACACACACACACACACGCAAACATTCGTGAACCCAGCCACACACTCTTACACTCGTTCTACAGCATATCTGGGATGTAGAATGAGTTTGGATGGAGGCAACTCCGTCTCCCATTCCTAAGTTATGATCGGGAGGCCGAACGTGGGCTTTTTTCCCTCCGCGTGTCAGGCTGGGCTGTGAGTGTGAGTGTGCGTGTGTGCGTGGCGGTAGAAGGAGCCTGTAACCCGTTGACCCGGGAGTTATGTCCAATCCCCACCCTTGCTCGGGGGCAAAAACACATCCTCGACCCAGCGTCGGCTGGCCACTCTCCCCATGCCTTCTGCTGGCTCGCCGTGGTAACTGGGCAGGCCACGGCTGCTACTCAGCGGAGGACGGAGCAACATGGTGGGCAACAAGCCCAGCGCGCGGCCCATCGTATGCATTGTTAATGCTACGCCGCGGGGGCTCACGCCTTAGATTCGGCCCTGGTGATCATTCCCCGTACAGACACAGTTAGAGGAGTTCTTGTTGTTTTTGTTTCCTCTGTCGGCATAACAACATGGATCGGTCGATTAAAACTCGATTTATTGGCTGCCCGGCGTGTGTTTTTTTTTTTCTGTCTCAGTAGTGTGTTGGATCTCTGGGGTGCGTGAGGGAGGGAGGTCTGTAGCGTCCCTGGTACAGCCGCTCTGCCGCCAGGAGTGGGCCGCCCCCGATGAGCCGCTGACGCTCGACGCGGTAGCCGTGCTCCCCTCTAAACGGGCCGCTCGGAAGCTCGGCGGGGCTGCTGACGGGGGTCCTCCTCCAGGCCACGGAGCAGCATAGCTCCCCCGCCGCCTCGCGCCCCCCCCCCCCCGCCGTCTCCTCGCCGTGCCTCATTAAAAAGCACTGCGAGAAACGAGCGCCCGCCCCGCCCCCCCGACCCGACCCGGGTCCACAGCTAGCCAGAGGACTCTCTCTACACACATCCCCCCTCCCCTACCCAGCTCCACAGCCCCACCACTTCCCGGATTGTTTTTCCCGACGCCGCGCGGTTCCCGTCCGATGCTTTCCTAGAGGTTCTTCCTGGCGAGGATGACAAATTAGCGGGCCAGGTCTTTTAGACGGTTGCATTTGGGATTTGAGAATAGTGTTGCATTGTCTTTGTTTAATCTAGTCGAGTTCAAGGTTAACCTGTACCCTGAGTGGGACGCTGGTGAAGCGCCAAAGAATGCTATTACCACGATGAATAATGCATCGATGTGCCTCTCTCTTTGCAGCCCACATCTTATTTAGCCGGCTGTTAATTTGATTCAGTTTTGCTAGACAAATTCCTATCGCCGCTGTGTCAATTTGCACTGGCCTAATACAGTCCAACTACTGTCTTTTCTCCCATGTTAATCCTAACCTTTATCATCAGTTGGGTGCTCTGTTGATTATTCTACGGTGTGAACTGTTTTGCCCAGCGTTTACGCTGCGTTGGAATTTAGAACGCGGGGACGCTTGCCCGTGTTATGTGACTCACATGCATACGTGTCCTCCAATGTCTTTTGAACTGTGTGCCCTCTTTCTCTTCTCTACCAAATAACCCTGTGTTAAAGCTTGGCTAGTTATATTCATAACCCTTACCCTGCCTGTCTCTATAGCTGTGTGTTTTGCTTCTCTGCTTTGTTGTGATGACCACCAACACTGTCTGTTTCTTTTCTTTTTTGTTCTGTCCTACAGAGATGTTGAAGGAGTTGAACCAACAGCGCAGAGCGAAAGAGTTTACAGACCTGAAAATTATTGTTGAAGGCAAAGAGTTTGAAGTCCACCAAAATGTTCTAGCTTCCTGCAGCTTGTATTTCAAGGACCTGGTGAAAAGGTTTGCCTTCCCTCCCCTCCCACCAGCTGTTGATCGAATCTGTTCTCTTTGTAGGGCGCATTTGTGTCACTTTATTTTCCCTCCCCCCCTCTCTCTTGCAGGTGTGTGAAGACGTTGGTTCCTAGCACAGGGCCAGCAGCCATCCTCCTCCTCCTTCCGCTACAAATGAATGTATAAAAACATTATATAAAAAGCGTTGACAAAGGTCAACTTTCTCGTCTCTCCCCCTTTCCTCCCCATATAGAGAGCAATTAACCACCTTTCCATTTTGATGAGCAGTGAAACGTTCCATGACTGGGGGACCTGTAAAAAAAAAAAAAAAAAGAACTCGCTCTAGTGGGCGTAAAAGTAACCCTTTGAGGACTTACAGTATGTGAGGCACGCTGCCAAAGCAGTGACGTCTCGCCAACAAGAACAAAGCCGTTTTTTTTCTCCCGGGCTATACCTTACTGCTGTTGCTACTATCTTGGGCTTTATTATCATTTTTTTTGTAGGAAAGGTGCCATCCTTTTCATATGCTAATAATCATAGTTTAGTGATTTGAAAGGGATGGGAGGCCTTCCCAAGTGCAAACAAAGGATATAGTGAGACGCACACATCTCTCACTGCTCTCTCAACCACTACTTTCACAGGTGAACTGCACCCTCCACTTAAGAATTCATTTGATGTGCATCTGAGTATTTTCACAGTGCTCTATCCCTCGTAATGATGTTTTAGGTGTCTTTGGGTGTGTGTGTGTGTGTGTGGGTGTGTGTTTTGTGGGAGTGCATTTATTGGCACTGCAGCGTGTGACAGCAACACGGTGTCAGATGTTTTGTTTTGTGGCTTCCTGAGTGACAGGACAGAACGTGTGTGAATGTTGTTTGCTCTCCCTCCCTCCCTCCCTCTCCCCCCCTCTCTCTCTCTCTCTCTCCGTATTCGTTTTGCGCTGAGGGAATACCATCTGCCCGACGTCCGCTTCTCGTCCCGGCTTCAGATCCGCACAGGTGTTTTCCTCGACGCGTCTGAGCGGGCCTGGAACCGACGCCGCATCCTTTGCCTTGACGCCGTGCGTTTGTTGTTTGGCGAGCACATCGAGGGTAGCCAGAGGGTGACAGACAGACAGACAGACAGACAGACATACAAACAAAACAGACAGACAGACAGACAGACAGACAGACAGACAGACAGACAGACAGACAGACAGACAGACAGACAGACAGACAGACAGACAGACAGACAGACAGACAGACAGACAGACAGACAGACAGACAGACAGACAGACAGACAGACAGACAGACAGACAGACAGAAAGGCTAGGGAGGGAGGGGGGAGGTATGGCCACGTAGCCGCGGCAGAGGCCAGGCTGTGAGATGAGAGGCGGGCGGAGGTGGCACCTCACTCGTTCCTCCCCCAGGAGGGAGGGCCACCCTAACCATCGCAGCGAACCGACTCGGCGCAGACCAGGGGTTCCCCAACTTCTTTTTATGTTCGTAAATGTACGCGACCCCAACCCCGCAACACACATGTGCGCCTACATGCATCTGTTGCAGATTGTAAATCACAGAATAAGACACAATTGGATAACCCACCAGGCTTAGTGAGACACATGCGCTTGCATGCCTCCCTCCCCACTCCCCCCCAAAAATCTGGTGACCGCATTCCTCAAATCAGACGACCCCACTTGGGGTCGCGACCCACAGTTTGGGACCTCTTGACATAGACTCTTTGGTCTTCCAGAGACGCTCTGCATATCTACTGACACACACACACACACACACTCACACACACAGTCAGGCCCTGCCTGTGACCTACCCCATGACGCAGGGGGACCCTGGGGGCTGTCTTTCCGTCACTTGCGAGGCCCTGCGTGGGGTCGGCCTGTCACTCTGAAGGGCCCCTCCTTGGCCAAGTCGAGGGAAGTTTGCCCCATGCATAAAGATAGAGGCCTGGAGGAGTCCCCCTCTTGGCCCCGTGGGGTACCGGGAACGACAGGGGGGGAATTTACGGCCTGGCCCACTGCCTTGCTGCTGGCCAAATTCTTTGACTCTCCGAGTTGTTAAATTTGAGTGCTTGATGGAGCAACTTCTCATTAAGTGGATAATTAATTGTGAAACGACCTCAATTTGTCATCGTAACGCTGGCGTTTCTTCCTGAGATTCAATCTAAAATATATATTATTCCCCCCTCCCGATCAAACTTCTCAGTTAGAGGAATGTTTAATGAACTTGTCACGCTAATTATTACTTGTACGGAATGTCAACAGCCAGACGCGATGAAGTTGTTATGATCTAGCCAGGGTACACACACCGCCCCCCCGCTCCGGACGAGAGACTTAACAAGGCGCGTGGCACCTTCTTTTGATAGACCTGTTTACTACCCAACGCCGCATTCAGGCAGCCGGAGAGAGGGAGGTGGATGTCGAGGAAGAGAGGCGGTGGGTAGAAACAGGTGTGTGGGGGTGACGAGAAAGAGGAGACGGGGGGGGGGGGGGGGGGGGGGAAGAGAGGGAAGGAAATGAAAGGAGGGAATGAGTGACAGAAGCTGTAGATAGAGGGAGGGGAAGGATGGGAGCCATTTTGGATCCCGGCAGTGCTGTTCAGGCAGGCAGAGGTAGGCTGGGTGGGAGCCTGGCCAGGCGTGTCAGTCACTGAGTCACAGCCTCTCCGGGCTTTTCGGGGTCACTCGGCAGCGCGGCGGCTGGAATTATGCTCATGGCCGCGTGCCGACCAGCTCTTTATGAGGTCGAATGAAAGAGAGAAGGGCCCTCTCCTTGAGACCCCCCCCCCCCCGCCAACCCCCCCCCCCCCCCTCCCGAACGCCCTCGTGCACCCCTTCTCCGCTTCCCCAGGAGGCATTCACTGTGGTCGGGAATAGCTGTCAGCTCCTCTTAAACCAAAAGTGTATGTTTGTGTGAGTTTGTGTGTGTGTGTGCGTGAGAGGGTGGTGTGCATGTGTGTACAAGAGAGAGGGAGCTCTTTGTTGTGTGTGTGCGCGTGTGTGTGCGTGTGTGTGTGTGTCACCCAGGTAGCCTGCCATCACTCAGGGAGAAAGTATGTAATATCCAAGGGGTAAGAGAGTGCACTTCTCTGCTTATTTTTCCTGACCTCAATAAGTACACACACACACACACACCCTCTCAAACACCCCCACCCCACCCCCAGATCTCTCTCTCTCTCTCGCTCTCGCTCTCTATTTCTCTCCGGATAGATATCACACACTCTCTCTTTCACACACAAGCACACACGTTCTCGTTTTCATGAGACTGAAGTCTCCATTTACACACATGCGCGAGTAGTCCTCCCGTGTCACAGTCATGATTTAGATCCTTGTTTACATTTAGGACTCATTTTAATCTCTCGAGTTATTTGCAGCCGCCGAATAAATTGCACCAAAGACAGAGCGTCGCTCCATTTCAACTGATTTTGAATAATGACGGAAAATATTCCCACTTAATTTTCTCCAAGTTTGCAGCAATGGCACCTCTGTGTCATTGGTTTAAAAATGAATGGCATATTTGAATGATGAAGAACAGACTGCGTTTTCCCCCATGGATGTGAATAACTGTCAACCTTATGAAGCCCCCCCAGGAGTAATGATAATTGAGTCCCAGTGAGTGATGTGTGTGAAATGATCGCTAACACTGGAAGATATGAAACCCATGATGAGAGAGATGTCAGAAAAAAAAAAAGACATTTCCCATTTCAGTGCCTCCTACCCACAATCGCATCCATCCTCCTCACAATCATGGCCCCCTTCTTTAAAGGGACATGCCATTACACGTAGAACGGGCCTAAAGTAACACCCATATGTCCTCTCTCCTCCAAACGACTCCCAGAGTTTGTTTGGGGTCCGTTATGTACCTCGCCGACAGTCTCTCGATACTGGAACCGAAGGATGGAATCCCGCTCCGAAAATGTGCCGGCACACACACACACAAAAAACGATGACCTTCCCATTTAAAAGGCTGTAGCACAGGGCAGAGAGGGAGACAGAGCAGTACAGCGGGCACCCCTTTATTTAACTTAGAACCGGGGCGCTCCAGCCGCATCTAGTAGTCTGAGTGTCTGGGCAGACCTGTTTCATGTGTTTGCTACCTCGTACAAAGTGACGTTGTTATGTCACTTACTGCAGGGGTCCGAGACACTGCGGTTGGCAAGGCATCATTTGGTGCCTTTGTACGCAAGGTCCTTTGCTGGAATTTTGCCTACCTGCAACACCTGTCAATGCATTTGAACTGGTCAACTTGTCCAGTAATATTCTTCTCACGAGGTCTGGAAAATCTCACTAAATACATTCAGATTTTTCGCCCGTCATCATATTGAAGAATCTTTAACAATGATGTGGGTTGACCATTTTTCCTACAAGAGTTGGTCCTCATATTTATAGATACCAACATTTGAGAAGTCAGGCACTGTAGCAGAGCCTGTTTACTTGTTGCCCTGGTCTCCTGGGCTCAGTTAAAATAGCTCAGACCTGTCTCTCTCTCTCTCTCTCTCTCTCTCTCTCTCTCTCTCTCTCTCTTTCTCTCTCTCTCTCTCTCTCTCTCCAAGTCTCCAGTGCTTTCCATCATCAGTATGGGTGTTGATAAAGCAGCCACTGACAAATAAAGCAGCCAATTCCCTCTCCTGGTTGATGATTCTGTTGGCGACGGCAGAACAAAAAATGAACGCCTCCCGTTGAGTTGTCTCTCTTTGCTCTGCTCCCTCTCCCTCTCTCTTTTTTTTGCATATGAGATATGAAAATCAAGTCTATCTACAGCAACAACAAAAAAAAAAGCCCTTCCAGCTCCAGCACAAAAAGCCCTAATGCATTTTCCAGTACGAAAGGTTGTTAAGTAGAGTGATGCATTAGGAATCCATGTATTTCAGTCCCCCTTCCTACCCAGTCACACTTGCTGCTGTTGAAGACTTTCTCTCTTGGATAAGTGGTGCACCCCCCCCCCACACACACACACACACACAAAAAAAAGTCTCCCCTGTGTCTCTCTCTCTCTCTCTCTCTCCCTCTATTTTTTCTCTCGCCTCTCGGTTTCTTGACTTTCTCTCTCACTCTTCAGATCGCTCTTTCTTTCTTTCTTTCTTTCTTTCTTTCTTTCTTTCTTTCTTTCTTTCTTTCTTTCTTTCTTTCTTTCTTTCTTTCTTTCTTTCTTTCTTTCTTTCTTTCTTTCTTTCTTTCTTTCTTTCTTTCTTTCTTTCTTTCTTTCTTTCTTTCTTTCTTTCTTTCTTTCTTTCTTTCTTTCTTTCTTTCTTTCTTTCCTTCCCTCTTTTTTTCTGCTAAGCTCTTTCTCATTTGACAAAAAAACACTAACCAAAAACCAAATCAAGTTTGCAATCACATACAGAATAAATATCCACCTCTCCCCGTCGCTCCAGAAAGCCATTTCCATAACAAAAGTACTCAGGCGCTAGCAAATTACCACTCGAGCCGATTCCGACTGCACTAATTGACCTGGTTGATGAGCATGCTCTTGTTTTATTTTCTCTTATCTCTTTTTTTTTTCATTTCCCTTTCTTCTCTTCCCCACCTTCTCCGTCGCTTAACCCTGGACGACACACACACTCACACACACCCCCACCCCACCCTCTTTATCTGACTAGCTTCGCTGCAGAGCTTAGGGGCGGAAAGGCAATAACACCATTTTGGCTTTTTGCTTTGCAGGAGGAAAAACAGCACCTGCCTTGTTTTTTTTTTCTTCCAGCCTATGTCCATCCAGAGGCAAATCCCATTGTCGTCTTTTGGTTTCGTTATTCTATGATTTCCTATATTTCTCTTTTGCGTTGTCCTTCTCCCCCCTCCTCACTTCCTGAGTGCCCTCTCAATGACAACTAATGTCTCAGTCCATGTACAGGCTACCGCGGCGACAAAGGCTTTGTTTAGGTGTGGTGGTTGGGCGGGGTCTGGGTTGGGGAGGGCGGTGTTATCTCTTATTTAAAAAGACCCAGGCACAGTCATGGAACTGGCCCCCCCTCCCTGTGAAGGATGGCTGCTGGCTCCCTGAGGAATGGCTGTCTTCTCCCTGCCTCCCTACCTCTCTGTCTGTCTGTCTGTCTCTCTCTCTCTCTCTCTCTCTCTCTCTCTCTCTCTCTCTCTCTCTCTCTCTCTCTCTCTCTCTCTCTCTCTCTCTCTCTCTCTCTCTCTCTCTCTCTCTCTCTCTCTCTCTCTCTCTCTCTCTCTCTCTCTCTCTCTCTCTCTATATATATATATTTTAATATATATCTCCCTCTCTCTCTTTGTCGCTGTCTCTTCCTCCATCTCCCTGCTCGCTGTTAACCGTTCTGTCCATTTGTCTCTGTCTGTCCGTCTGTCCGTCCGTCTGTCCGTCTGTCTGTCTGTCCGTCTGTCTGTCTGTCTGTCTGTCTGTCTGTCTGTCTGTCTGTCTGTCTGTCTGTCCGTCTGCACCTCATTGTGACTGTGTTTTATGACGTCTCTCGCCAACAAACACAGACGAGTAAGGACGATAAACGCTTTCACGCACACACACACACACACACACACACACACACACACACACACACAGACACAGACACACGCACACACACACATCCACACACACACGCGCCCACACAGAGCGCTATCATGTAATCGCCGTGAGCGACAGAGGCGCCCGCCCCCTCCCCTCCCCTCCCCTCCCCTCCCTAATGCACGGTGCTTGTCATATTGTTTATGTCCACAGCCGCCAGGCAAGGACACGACACGACACGGCGCGCGTGTGACATGATGGTGGCTCTGTTTAGTTTGCCCTTGAGTGGATTACAGCGTCACACGGGGACGGTACACCGCCCTGGCCAGGCGTTCTTTCAAACGCTCCCCAGACCCCCCACCCCCACCCACGCCCCACGCCCCAGCCCCCCACCTGACGCCAGCCGCGTGGCCCCCGACGCTGCCACGGCGGCGTCCAGTTCCCACGGCCCTCCTCAGGTGCCGCCCGTTCAGAGACATCCCGTTCCCTAATTGCAGCGGTCGCCTTCCGGAGCCTCCCGGCAGCTCGGGCGGCGCCCTGACAGTTCAGAATGGATCGGCTGCGGATTTAATACGCGGGGCGGGGGGGCGGTGGGGGACGGGCGGGGGGACGGGGGACGGGGGGTTGACGTGCACCAGCGTTAGGCAGCACATTGCACATTACAAACTGCCAAAGCGTAGCTGCGAGTGTCTCATCCATCAGCGCACGCACTCCGCTGTCACCCCGCGCTCTGTCTGCTCCTGGTGGATGCACGCCACCACACCATGTGCATGCCCGTTGGGAGAGCTATGCATAACCAAAGACGCTCGCACACACACACACACACACACACACACACACACACACACACACACACACACACAAACGCACATACATATACATTCATACATATTGATGCAGACGTTAAAAGCATGCCTTTTGGATACGGAGTTTTGCCGTACAAACTACAAAAGCAATAACTTTTTGCTTCCTTAATCGTTTTATTTAAATTTTTTTCTTCTTCTTCATATAGTTTTTTTTTTTTTGTCATTTTTCTTTCAGATGCAGCACAGTCTAGTCTCACTGCACACTAGAATCCCTCAGAGGAAGTCCCCTGCCGTGTCCGTTTCCACTCTTGTCGTGTAACGATCCTGTCGATTTCTCCCCCTCTGTCCCGCCCCCCGCCGTACCCCCTGCCTCCCTCCCCTCGTCACCCCCCGGGCCCAGTTGCCGGGGCCGCGTGTCGTTGGGAGATGCGTGTAGCCGTTGCCCCCGCCCCCCTCCTCCCGGGTGCGCTGACTCCCTGTGTTTGTGCCGTGGCCAGGTCGTCGGGGGAGACGCGGAGCGGGGACAAGCTGGAGCTGACCATGAGCAACATCGGCGCCGACGTGCTGGAGCTGCTGCTGGAGTTCGTCTACACGGGCTCGCTGGTCATCGACTCGGCCAACGCCAAGACGCTGCTGGAGGCTGCCGACAAGTTCCAGTTCAACACCTTCTGCAAAGTCTGCGTCTCCTTCCTGGGTACTTGCCTGTGTGTGTGTGTGTGTGTGTGTGTGTGTGTGGGGGGGGGGGGGCACGTACCTTTTGCTAAACTTCCCGTTTCACTCCTGCCATGCGGCACCCTCCCCTCCTCTCCTGTCATATTTCCCAAGCGTTCCCGAGTGCCAGAGAGCGGGTGTTTAGCTTCAGAATGCGCTCTCAGCGGGGAACGGCGCCTACTCTCTCCGAGCCCTTGTTCGGCGCAACATTCCGACAACGCGGCAGGATAAAAAGGTCACGGAACAATTGGCAGGGAAATGTCAAATCCAGCTGGCCCAAGCCGTGGTGAAATCTGCAGATACAGAAGCAGATCGATGCCCAGACAAGGTAGAGGGGGGGGGGGGGGGGGGGGGGGGGGGGGGGGGAAGGGGAGACGCAGGCCAGCCTTAAGGGGGACTCTCCGGGTTCAAATGAAAAGCAAATGGGTAGTCATGGGTTTTAGGGGGGAGTCAAACGCCCGAAAGACTCCAAATGTCAGATTTTGCCTTCCATTTAATAGAGCCCGCATGTAATATCTGTTACATGGGGGGATACGAAGACTGGATCGGACCGAGAAAGGTCAGACCAAGAGCGTGGGCGGGGGGGGGGGGGGGGTAGTTGTAAGACAGAAGGGGGGAAATGTCACCTTTCCCTTCAATCGATTTGTTTGCCTCCATTCAGACGGAAATTATGGACTTGTAGCTGGCGAGTAAAAAAACAAAAACAAACCGCCAAGCCATTTGTAGCGTTGAGCCTTCATCACTATCAAAATGTCCATCTCTCTTGCCTCAACGTGATTCATGACATTTGAGAGCATCTGAAAGGGAAAGGGAGCTCCGCCGCGTGTCCTTGAACAAAGAGAAATTGATACCGTGTCAGAACTATTGAAGGCTTTTCGACGAATGCGCAGGGCAGAAATAGCCCCTTTTCTCTCTGGCCTAGTTGCTCATAGTTACACCAAGTCCTTGAGAACTTTTGATTGAGGAGGATGGATAATAGCCCTCTCACAATTCAACCCCTTGCCCATACCTTGTGTAAACCGTAATTATACAGTAATCAACTCAGAACAGCGTTTCCAACCACAAAACCGGTGTTAAGTAGAAGGAGGCAGAAAGGCAACATCACACAAACAGACAAGAGAAAGGTGTTTGTTTAACATATAAGTGTTTGAAAAGAAAATGTTATGGCTCCAGTCTGGAATCCATTTTCCATCGTGGTATTACACCACTAGACAAGCTCAAGACATTCGAGGAGCAAGCACACGAAATGTTGAAATGTTGAGAACCGTCTTTGGAGACAGTCGTTGCCGTCGACCTACCCCCCCCCCCCAGTATGTGTGCACGTTCCGGGCCTGCTAACGTGACCTTGGTAGTTGGCGGGCCTCGGACCGGTGCTCCTCCATCAGTGCATCCGTCCAGTTGGATTTACAGCCCCCCGCCAGCTGAGGCCAAGGGCTGGTGTAAAACTCCTCCGCCCCCCCTCACCACCACACACCCAGGACCCGCTCCGCCGACTGTACGACCCACGCACACACACGGCTGCACCTATAACTCTCCCTATAAGTCACCCTCAGTAAAAATACATCTGTTCAGTCTGACGTCGTAACAAGGAGGGGACTGTTCATTTTCTCGATAGCCCCCCCCCCCCCCCCGTAGAAACCGACCTGGCCTTTGGTCGGCTGTTGTCGGCGCTCGTCTGGGCGACCTCTGAGTCTCTGTGTTTATCGATTAGAGCCCCCCCCCCCCCATGTTGCCGCCTCATAATGATGGCCTCCGATTGATCAGGCCGCTCGCTGCGTCCACCGCCCAGTTGTGTGTGTGTGTGGTTGGACCGTGCATGTGTGTGATTGTGTGTGTGTGCGTGTGTGTGTGTGTGTGTGTGTGTGGCTGGCTTGTGTCTTTATTTCTGTGTGTGAGAACCAGTGAGGCAGGGCTCTGGTCGGATCGTAGCGGTCCCTGACGTTCCCCCCCGGTGGCTCCCCTATCCCAGGCTCTCAGTAGTGTGGCGGAGATCATAAAGCGCCTCTACCTGGCTCCACTAATCCCCACTCCTCCGTCCCCAGCTTAGCACCCTGCCCCCCCCCCACTGCCTGGGCCCGGAGCAATCGATTCCCCTTGTTGTTTGTCCCCGGAGCTCTCTTGAGTTATTACACTCTCTTCCTCCCCCAGCGCCGATACACCCCCTGATAGACCAGAGATGCTCACCCTACCTCTCCCTCCCTCCCTCCTTCCCTTCCTCATGTTTGTCTCCTGTCCTCTATCACTGCAAATTCTAAGATATTTAATAAAGTTGTAGTAATGCTTTGTTCTCTCTCTCCCTCTCTCTCTCTCTCTCTCTCTCTCTCTCTCTCTCTTTTTCTCTCTCTCGCTCTCTTTTTCTCCCTTATATCCCCCTTTCTCTCCCCCTCCAGAGAAACAGCTAACGGCCGCTAACTGTCTAGGAGTGCTGGCCATGGCGGAGGCCATGAGATGTACGGAGCTCCACAACATGGCCAAGGCCTTCGCCCTGCAGAACTTCCCCGAGGTGGGTGCTCCGCTCCCCCCCATAGATCCTCACACAGATAGCCTGAGTTAGTCCCCTCACCCCCCCCATAGATCCTCACACAGATAGCCTGAGTTAGTCTCCCCCCCCCCCATAAGGCACACTTAGGGGGTCCCTGCCCTAATGCAGTCTATTACCAGCAGACCTGTCCTGTCCTAGTCCTGACGTGTGTCAGCGGACGTCCTTTCAGAGCGATGTCCTCTCCCGTCCCCAGGTTGCAAGCCAGGAGGAGATCCTGAGCGTGTCCAAGGAGGACCTGGTGGCCTACCTGTCCAACGACAGCCTGAACACCAAGGCCGAGGAGCTGGTCTACGAGACGGCCATCAAGTGGATCAAACGAGACCCCAACACCAGAGTACAGGTGGGCGGGTCTGTGTGTGTGTGTGTGTGTATGTGTGTGTGTGTGTGGGGGGGGGGGGTGTTAGTGTTTGCTAAGTGAGCCGACATGTCGGTTCCCTACACATTTCTACGTGTGTCGAGGCTTTTACGGAGTCTCTCAGCACATACCCTCCTTTTCCCCCCAAAACTATATAAAAAAAAATAAACATCTCTTCTTATCCTTCACGAGACAGAATCTTCACTGCCGAATCCCGAACCACATGGTGCTCCATATGAGGTGTTTGAAATATTATGATAAAAAAATATGAATCCCAAGTTTACATTCCAATTGAAAATCAGCAACGTTCGCCGAAAGCAGGAAGAGAAAGACACTTCCTGAGGGAAACTGCTTTTGTTACGCTTCTCGCTGATCGACAGTCGGCCGCCTTGTTTTGTGATTCCCGAGAGTGCTCCTCTCCCGGACCCTGCGGCCTGTTCTTAGCCCACCCTCTGCCGCCCCACATCCGCTCCAGCTCCCTCCGGTAGACTAACCAGTTCTCCGGGTGGTCCCCGTCCACCTCCGAGGCCCAGGGGCCCGCGCTCCGCGGGAGAGCGAGCCACGTGGCCGAGCGCTCTTACCTCAGAGGAACGCGCCGACGGGGACGCCGCAAAGAAAAGATGGACGCCGTGCCGCTGGCGAACCTGAATTTGAATAAATATGAATAATGTAGATAAGCTGCGCCTTTTCCGAGAGCCACTTAAGCGGCCCTCGTCTTTATTGGATCCGATCCTCGTCACCTTGAATAAAGAGACGGACGGGAGTGTTCGCTCGCTCCTTTATGGCTGTTTAAAAATGTAAGGGGGAGGGCGGGATTATTACCGGCTAAATTGGGGCCGTCCATCACTCGTGGCGTCATCTGCTGAGGTAGAATTGTCTCCCGTCAGGCGGGGTAGAAAAGGGGGGGGGGGGGGGGGGGGGGGGGGGGGTTGGCGAGGTCGTGCAGCGTCTTCGTCAGCCCCGCCTCTCCTTCCCGACACCTTTATTGAAGTGGCGCCGGCAATCATCTCCCCGGAGCCGTTAGGAACGTCGGCGTTCCGGGATTGATTCGGTTCGTTTTCCCTCTCTCTCTCTCGTTTCGGGGTCCTAGCGCCGTAATCGATGCTTTCCCTCCGGCCGCTTCAGCCTCGGGAACAGGACGGATTTCTGTTGAAGGGGTTTCAGGTGAGGGAGTGTATACGTCTACAAGAAACAGGAGTGTCTAGACGGGTGCGTGTCCTGGCAGTCTTATAGCCCCAAACAGAGGCAGATTGGGTTATGCACGGCGTGTGTGTGTGTGTGTGTGTGTGTGTGTGTGTGTGTGTGTGTGTGTGTGTGTCTGTCCTTCATGCTCAAGCACAAGGCAGAGTGTGTGGTGGCCATCAAAGAGTGCGCTCCAGCCAGGCCGGTCAGCCGGGCTCAGCAGCAATCTCGCACTCTATTGGAGGGGTGGAGAGGTGAGCGGCTCAGATCGGCGGGGGGGTGAGGGGGTTGGGCGGGTGGGGTCGGGGGGCCGAGACGGCCCCGGCTTCTAAACAGACGAGGGTCACCCTGTCACCCTGGAGGGGGGACGGAGAGCCAGACGGAGAAAGAGCAAAGATGGAGGGAGAGGGGAAGACGGCAGACAGACAGAGTTGGAGGATGAACCAAAGCCGTGTGTCTGTCTGTACAGTGTCTTCCACCGGTAAGAGGGGGATGGGAGGAAGCTGGAACCCAAACCTCTGGGCCACCGGTGACTGGGACACTACTGCTCCCGCCTGGGCTTAGGGGCCGCTGGGGCTTAGGGTGACCAAAATTCTGGCCGGGGGGGGGGGGGGGGGGGGCATTGCTTAGAGCCACAATCTGAGCAGTTGAGCGTTAATAATGGGTTTGTATGTGGCACGAAGGAATCGGAAAAACAAGTGCAAAGCTAGACTATACGGTTTCATTCCCCTCAGCCTCCAGTGTGTGTGTGTGTGTGTGTGTGTGTGTGTGTGTGTGTGTGTGTGTGTGTGTGTGTGTGTGTGCACGCTCATGTGTGCATTTCCCTTGGTCTGCAAACTTGCCTGTCTGAGGGTGGAGGGGCAGAGGGAGAATGCTCTCCCCCTGGCATACGGAGAGGTTCCTTCGTGAAGCAGCCATTACCAGCAGGCTTTAAAGAGAGGCTGCAGAACAAACGCAAAAGACGAAGCATTCCTCACCGCTTTGTCTCCTGTCCATCGCAATAAACAAACTCTCTCTCTCACTCTCTCTCTCTCTCTCTCTCTCTCTGTCTCTGTCTCTGTCTCTCTCTCTCTCTGTCTGTCTCTCTCTCTCTCTCCCTCCCTCTTTCTCTCTCTCTCTGTCTGTCTGTCTCTCTCTCTCTCTCTCTCTCTCTCTCTCTCTCTCTCTCCCTCTCTCTCTCTGTCTCTGTCTCTCTCTCTCTCTCTCTCTCTCTCTCTCTCTCTCTCTCTCTCTCTCTCTCTCTCTCTGTCTCTCTCTCTCTCTCTCTCTCTCTCTCTCTCTGTCTCTCTCTCTCTCTCTCTCTCTTTCTCTCTCTCTTTCTCTCTCTCTCTCTCTCTCTCTCTCTCTCTCTCTCTCTCTCTCTCTCTCTCTCTCTCTCTCTCTCTCTCTCTCTCTCTCTCTCTCTCTGCCGTGTCACCGATCCCGGTCCGTGTTCCGGTCCACTCCGTTGAGCCATGCCCGCCGGCAGGTGTGGAGGAGGTGTAGAGGAGGAGCGGGGGGGGCTATGGAAGGGCCCCTGTCCCTGCCCTCGCTCGGGGCCTGTCTTTTGTGGAAGGGGCCCCCGAGACGCATGGCTCCAATTATAAGCGGCGGCTTCTCCCTGCCAGAGAGCGAATAGCACCTCCATTACAGGCCGCTCCAGCATATTTCACAGGGGACACTATCTCTCCAGGTGACGCGCCGCGACAAAAGAAAGCAATTAATTAGCCCCTCGGAAAGGGGCCGGCGGACGGCCGCGGTTTAAATGGACGCTTAATGGCGGATGCTTTGGATAAGAAGGGAAAAGGAAGGGTGAGCTCGGCCACGGCCAAAGGCCTATCAGCTGGACGTCAAAACGGAAACAATGGCCTGTCCTGCTTTCACCTTTTCCCCCAGAGCCAGCCTTGTTTCGAAAGCTATTTCTGTGGGTTAGGAAAAAGTGATGGTGTTTTTTTCCTTCTTTTTTCCCCCTTGTTCTTCATCTTTCAACGGCGATTGAATGGACTAGCAGCCAGGGGTCTGACTGTGGTGTCTGTGGTGTGCGGGGGAGGGGTTGAACCCCCGGTGGTTTTCTTGTTCCGTCTGTCCCCGCGCCCAGCCACAAAGTGGAGATTGATGAAGCGAGGGATTTCTCCTTTTTGATATTTATTGTCTTTCCCTCTTCCTGCCCCCTCTTTCTCTCTTTATATCTCCCCTCTCTCTCTCTCTCTGTCTCTATCTCTCCTATCTCGTTATATATATATATATATATATATATATATATATATATATATATATATATATATATATATATATATATATATATATATATATATGTGGTATATGTGTGTCTCGATCTCTCTTATTTCTTACAAACACACCACACACACACACACTGGCCCTCTCCACGGGCAGGGTGTCCCATTCATGTCATAGCGGTGTACCCAGGATGTGTCAGGCCCCCCCACCCACTTCCGTTTGTTCAGTGGGCCAGCACCGCCCTGATGTGTTCACTGGCAGCGAGATGTCCGGGGTCTCTCAAAAGCCACTGACCTTAAAATGGACGCTCACACCACATCAGCCTTTGAGGTGGAAACCCGGCTGTCGTTTTTGTTTACCTTGCTCCCAGGGGATAATGTCACTTCTTTTCCTCCGGTTTATTTGAACTGTCTAGCAGAAACCCACTTGAATATAAAACGCTGCTGTAGCTTTTATGGAAAACAATACGCCAAATAAACCGCCGTTGAATGCAGAGATGAACACATTTTCTCGTTGCTGTTTATTTGTTCTCTGTGAAAAGGTGTTGAGCGAAGCGGCAGAGTGCTGTGGTGAAGCCATGCTTAAAGAGTCCCTCTGGGGGAGCACAGCTGTGGGGAGGCTCAGCCTGGAGCACAGGGCAGACAAACAGACAGACAGACAGAGAGATAGAGAGACAGACAGACAGAAACAAAGACAGAAAGACACAGGGCAGACAGACAGACAGACAGAGAGATAGACAGACAGACAGAAACAAAGACAGAAAGACACAGGGCAGACAGAAACAGAAACAGAAACAGAGACAGAGAGAGACAGGGCAGACAAACAGAGACAGATAGATAGACAGACAGACATACAGACAGAAACAGAGACAGACAGACAGACATACAGACAGAAACAGAGACAGAGAGACACAGGGCAGACAAACAGAGACAGATAGATAGACAGACAGACATACAGACAGAAACAGAGACAGAGAGACACAGGGCAGACAAACAGAGACAGATAGATAGACAGACAGACAGACATACAGACAGAAACAGAGACAGACAGACATACAGACAGAAACAGAGACAGGGCAGACAAACAGAGACAGATAGATAGACAGACAGACATACAGACAGAAACAGAGACAGAGAGACACAGGGCAGACAAACAGAGACAGATAGATAGACAGACAGACAGACATACAGACAGAAACAGAGACAGACAGAAACAGAGACAGAAAGACACAGGGCAGACAGACAGAGACAGATAGATAGACAGACAGACAGACATACAGACAGAAACAGAGACAGACAGACAGACATACAGACAGAAACAGAGACAGAGAGACACAGGGCAGACAAACAGAGACAGATAGATAGACAGACAGACATACAGACAGAAACAGAGACAGACAGACATACAGACAGAAACAGAGACAGAAAGACACAGGGCAGACAGACAGACAGACAGACGGACGGACGGACGGACGGACGGACGGACGGACGGACAGAAACAGAGACACAGATACATGCAGATGCAGAGACAGCCAGAGACAAACAGAGACAGACAGACAGAGACCGCCTTAGGGGTGGGGACCACACACACACACACACACACACACACACACACACACGCAAACTTGGTAACGTTCGTTTGCTCAATGCACACATATGGCCCCGCTATACACGCTCCAGTAGATGCTCTTCTGCTCTGTAATTACCAGTTTAATATTATCACACACACTCCCTCAACCGCACTCTTATCATCATATGCGTTTGAGCGCGCATGTAGCCCCCCCCCACCCCCCATAAATGTCGGCCAATATCCAGGTGACTGAGTTCACTATGGCCCTCCAGGTTAAGCATGGCTGCACGCTCAGCTGGACTTCAACAACACACACCCCTTTGGCGTGTGAGTGAGTGAGTGAGTGAGTGAGTGAGTGAGTGAGTGAGTGAGTGAGTGAGTGAGTGAGTGAGTGAGTGAGTGAGTGAGTGAGTGAGTGAGTGAGTGAGTGAGTGAGTGAGTGTTTGTGTGTGCGCGCGTGTGAGTGTGTACGTGTGCGTGCCTTCATCTGTATGCTAGAGAGAGAGAGAGAGAGAGAGAGAGAGAGAGAGAGAGAGAGAGAGAGAGAGAGAGAGAGCGAGCGAGCGGTCTCCCTTTTCTGAGAACCATTTCTCACGCTAAGGCGGTCAAGGTGTACTTGTCTATTTAAAGGAAGGTAAATAAAAAGGAGCGGCAGATGTCCTTTGTGTAAACACGCGCGCACACACACACACACACACACACACACACACACACACACACACACTGGGATGGGTGTGTGCTGACAGCAGCGGAATGGGGAAACGCTTGCTTGGACGTTCTGTCATCTGCGTTTTGGGGCCGGTGGCAGCGTCGCTCCATCTCCGCCGGCTCCCTGCCAGCCCCCTCCTCTGAGAGATGTAAGAGGCTTCCCTCCAGACACATTACCCCTGCCCACGACCACGCCTGCTCACATTTGACTCGCCCCCCCTTGTCCGTCCGTCTTTGTGTGCATTTGTGCGTGTCTGCCAGAGTGAGTATATCTCTGTGTGCGTGTCTGGCCATTTTTTATCTGTGTGTGTGTGTGTGTGTGTGTGTGTGTTTTTCATGTGTCTGGCGGTGTGTTTTCTATCTTTGTGTGCGTGTGTGTTTGTCATGATCGACAGATGATCCAGGCAGTGTATATTTCTCAGCTGCATGTGCACTCACAGGCCATATGGAACACATGGTACACAGCACCATCTCTGCTCTGTATGTGTGTGTGTGTGTGTGTGTGTGTGTGTGTGTGTGTGTGTGTGTGTGTGTGTGTGTGTGTGTGTGCAGTATTTGCGTGATAGAGAAAGAGTTGGGAGTGTGAGAAAAGATGCCTGCTCGACCTCACTTGCATGGACGGAATATTCAGTCTTCTGCCAGTTTGTGTGTGTGTGTGTATGTATATATATATATATATATATATATATATATATATATATATACATATATATATATATATATATATATGCCTGTCTGTGTTTGGAGTGCCATGAGCCTAGATTAATTCCGTGTTAATACTCCAGCTGAGTTGTTGATTCCGCATGGCGGCCTTTATGAGTGCAGCTCTTAGAGAGAATGTTTTTTTTTATGTGTCTGTTTCTTTGCACCTTTATGTGTGTGTGTGTTGATATGAGTGTGTGTGTGTGTTTGTTGATGTGTGTGCCTATATGAGTGTGTGTTTTTGTTAATGTGTGTGCGTGTGTGTGTGTGTGTTGATATGAGTATGCGTGTGTGTGTGTGTGTGTGTGTGTGTGTGTGTGTGTTTTTGTTGTCTCCTCCTGCGATCATGGAGCACTATGGCTATATATGTGACCCTTTGTTGATTTCAGGTTTCAGCTTGCTCATTTTTGTATACCGCCTCCTCCTGTTTTAGCATCAGGGGGTGGTTGTGTGTGTGTGTGTGTGTTTGTGTGTGTGTGTGTGTGTGTGTGTGTGTGTGTGTGTGTGTGGACTGAAACAGCCTACTCATCTCCATTATCTCCCATGTGTAGGTGTATCATTCGTTGGCATGTTCTATTCAAAAAGGTCACGGCATACACACACACACACACACACACACACACACACACACACACACATAGAGACCTCTGTAGCCCTCTTCTATGGTAAACAAGCAGCGAGCCGAGCTATTAGCGACTAGCCAGAGTTTAACCACAGACACACCACTTTGCTCCCAGTCGTTTTCACTTAACATTCGGCGTGTGAAAAAGCCCCAACCCCAGTCCAGCGGTACGGTAATGTGCTGGAATCGACTGGTGCTGTCAATCGCTGAATATGTTTTTTGGCAGCCTTCCACTCGGCCTAAAAAAAAACAAGTCCTCATCCTCCTCCTCCTCCTCCTCCTCATCCTTATCCTCCTCTTCCCCCTCCTCCTCCTCCTCCTCCCCCTCATCCTCCTCCTCCTCCTCATCCTCCTCCTCCTCCTCCTCGTCCTCTTCCTCCCAGGAGAATAGGTTCAGTGTGTTTGAACACGGGCAGGATATTAGCAGTGGAACTCCTGGAGGTCAGTTACAACACGGGGAACAGGCCTGGACACACACACACACACACACACACACACACACACACACACACACTGTTCCAGGCTTGGGTCTATTAATATATCCCCCCGGAGAGTGTTGGCCACATAGGAGGGAGGAGCAATAAAGAGATGATGCACCGGACACACTATTCACACACACCCCACACACACAGCCCACACACACCACCCCACACACACACACCCCACACACACACACCCCATACACCCCCCCCCCCCCCCCCCCCCACACACACACACACACACAAGCAGGCACCTTTGGAATCAATCTGTCTGAAACCTATAGGAAGGAGGGAGGACAAAAAGGAAGGGCTCCTAAAATACAATCCAGGACGGAGCGACGAGGGAGGGAGAGACCAAGGGGGCGAGCCCCAAAGGAGTGGTCCTGGACGGGCCATGACTGGGGGGAGACGTGGGGGGAAGGTGGCCAGGATCCCCAGGCTAAGCTCAGGATCTGTTCGCAAGGCAAAGCACCAAACGACAGGCCTCCAACACACACACACACACACACACCGGTGAATGGTGTGCACCCTGCCACAGCGGAATCAGATACACACTCACACTCTAATGTAGATCACCTTTGTAATGGTTATATAAAACCATTAACCAGGAGTTACACTGTACCATTGTCATGTTAGACATGAAGCAAGAGATAGCGTGGGAGGGAGGGAAGGAGAGAGAGAGAGACAGAGACAGAGACAGAGACAGAGACAGAGACAGAGACAGAGACAGAGACAGAGACAGAGACAGAGACAGAGACAGAGACAGAGACAGAGACAGAGACAGAGACAGAGACAGAGACAGAGACAGAGACAGAGACAGAGACAGAGACAGAGACAGAGACAGAGACAGAGACAGAGACAGAGACAGAGACAGAGACAGAGACAGAGACACAGTGTTTGTGTGGGCCTTGACACAGTATGTCTGCTTTCATTCCTTTGGATGGATGCTGAACTCTTTCACTTTTGAAAGAGTGTGTGTGTGTGTGTGTGTGTGTATCGGCAGAAGGCAGAAGTATTACTGGCAATCAACATGTCCGTGTGCGATTGTTTGCAAGGTTGGGCTTGGTCGGTCTGTGACATTGCTGTTGATCAGCTTAGCGACACACTTTTCAAATTCACCCACACACACTCACACACACACAAACACACACACACACACACACACACACACACACACACAGAGAGTGGGCTTAGTGCGTCCACTGGGCCATGACCTTTTGGACCTGTGGGCCGGCTGCCCTTTGAATCCGTCCTGGCTGTCTAAATCCCCGGACCCGACTTTTTATTAAAGCCTGTTCCACATGGAGAGCCCAGCAGGCGGCCGGCCCAGCACTAACCCCCCCCCCCCCCCACCCACCCATCCTCCCCCCTCTGTGAGTCCGAGAGCAGCACCTGGGCCAAAACTGTCCCACATAGCCGCCTTTTTTTAGCCTGGCCAGGTCAGGGCGGTCAGCCACGCTCCTCATCTAGGACACCGTCCGTCGTACCGACCGCCATCTCAACCCCCCCGAACAGCGATGTTGCTGTGGGTCGTTTGCTTTCCCGCTCCGCCTCGTCCGCGCTCGCCCCGGGCCGGGCCTCGACCACGGCCAGGCGGTCTGCCCCCCCTCTCTCTCGTCTCTGCCCCCCCTCTCTCCTCCGTTTGTTCTCTTTTGAGACAGTGTTCTCTCCGTTCTGTGTTCACTCACTGGACGACCGTTCTATTGTTCTCTCTTCTTCTATCGCCCTCTAACCCCCCCCACCCCCACCCCCCTCTCTTCTCCTGCTCCTCCTCCACGACTTGGGTCAGATGTTCCGAGGACCCTTGTGGAGAATAAATAGGCCACTGGCAGGATGTTACTGTGGTCCCAGGTGTGTGTGTGTGTGTGTGTGTGTGTGTGTGTGTGTGGGGGGGGGGGGGGGGGGGGGGGGGCTACTTGGGCAGTTCCAGCTGGTCTCATCTTTTCCTCCCACTCTGTTGATTTGTCCCCTGTCCTCCCCAGCGATGTTCACAGAGCCACAGAGCTGTCCGCAGGTCAAAGGTCGGCCTCCCTCCAGCGGTGTCTCGTCTCCCCTGGTTGTTTACAGCATTCAGCGCTTACAGAAATGAGTCTTACCGGGATGCAGGCCGACGTACACGTCAACACACACACACACAGACAGATGCACAGATTCGCAGAGGCGTAACATGAAGCGATGGACACTGGTCACTATGGCAACTGCAGCCCGATCCTCTCACCTGTCTCCTTCATGTTCACTCTGTTTCTGTTACACACACACACACACACACCCACACATACACATACACCCTCCCACCCACAAACACACACACACAGAAACGGCTAATGATTCCTCATAGGCACACCACCTTTTCTTGACCCAAATAATGCCAGGCCTTGTTGCTATGGCCATGTTGTCCCTGTCGGTCAGACCAGGCGTAGTCATGTCACTCTATTTCCAAACCCGCCAGGGATATCTTCCTTTATATCTTGGGGTTTGGGTTAACCAATCATTTGCATGAAAAAGGTGTCTAATGAGAGCGAGGTGTGTCGTCGGGAGACAAACATGAAAGCTCCTGTGTTTCCGTCAATAGCAGCGCCGTCTCTGTGATCAAGACTCCTGGCGGAGTTTGTGTATCCGCCATCTCCCAACTCTTTGAGGAAAGTTCGCTCTGCTGTGCCGTCTAATTGAGACGCCTGCGAAACAGCGTCTTTATTTAAATTTTTTCCTGGCGTGACCTAACTCGTTTGACTTCTTGCATCTTACCGTGTATCTTAATAATCTCTTTTTTCTCCCTGTCACTCTCGTCCCCTCCCTCTCTTCCCCCTCTCTTTCCCCTCCCGGCAGCACGTCTCGGAGCTGCTGGCGGGGGTGCGTCTCCCCTTCATCCACCCGTCCTACCTGCTGAACGTGGTGGACCGCGAGGAGCTCATCAAGTCGTCAGAGGCCTGCCGGGACCTGGTGAACGAGGCCAAGCGGTACCACATGCTGCCCCACGCCCGGCAGGAGATGCAGACGCCCCGGACCCGGCCGCGCCTCTCGGCTGGTACGCGCGCACACACACACACACACACACACACACACACACACACACACACACACACACACACACACACACATACACACACACACACACACATACACACACAACAACACACAACGCACACACAGAGATAAGCGCAGGGAAAAAACGAGTTTCTGTGAAGAGCAAAATTGCATTTAGCGGATTTATTGATTGAACAAAAAAAAAAGAATGTAAGCGCATTTGAAAATGGGTCGCTGACAGGCACCGACAAAACTCTTAATCTGCTTCTTTTGAGGGATTAGTCCTACTTTACCACGGCTACATTTACAGGCGTTTTGTGAAGAAACATTTTTCGATAAAACCGATATTCCTTTGACGTTGCGCTGTGAGGGGGCAACAGGCGAATGTCACGTTCTTCGCTTTCCGCCAGCCAAAAGAATAATCTGGAAAAGACATGAAACAGTGTTGGAACGGCGTCGGCGTTTGATTGACACCTCTGGGAAGGAAACGGGGCGGCCGAGGAGAGAAGGCCCCACTGGTTCAGCCCCATTAATCAGAGAGATTTCTAATCTGACCTGGTGTTTGACGGTATACCTGCCAGCCCGCTGTACCAGTGAGGCCTCGCCAAGCGGAAGAGAAGATTAGAGAAACTACCTCGGGCTTCTGCGGGCGGAAATTAATAACGTTGAAATTAATTAGTTTTTCGGCACGACGGTTTTGATGGAGCGTTTTGAAAGCTTTCCGTTTCCGAAGGTCTTGGCGTGGAAGACCTTTAGGTTTCGGGTTATTCCGAGTGTTGCTAGCGGTGAGTAGCTTGTGAGTGTGTCGCTCGGTAGTATTAGGCCAGTGTATCAGTAGGATAGCCATGTTTTGGCGCTCCTTCGGCTGTTCTTTCATCCTCTTTGGTGTAAAATAAGGGCAAGTTCAAACTCTAATGTGACACTTTATGTTTTAATTACACCGCCAGTCGCCTTTGATCTGGGAGGCACGCCAATTGGGTGAGCCAAGTACGGATGCACACACACACACGCGCACACACACACACACACCCCTTTCCTGCGCCCTTGGCTCAGCCACCAACTAATACAAGGGGTGATGTGCTCCGAGAGCACACACACACACACTGAAACCACCCAGCGAGAGACAGAGGGTGTGTGTGTGTGAGAGAGAGAGAGAGAGAGAGAGAGAGAGAGAGAGAGAGTGAGCGGTACACAGGCACACAGGCACAGGAGAGGACAGCCAGAGGTGCGGTCTCATTACTCAGTCCGACAGGGGTCGTCCACAGGTCACGTCTCCAGAGGTCGGCAGGGGTCATCGCGTGAGTGCGTGACCCCCCACCCCCTCCTCCCTCCACCTCCTATTGATTCAGGTCCTCCGCGGGGAAGGGGGCAGGTCATTAGACACGGCCCCGCTCCCAATGAGCGATCTGCAGGAACGACAGCCCTGCTCTCTCTGCGCCGCCATTTTATTATTAGCAGATGACCGATGTTGGACGTGAGAAAGATAACTCTCGTATAGTTTTTTCTTTTCTTTTCTGTAGCCAGGGTGATTTTTCCCCTCACGCATCACGTAAAAATCAGGCAGGCCTTGGCCTCCAGCGCTAGCTGTTACCATGAAAACATGCGATAGCGGCCAACCACAACGCTAACACGGGGCTCTTTCATCGTCGGCCCCCGCCACATGAACCTCTCCTCCCGACCCCCTGGGCGGCGCCCCGGCCGTGCGCGCGTCGTTACCCTTATTCCTGGCGGGCGGCCAACCAATCCCGCTCCCCTTTCCAAGTCCTCCCTTCATGTGTTTGTTTACATCATTAAATCAGA
>CM030185.1:11054067-11064067 GCA_017639675.1 Aplochiton taeniatus | reverse complement strand
CCTCGCCGTGTTTCGGATCACTGGTGTCTTTACGCGGCAGACTTCCACAGTGCCCCCCCCCTGCCCCGCCCCGCTCTCTCTCTTCCTCTTGATGCGTGTGTGTGTGTGTGTGTGTGTGTGTGTGTCCCAGGAGACGCGAGCGCAGTGCATTCAACACCAGGAGGAGCGCAGAACATGGAAAGAATATGTTGTTGTTTTCTCTCCTTGAGATCTCGACGATCAATCGTGACCTTCCACGAGTGCCGTACGTGGTGTAATGGATACCGTTGCGTGTGAACACACACACACACACACATACATTGATTCCCACCTATGGACTTGGTGGGGCTTCCACGGCAGTGGCGGTCTACTTGGCGGTGTGTGTGTGTGTGTGTGTGTGTGTGTTTACGTGCGTGCGTTATCGACAGGAAGGGAACAGAGGAGAGCACTGCTGCAGCCCAACAGATGGCAGGCACATCAGTCTAGATAATTGAGTTATACTTCCCCACTTAACACACCGGAGTTTCCCGCCACCAGGAAGAAAACTTTTGCATTTAGCGTCTCCCTGTGAGCTGATTGACTCGGGAACGGGCGAGGCCTGTCGAATTCAAAACAGCCGACTGTGTGTTTTGAGTCTAGCCACGGGTTTATTGGGTACAGTCAGCCCATCTGCAGCGGGGCTGCAGGAAAACGACTTGGCGTGGAGATGATTTACTCCCGGAAAGAGTTTCTGGCTTTATTAAAAGAGATTTCTGTTTTGTAAAGGCATCTTAATGAGGCCCTGCCTTGGCAGAGCTAGTTCAGGCAACAGTAGTTATCCACCTCACACCAGTCGACCAATTGCATATGCTCTGTAGGTGAATGCGGTCTTCTTACAAGTCATTGTTACGAACGGTCGAGATCCGTAGCAATGGTTTAGCTTGTCAGACTTAATGTAGGCTAAGTAATTGCCAGGCCAACGAAGAGATGGAGCACTTAAATTATTTATTACAAGAAATCAAAACAGGTAACAAACGGGACTGAACGGTGCCATACAAGAGAACATAAAAAGAAAAAAAAGGCTAATCTGCCTAACAAAATACTTCCAAACTTAAATACATGGGCGGCATCCATCCTCTGACCTAATGAAATAAACAGTGGTTATCTACGGGCAGAGGATATATACCCATGGGTTGCTTACCTGCCCCGCTTGCTCCTTTGGTAGCAAATATAAACTGAAATTATAAACTGTAGCGAGTGCAGTATTTTATAGTGACGCGAACGGTTGTACCGTGTACAAGACCGAACAATGGATACAAATAAATCAGCTGTATCGCGTACAGGACTGACCAACAGTACGAATGAAAACCTTAGTTTTCAGAGACTACCCACCATAGTCTAAAACACTTAAGAAACCACACAGACCAACTTCGAGAACCGACAACAAACACACAGATAATTCAAAGACAGGTCGGCTCCTGATTGGTCGACAACCAGGGTGCTTTATCCGGAAGGATATCCCGCTGATTGGTTGGTCGAGGAATGGAGTAATGATACCGGTTTCAAAATTAACTGCAGGCGGGAATCAAATGGTGAATGATAGAGACATGAGAGAAACAGAGGGAGGGAAACAGAACAACAAAACAAGGACACACCTGGATAGGTGTGGACGTAACAGTCATTCACCCCATCGGTCCTACAACTGCTCCTGTGCTCACCGTGCACCACACTGGTTCCTACACTGCTCACGCTCACTGCTGCACACCCACCTCCACCCGAGCTTCCATCTACTTTGCGTCTGTTGTTTAGTATCTGTCCGGGGGAACGGCAGAAGTCTGCTCCCTAGCCATGGTTTCACTGAGTATTGAACATGACTCATTCAGAACTGCAGACGCCATCTTTCAATGTACTACCATGTTATTGCAATGAACAGTTAAACCAATCGACTGCAATTAGAACGGTACACGTTGTCAGCGTCTAACGCAACAAAAAGACCTCCCTGAAGTGGGGACTGTTTTGGCAGCTTCCCCTCTGCCCTCCACACTGCACCTTGCACATGGACAAGTCTGCTCCCTGTGATAGAGCATCTCTCTCTTTCTCTCTCTCTTTCGCTTTCTCTTTCTCTATCCCTCTCTCTTTCTCTGTCTCTCTATCTCTCTCCCTCCAAATCTGTCTCTTTTTCTGACTCTCCTTCATACTCTTTCTCTGTCTGTCTGTCTGTCTGTCTGTCTGTCTGTCTGTTTCTCACTTTTTTTATTACTGTCTCTCTCTCCCTCTCTTTTACACGCTCTCTCTCTGCCCCATTTCTATCTCTCGTTCTCTCTCCCTCTCTCTCTCTCCATCCCTCCAGGCGTGGCAGAGGTGATCGTGTTGGTGGGAGGGCGGCAGGCCGTTGGCATGGCCCAGCGCTCGCTCACGGCCGTCACCTGCTTCAACCCGCAGAACAGCAAGTGGTACCCTCTGGCCAGCCTGCCCTTCTACGACCGCGAGTTCTTCAGCGTCATCTCGGCCGGGGACAACATCTACCTGTCAGGTGGGAGCACCTACCGACACACACACACACTAGTGTACCTACGGAGTCAGGCACCTACCTAACTACCTACACACATACACACACACACACAGACACGTACTAGTGTACCTACAGAGTCAGCCACCTACCTAACTACCGACACACACACACACACACACACACACACACACATACACAGAACTAGGAGAAAAAGATCACAGGAATCAACTATGGAATCTGCAAATCTCAACAAACACACAAAAATACTTAAAACGTGCCCAACGGCCAGGTGACCTACCTAGTTGTTATTTTACCTGCAAATGGAGTAATTGACAGCCCACTTGTGAAGATTTTCTTTTTTTGTTTGTGAACTCCGGTATGGGCATAACGTCCCCCCGTCCCCCCTATCAACCCCCCCCTCCTCCTCCTCTCCTCTCTCTGTCCGTGGGACGTTGCACCAGTTCATGTTGGTTCTAGCTCTCGGCAGTAGGCCTCTCTGTTCCTCTCTGTTCCTCCCTGTTCCTCATTTCCCTCCCCGCTCTGTTCGGCCGCGGATCCTGCATCCATGGCAGAAGTGGGGGGGTTGCTGGGGAGGTTAGGGGGGGGGGGTTGACTTTGCGCTGGCGGAGCTGCACCAGGATTTGTCCCATCCTGCGCCGCTCCTCTCCCTCTTTTCATATAAATGTAAATGTGTGTTTGGGCACGGGTCCTGCTCCCGTCGGGGGAGGAGGGGGCGGGTCTGCGGGGAAATCAAGAGGAGCGTGCCGGCTAGCCGAACCCCGGGCCACGCTCGGAAGCCGCCCGTCCTTAATGCCGCGGGGGTCACCGCATAATGTGCTGCATGTCGCGCGGCGAGCGCTCCATCGCCGGAGCCTTCAGCGCGGAAAGGCTGCCGGCCGTTTGTCGTTCAGAGGTTTGCTTGGCTGCTTGGTCTGTTGTTCAGGTAAGCCGAGCTGCCCCGTCCCCCCCCCCCCCCCCCCCGGCCCCCGTCCCCCGTCCCCCGTCCTGCAGCGTGCTCGACATCGACTTGTCTCCGCATCGTTGCCAAACAACCTCAAGGACGGCAAATAAGCGGAGGCCGTTTTGTAATGACTCAGAAGTACTGAGCGTTTACACAAGTCATATGCCTCTGGGTTCATTTCCTGTGGTGTGTGTGTGTGTGTGTGTGTGTGTGTGTGTGTGTGTGTGTGTGTGTGTGTCGCAGGCGGAACGGAGTCGGGCGTGGCGGTGGCCGACGTGTGGTGCTACATGTCGCTGCTGGACAACTGGAACCTGGTGTCGCGCATGACGGTGGCGCGCTACCGCCACAACAGCCTGGTGTACGACGGCAAGCTCTACACCATCGGGGGCCTGGGCCTGTCCGGGAGCCTGGACCACGTGGAACGGTAATGGACCACTAGAAACACCACTCAGGACCACCGCAACGCTACAGCTAAAAACACTATTCACCTCGGCGTTTCACAACCTTTCTTTGGCTTTTCGGGTGGGTTTGATGGAACACATTTCCTGGTCTCGTCAAGTTGTATCGACATTCAACCAGGCAGTGGAAATGTATTTTTGTGTGTTGGCATTTTGTCACCCTACGCGGCCCAGTGGTCAGATGGTGGACTTTGTGAGTGTGTGTGTGTGTGTGTGTGGGGGGGGGGGGGGGTGGTAAGCAAGGCGGAGAGGAGGGTCTCTGTTTATCTCCGGTACGGTGCTGAGAAAACCTCACGGTCTCCGCAGGCCGCTGGTCACAGCCTCCCCCTGGTCCCCCCCCCAGGTTCTTCACTTCGCCGGAGGAAGAGCGGCGGCCCTGCGAGTCCCCGAGCCGTCGGCGTGCGCCGCGTGGTGGAGGGGAGATTAGGCTCGCGCCAATCAGAAGAGCATTACCGAGCGTATTAGAGCCGGCCGCCGTCGCTCGTTACCTAGCCGACCGGATCTCCCGAGCCCGCACGCATCTACCACAGCCCCCTCCTACCCCCTCCCCCCCACCCCCTCCCCCTCAGATGAGCTGCCGTTAATTTCGTATTGCCTCGGCACTATGTCATTATGATGCAGGCTAGATGGAGTAGCGGTCCACTTAATGGAAACGCAATGTGATTTCTCAGCCCACTTAATTGGGGCAGGGGGTGGGATGTGGCGGTGGGGGGTGGATTCTGTGAAGAGTTGGGGCACTCGACGCCCCAAAGGGACCAGGCAAACTGTACCGTGTGTGGAGTGCCTCTGTGTGTCTGCGCGTGTGTGTGTGTGTGTGTGTGTGTGTGTGTGTGTGTGTGTGTGTGTGTGTGTGTGTGTGTGCGCATCGTAACAAATACACTCGGAGGCCACCTCTCGGCTCAGCCGGCTCAATGATGGCCGCCACGTGACTTTGGCGTCTCTCTCGCCGCGGTCAGAGGGGGCTCGCCGCCCGGCCATCGTTGCAACGTTCCGGGCCCGCTGAGGATGAGCAGCGGGGACGGTGTGACGGCGTAATGGCCGAGGTGGCGGCGGGAGGGGGAAGGCGAGGTCAGGCACGTCCTTCCTCCCCGGCTGTGTCACACCCAAGTGGTGTCCAAGTCTCTCTCTCGCTCTCTCTCTCTCTCTCTCTCTCTCTCTCTCTCTCTCTCTCGGTCGGCCCCCACCAGAGCTCTCCTCCAGAGTGAGTGCACTTTGCGGCCTCAGAGTGGGCCGCGGTGCGCTCTGTGTAAACCGTCATTACCGGCTCTCTGGGTACCTTGTTCAAGTTGACCACCACCGAGCTGGCCAGCTACAATACCTTGTTACCAGGTCAAAAGTCTGAAAAGGAGGTGGAGGAGGATGGGGGGCTGGGGGGTTAGGAGGGAAGGCTGACCACGCTTCTCACTGAGGTGGTGTGGTCTGGCCATTCAAAGACAAGGGTGTTGCCTCGGGGCACCTTGCTGTAGCCTTCCAGAGTGTACATTCTGGATATTTGTGTCGCCGTGTAATAAACCCCGTATCCTTCCTGTCTGGGAGAGGAAGGCGGGAGCTCGTTGAGCCTTCCTCGTTCCGTGTTCCGAGTTTTGAAGATGAATGAGTCAGAGCTTCCCTGGATATTGGCCCCTTATTCCCCGCCTCACCTTTTGACGACCAGCCAACTCGTTTGGCTAACTACTCCATTAAGGGGAAAGCACCAGGCCTTGTGTGTTCGCCCTCCCTTATTTCCCAGAGTGCCCGGTAGTTTACGCAGTGTTGTTTTGAGTGATGGTTGCCGGGGTAAATCCGGCTGCTCCGTAATGGCTCCCCTGGGGGGGGTGGGTCCGCAGCTCCTCGTCCTCGGCGACGGGGGGTAATTTATACGGGCGAATTCGCTGAAGCGTGTTCACGCCAGGGTTGCGTCACCCGTGCTACGCGTGAAAACTCTCCCCTGGTCTCTGCACCAGCGTGAAAACTCTCCCCTGGTCTCTGCACCAGCGTGAAAACTCTCCCCTGGTCTCTGTACCAGCGTGAAAACTCTCCCCTGGTCTCTGTACCAGCGTGAAAACTCTCCCCTGGTCTCTGTACCAGCGTGAAAACTCTCCCCTGGTCTCTGTACCAGCGTGAAAACTCTCCCCTGGTCTCTGTACCAGCGTGAAAACTCTCCACTGGTCCCTGCAACGGTGTGGTTTCACGGTGATGTCGACGTCCATCGGCGTCAACTTGCCTGGCCGCGGTTCGCACTGGGTCATCGTGCTACTGTTGTCCTGGGAGGTTGTTAGTGAGCATGGGCCTGTCTTAGCTACTGGGCCCGCCTCCTGTGTGTGTGCGTGCGTGCGTGCGTGCATGCATGCATGTGAGTGCGCCATTAGGAGTCCAAGCCCTGGGCAGCATTGCAGCCCAGCGAGTCTTGCTCCGTTCTCCGAGTGATTGACGAGGCTGGAGGTCTGTTTACACCTGGAAGCACGCCTGTCTCTCTCAGTGTGTGTGTGCATGTGTGTGTTGACGTACGTGCCTGTGTGTGTGTGTGTGTGTGTGTGTGTGTGTGTGTGTGTGTGCATTGACGTACGTGCGCGCGTGCGTGTGTGTGTGCGTGTGTGTGTGTGTGCGCTGACGGGCGCCCGACTCCATCAAGGCCTCTCCTCCTCCGCGCCACAGCCCCGGCTCCTAATTTGCGGCCGCTCCGTCCATCCGTCTTGCTGCAGGTTTCACGCTCCTGACCGTGAAATTCGCCTCCATTCACAATTATGTCCTCAATCAGCGGCATCTCAAGGCCCCGGCACGGCGCCTTTCTCCGGGCACAGCGGGCGGTGTGTATCCCCGCTCTTTGGAGGGGTTATTTATGTCTGTAGCTCCCAGCCCCCGGAGCCTTCTGCTTTCAACCACCACAGCACACAGGCTCTCCCAGCAGTCCTCTACACTGGCATGGTGTGTGTGTGTAGGTTAGCGGGCTCCTCCATTCTAAGCCCCCCCCCCCCCCCCCCCCCCCCCCCCGCCCCGAATCATTCGCCCTGTGTTTTTAATGACCTGTCCATCCCAAACGCTTCCCAAACGGTTCGTTCATCCTTCGCCATGCGCAGGCGCGCGTGGAAAGGCTAACGTGTTGTGACATCCCAAGATGCCTTGCAGCTCCACTCCCCAATGCGTTGTGGCTGGTCCTGGATCAGGAAAACACTACGGGCCTTTTAAGCCGTCGATTGCTTTACCGGCGTGGAGACGAGTGCGTTTCTGTGGCCGGGCCGGGGCCTTTGTGAGGCCAGCGCAATCAGAGCTCAATGCTAACCGACGCTGATAAACACTTGAGGTTGAATGGCGAGCCGTTGCCACGGGAGATTTGTAATTGCGTCGTCGTTCATGGCCAGCGTTTGTCCGGCTTTGTTGCCATGGAGGTCTGCTCGCCCCGGACGCGCCGGCAGGGGAGACGGTTGCTACGGACTCGCCTGGGTCTGGATAAGTGGACCTGATTGGACCCAAACGTTGGCGCGTCCCGCCCTCTTTCCCCCGCGATGTGTCAGGCGGTAGTTGTCGAAGTCATTTCACAATTTATTTTCGAGAAAAAAATAAAAAATCGACCCAGAGATTTCCAGTTACGGTCGGAAGAGTTCTTCTGGGATTGGTATAGGTGAGGAGGGAACATTTCCTCTCACGGCGTTCTCTTAAGCACACCACGTCTGCGGTGGTCTTTGGGTGTAGTAAATAGGGCTGGACTCCATCTCACCAGCGTTAGCGTGTGAACACTTTCACACCGACGTGCCTTGAGTCGTTTTTTTTTCCTCCCGTGCCGTTTTCTTTCAATGATGGAAACGCTCACTTTATTCTTGATCATGCGTTCCATACAGTACATGCAGTGCCGCTAAACATTCGCATCGACCATAGTGCCTGCCAAGGTTATACAGTCAAGCCGGAAAGTCTGCACACCCCTTTCACCTTCTCCACGTTTCGTTACATTACAGACTTATTCTACAGTAGATTGAGTTCATGTTTTGCCTCAAACATTTACACACAATAGCCAATAATGAACAAGTGAAAACAGGTTTTTAGAAAATATGCAATGTTATTTTACTGACAAAAATTGGTTATTTAGGGGTTACATATCTGTACACATCCTTATCCTAATACTTGGTTGATGCACCTTTGGAAGCAATTACAGCTTCAAGGCGTCTTGGGAAAGAAGCTACGAGCTTGTCACACTTGTTTCTGGACATTTTTGCCCATTCCTCTTGGCATATCCTTGCAAGCTCCGTCAGGATGGATGAGGAGCGTCGGAACCCAGCCATTTTCAACTCTTTCCACAGATGTTCAATTGGATTCAGGTCTGGGCTCTGGCTGGGCCACTCAAGGACATTCACAGACTTACTCCAAAGCCACTCCTTTCTTCTCTTGGCTGTGTGCTTCGGGTCGTTGTCATGTTGGAAGGTAAACCTTCACCCCATTCTGAGGTCCAGAGCGCTCTGGAGCAGGTTTTCTTCAAGGATCTCGGTTTTCTTCAAGGATCTCGGTGTTCTCTCTATCAGGTCTAGTCTCCCCGTTCCCGCTGCTGAAAAACATCCCCACATCATGATGCTGCCACCGCCATGCTTCACTGTAGGGATGGTATTAGCCAAGTGATGAGTGGTGCCCGGTTTCCTCCAGACGTGACGCTTGGTATTCAGGCCAAAAAGTTCAATTTTGGTTTCATCAGACCAGAGAATCTTGATTCTCATGGTTTGAGAGTCCTGTAGCTGCCTTTTGGCAAACTCCAAGCGGGCTGTCATGTACCTTTTACTAAGGAGTGGCTTCCGTCTGGCCACTCTACCATAAAGGCCTGATTGGTGGAGTGCTGCCTGGATGGTTGATCTTCTGAAAGGTTCTCCCATCTCCACAAGGATACGCTGGAGCTCTGTCAGAGTGACCCTCGGGTTCCTGCTCACCTCCCTGGCCAAGGCCCGTCTTCCCCGATTGCTCAGTTTGGCCTGGCGGCCAGGTCTAGGAAGATTTTTGGTGGTTCCAAACTTCTTCCATTTACGAATGATGGTGGCCACCTTTGGGTCCTGTAAAGCTGCAGAAATTATATCGTACCCTACTCCAGCTCTATGCCTTGACACAATCCTGTTTCTGAGGTCTGCAGATAATTCGCTCTGACATGCACTGTCAACTGTGGGACCTTATATAGGCAGGCGTTGGCAATCCCCAATCATGTCCAATCAATTGAATTTACCACAGGTGGACTCCAATTAAGTTGTAGAAACATCTCAAGCAGTATCAGTGGAAACAAAATGCACCTATGCTTACTTTTGGGTGTCATCAAAGCGTGTGCACACTTGTGTACATATGATATTTTACATTTAGATTTTTTTATAAATTTGCCCAAATGTCTAAAAACCTGCTTTCACTTTGTCATTATGGGCTATTGTGTGTAGCCGTTTGAGGCAAAAATGTAACTCAATCTACTGTAGAATAAGTCTGGCATGTAATGAAACGTGGAGAAGGTGAAAGGGGCGTGCAGACTTTCCGGCTCGGCTGTAGCAGGGGCAAAACGGGGTGTTGGAATCGCCGCCATTTTGGTTGTTTCCATACACGACCCACAGCCTGGCGAACTTGAACCAGGCAGGTACCACGCTGAGACGCCACTCACCCAGGGAAAGGCCTCTCTCCTCGGGCCTTCACGGGCCCCCCTGTGGGCTGGGGGGGGGGGGGGGGGGGGGGGCGTTTCCCTGTGGAGAATCTCTTTGACAGTAAGCCGCTCCTTTGTGTGAAGGTCTGAGGAAGCTGTCAAGCCCCAGTGTGGGGGCATGCCCCTGCCTCTTTCACGCCCACTCGACCCACACAGGCTGCCACTCACCCCGGGACCCATGTCTCTGCAGTCCACACACACACACTGTACACACACACACACACTGCCCCGCAAAAACACATTAACCGCCGCTTTCAAGGACCTTAAAACCTATAAAAGATACAAATGCGATCGTACCCTCCTTACACCACAGTACGCACACACACACACACACACACACACACACACACACACGTAGACAAACACACCTGTCGTCGCTGCCACTGCTCTCTGCTCTTTACGCTGTTTGTTCCTTCTCTCTCCAACAATGGCAGCGCTCTTAGTCGGAGCCTGCTGCGTGCCTGCTTTGTAAGCTTCCTACC
>CM030185.1:11041567-11044067 GCA_017639675.1 Aplochiton taeniatus | reverse complement strand
CCTCCTCTCTCCTTCTCTCTGTCTTTCTCTCCTCCTCTCTCCTTCTCTACTTCTCCCTCCTCCTCTCTCCTGCTTTAGTCTCATGGGGAATTGGATGCGTGTCAGTATCTCAGGAGTGGCAGCCCATCTATTACTGCTCTGTGTGTGTGTGTGTGTGTGTGGGGGGGGGGGGGGAGTTCAGCTTCCTCTTCCCCTGCAGGTAACCATATCAGTAAATCGGCTAGAATGCCTTGGGCCTCCTCTGTGTGATTAGATTCCATTAAACGTGTGTGTGTGTGTGTGTGTGTGTGTGTGTGTGTGTGCGTGTGTGCGTGCGTGCGTGCGTGCGTGCGTGCGTGCGTGCGTGCGTGCGTGCGTGCGTGCGTGCGTGCGTGCGTGCGTTTGTTCATTCATTTGTGAAGGAGCGGCACAAATAATCACAGAGGCAGAGTTTGTGGATCTGGGTCATGCTGGATTGATGAGCACTGAGACAGTAGCCATGTTAGTTGACCCACTAGATACTTAGCGATGGCCCGTTGCCATGGCGATCTCTGTCCGGCAACGGAGGCCAGATGTGCGCGGAGACGATAAGCCTGTCCCTAAGGTCAGCCTCTACCTGGAGGTAGACAGCTGCTCCTCTGGTCCCCCGGTGATGATGTCATCGCAATGCGACAGGCCACGCCTGAGCCTCGGCTGTCTGTTTCAAAGGAGTCTCTCTCTGCCTCCCTCCATCTTCTCTCTCCCTCTGTTTGTCTCCCGTTCCTCTTTGACCTTCACTTTCCCTGCATCTCATGCATAACTCCTTCCCCTTTTTCACTTCCTGCCCTGTCCCCCTCCCTCCCTCCCTCCCTCCCTCCCTCCCTCCCTCCCTCCCTCCCTCCCTCCCTTAGTGATAAGATCAGACCATATGCTGGCTGCCTGCGAATCGCCTGAGCGACAGCCATGATAATTTCACGCCGGGTATTCCATTTTGGACGGCGAATCGGCCGCGTAATGAAGTCCATCTGCTCCCGTGACCTCCGGAGGCGCGGCGCGGCGTCGACGTTTGACCTCCCTGTTCCGCCGTTCTCCGTGGCCACAGCGCCGAGCCCCCTCCCCCCACCCCTCCCTCCCCCTCCGGCTCTGACAGACGGGCCCGACTGACAGTTGGTCCTCTCAGCATCTGAGCTGCGTTCCCGTCGACCGCAAAAAGGATTCGATCGCCAAGAAAGATGCCGCGGGGCGACGCCCGCGCCGACAAATCGCCCGGGCGCCCCCGCTTCCACGTTTTGGCAGAGCCGTTTGCGAAGCGGTCGGGGGGAGGCGGGCAGGAGCCAGGAGCGCCCGCTGAGCGCAGAACGTTAGCCCCCCTGACCTTGGCACCGCGTCCCCCCTGTCCCCCCCCCCCCCCCCCCCCCTGTCCCCCCCTGTCCCCCCCGCGCCTGCTAAGATGGAGGTAATTACTTCAGCCCTCCACTCCCCTCACTCCTCCGTCCTCTCCAGCTCTCCTCACCGCCCCTCCACTTCAAACCCGGGTCCCACTTAACTGGTCCCACTTAGCACCTGTCCTCTGTGTGTGTGTGTGTGTGTGTCTCTGGGTGTGTATGTGTGTGTGCATGTGCGCGTCTTCCGACAGAGTAATCACCTGTTTACCTCTCGTCTCCGTTGGCACGGTGCTTCAGCGTCCGTCCTCTGCGACCTCCGACTGATTTTCCTCCTCCTCCTCCTCCTCCTCTTCCTCCTCCTCTGCAGCAGCAGCATCTGTTGTCAGGGACAACGACTCCCAAAAGTGGACGGTCCAATCTGGCCGCCCCTGTTCCCTAATGGCCCCCGCCGTAGGAGACAGAGGCCACTAAGGCGTCCTGCCTCTGGCTCCTTTAAAAACCAATCGGCCCGGAACGGCGGGCGGCGGAGATTTCAGAGCGGAAGCTTGCGGCGAGGAAGGCCCGGCTGTCGAACGGGCGTCTTGACACGCTGAGACAGCCCTGCGTTGTAACCGCAGATTGGGGACCAGCCGCGGTGAAGGCGGAGAGGCAGCCGGGGCCTTAAGCCACAGATCTGGGAGCAGCGCGGGCCGGGCCTTAATGAGCGCTGGAAGGCCGGCGATGCCTTCCTCAGCTCCTTTGATCAGGGGCCCGCGGACACGGGATTACGCGGCTAACACGGAGCGCTAATGGAGCTGCGGGGCGGACACACACACACGCACACGATGCACACGCTCCACGACACACACGCATGCTCCCCGACCCACGCACTACCGCACACACACACACACACATATACACACTTTCAGGATGAATGTGTTCGTCAAAGAGCTCCCACTCAAAGAAATCCTGCTTACACACAGATGTTGTGCGTCGAGACGCAGTACAAGAACGTGGACAAGAACACACACACACACACACACACACAGAGAGCCAAGGGGCTGGTTACCATACAAGCCTTGTGTCTGTCGTCTTGGTCTGGTTCTTTGTGTGTGTGTGTGTGTGTGGGGGGGGGGGGGGTTGGTCTTGGTCTTGGTCTTGGAAGTCTCTGCCCCAGA
>CM030185.1:10969067-11039067 GCA_017639675.1 Aplochiton taeniatus | reverse complement strand
TGAGTGTGTGCGCGTGTGCGCGTGCGTGTGTTTGTCACTGACAGACAGGCCATCATTGATGGGTTCGCCCCAGGGAGCAGAGAGGTCCAGTCCTAGACCTTGACTTCGCATTGAGGGATTGATCCAAAACAATTACTGGTGCAAATTGCACAATGGTGAGGCAGAGGCAGTCACTAATGGCTGGGGGGAGATGTTTGAGGGGGAGGAGGAGGAGGATTGAGGAAGGAAGGAGGGAGGGAGGGAGGGAGGGGGGAAATGAGCGGGCTTCGCCTCGCGACAGCTTGTCAACAGGGAGGCGTTTCCATAGCGATGCTTCTAGGTTTGTTTTGTTGCGTTTTTCTCTGTGTGCGTTTGTGTGTGTGTGTCCCTTAGAAGGTTGATTGTGTTATAACACACACACACACACACACACACACACACACACACACACACACTTGGTGCTTGGTCTTGGTGTTAACAAAACCCCAACATGTTTTTGTCCTCGGCTGCAAGTCGGAGCGGAGGAAGAGAGAATGTATAAGAGATGAGCCTTCTCTCTCGAGATAGTTCCAGCGATAGGGACGTTCTCTAAGCGGCTGGCAGCCCGTGCTGCAGCTCCATCGTCCCCTTGCTCCGGTAGCCGACCCGCTCCGCGAGCTTCCCCAGGAAACCCGGCTCTCCATCGCTGTGTGCTGACAGAAGGGGCTGTTTACTCACCGTTTATGGTACACGTGTTCCAGCTGCCTGTCTGACAAGGCCCGGGAAAACAGCCCCCCACCCCCCCCCCACCCCCCTCTCCCTACCCCATTAAACACACGCTGCCCATGCTGGTCTTTTGTGACGATTCTCACCTCTTGACAGGCTTTATCGGAGCACATCTTGTCACTGTCTTTGTGTTTGTTTGTGTGTGTGTGTGTTTGTGTGTGTGTGTGTGGCTAGAGTTTATACGATCGGATATCGACTGGAGCTGCTGCTGATGGAGGGTTCTGGCAACAAAGGGGGCTAGTAGACTGTAAGATAGGAACAACTGATTGTGTTAGGGTGTGTGTGTAATTGGGTGCTTATAATTATATGTTTGTGTTGCTTGTCCTTGAGCCAGCCTTAAGTGTCCTACGCTCAGTGATGACTAAGCCAGGTGAGTGTCTGTGTGTGTGTGGTCGTGTTTGAGTGTGTGAGTGAAGCAAGAGGGGGCCAGGGTGTGTGTTTCTCCAGGCACACTAACGTGGATTGAAATTGTGCTTTTCTGTTTCTGTGAATGCGTGACTACATTGTGTTCTCCCAGGACTTACGTTGAAAGTGCATACCTAATTTATGAGGTATGAACACACACACACACACACGCGCATAAACTCTGAATCCGTACTACGCTTGTGTGGTCTTTGAGCTGTTTTGGGTCAAGGAGAGTGGACGTATGGAGGAGAGTTGTTTTGTCTGCTATAGGAGTGTACGCACAGGCTGGAGTGCTGCTGCCAAGCACTAAAGGCACATGGAGATCCACACGGCAGAGAGTGAGAGAGTGAGGGAGGGAGAGAGAGAGGGAGAGGGTTTCCTTTGTGGAGGGAGAGCGCTCTTCCTCTGGGAGGATTCTTTTGTTCCGCCTCTCGGGACCCACGGAAAACAGCCTCTGCGAGTGTCGTACACACACACACACACACACACACACACACACACACACACACACACACACACACACACACACACAGGCTTTTTTGTGGGTTTCGGTTGGCTGTTGTTTGAAACACACCAAGATTGATCTAATTGCACATGCACACACACACGCTTGCGTGCACATAAGCAACCCCGTCGCATACCCGCGGCTCGGAACATGAAGGGAGGGGGGGGGGGTTACAGTGGTGACGGTCCGGAGCCGGGGGTGCCACTCTGGAAGGGCCTGCTTGAACGGGCCCTGTCACTCGCCCCTCTGGAGCTCAACCTTTCATTGAGGATCCTCTGAGGGACTTGAACAGGGGGAGAGAGAGAGAGACGGACGTGGAAACACACACCCAGCCACCGGGTCGCTTCCAGCCCACTGGGCTGTCAGGCGCTGACTCCGTCTTCTCTCCTTCCAATCAGAGACGCCCGGCATGCGGAAAACAAACAGCCTGTGACGTGTGTGTGTGTGTGTGTGTGTGTGTGTGTGTGTTTGCGTGTATTACGCCACCAGTAAGTCATCCGGCTGTATCTGATTGTGTTCCCCGGAGTTTTGAAGGCGAGAGCCGCAGGAAGTGGCTACGATCCCAGCACAGCCTCAGCCGTGAACGTGGCCCCTAACCTCTGCCTCCTCCACCGCCCTCCACCCGGTGTGACTCCCGTTGCTTAAAGCACGGGGCCGCCTCCCAGCCCCGCCCGGCTCCTCAGAGCGTCCCGACAGACGACGCGGGGGCGTAATCCAATCGCAAATGATTGGGACCTAACGCGTCTTCTATTGCCCGCTGGTAAACCCCGTTAGGCGGCCAACGCAATGAAGCTAAGCCGATGTGATGCGTTTATGAACTCCACAATATCATCAGGTTATCCATTCAGCGTTAAAGTCCCCCCCCCCCCCCCCACGCCCCCGCCCACGACCCCGCCTCACCGCCCCACCAAAGAGGCCCTCCTCCTTCGCGGGGCGAGGCCACGTCGTCGAACTGTGATAACCGGAATGGAGATGTGGTTTCTCTCTGCGGCCAGGAGAGATGAAAAAACCACAGAGGATGGAAATGGTGCTGACAGGGGTGTGGATGTGTGTGTGTGTGTGTGTGTGTGTGTGTGTGTGTGCGACGGGATGGACGGTGTGGAGGCACGAACTTTGTTTCATCTAGCGTTTTGTTAATCTGCTGCCCGTTGTTTTCTTCCCCCTCTCTCTCTTTCTCTCTCTCTCTCTGTGTGTGTGCGTGTGTGTGTGTGCGCGCGTGTTCCTCCAGATAACAAGTACGCCCCCGCCGTGAGTCTGAACGGCTTCATCTTCATCCTGGGGGGAGCGTACGCCCGCGCCACCACCATCTACGACCCGGACAAAGGGAACATCAAGGCAGGGCCCAACATGAACCACTCCAGACAGTTCTGCAGGTGAGGAGAGGCTTAGCGCCACAGTGGGACACCGGAGATGGAGGAGGACGGGGGGTGGTATTTACAAAAATAATAATCATACAAGGGAAATGAGAAGAAAAAAAACTTGTAGGATTTGTGTGATGTTGTACTGCTTAGCATGACTGCATACGGTTCCTAGTGCGGCGGAGTACACACGTTTGGGGTGCACAGGGAGAATGAGCATGCTGCTGTCCAGGGTCATGAGCCGACGGAGGGTCGCCCCGCTAAGAAACCCTCCGAAATGCGTGCGGGAGGCCATTCGCAGACAGTCATCTTATGTACAAAATGCACAACATCAATCACTTTGTCAGAATTATTGATAAACCACTCCCCCACATACCAGCCAGCTGTTCCGCTACATTTAGCTTTGGCACACACACACACGCGCACGCACACACACACACACACACACACACACACACCACACACACACACACACACACACACAGAGAAAGCCCACCCACACCCCACAGGAAGGGAGGACCACACGGGGCTCGGTAGATGAGGCATAGCCGCTCCTCCCCTCTCTCTCCCCGTGTGCGCCGCTCCGCGCCCGAGCCCCCACCCCTCCCTGTTTATCTTTAGTAGCAGCTCCGCTTTGCCCAGCACTCCTTCCCTTCTGGATCAGCTGGGCTCCTTTTCCTCAGAGTAGATTCAGGCTTTATGCCATAATCTCGGCGGGCCCCACCAATGTTCGCGTGGACTGACTGACTGACTGACTGAGTGTGTCTCTGTGTGTGTGTGTGTGTGTGTGTGTGTGTGATGTGAGACGCGTTTTTTTTTTTCCACGTGCGCACCTAATGTAAATAGAGATGGTTTCCGAAACCCAGCAGGGTTACAAACCAGTAATGAGCTTACAGGCCCACGTTTTAATCCTCTCCGCACACGCAACTGTTCCGTGCTTGTCTCTCCTATCAAACAAACACATTCATGGAGATTTCTTTTTTTTTCTCCCTCTCTCTCTCTCTCCTCTCTTTTTCTCTGCTCTCCAACCACAAAGGGCAAAGTTAATTATTTTGTGTCTTAGAAGGCGCTGCTGGCCCGTTGGGAGAGTGCCACGGGCGTGTCAAGTCATTTCTCGCACACGGCGGCCGACTCTCTCTCTCTCTCTTTTTACTCTGTCGTCTCCGCTGTCGTCCGGTTGCTCGTCGACGCCCCGTTCACTTTTTTCCTTCTTCTCTTTCCGCTTCGAGAAAACAAATATATTTTGCCGCCGCACGTCATCTGCCACATCGCAGATACATGTCAATGTATAACTGGCCATTACTGTCTGTCGTTATTGACGGCCCTCTTCCTGGATGGCAGCTGTTTGTTGAAATGCCACCTCCTTAAAGAGAGGAGGAAAAAATCACCGCAACATTTGACTGCAGCTGACTTCTGGTGGAGACAATGGAAATGGTTTGAAATGGGATAATGGACAGAAAATAGAACGACTTACCCTGTGCGTGTGTGTGTGTGTGTGTGTGTGTGTGTGTGTACAGCGCCGTGATCCTGGACGGTAAGATCTACGCCACGGGGGGCATTGTGAGCAGCGAGGGCCCGGCGCTGGGCAACATGGAGACCTTTGACCCCAGTACCAACAGCTGGACGCTGCTCCAGTCCCTGCCCTGCCCGCTTTTCCGGCACGGCTGCGTGGTCATCAAGAAGTACATCCAGAGCGGCTGAGGCCGGCTCCGACCGGACCCCAGGGCCTCCGGTTGCTCCAGGGACACTCGCGTGTGCAGCTCTCTGTGGGGGTTGGGGGGGGGGGGGGGGGGGGGGGGGGGGGGGGGGGGGGGGGGGGGGGTGGGCTGGTCAGCATCTCCAGGGACTAGCCGCCAGCCTCCGTCCACTTAACTCCTCCCCACCCCCATCTCCTCCCCCAACCCTCCTCCCTCTCTGTGCTGAATGTAAACGTCCCAGACCCACTCGGCCATGCCAGGCGACGGTGCCTAAGCTACAGTACTGTATAGATCATGGTGTAGCCCCCCCCCTACCCCAAAATCCTACTGGCACAGGGACACTCAAGAAGTACATTGGCTTTTTTGGTTTGATGAAGTGGTCATTGTTTTTAGATCTGTCTTTTCCAAATGTGAAGGATCTACCCCCTTTTTATATCTATATCTATATCTATATTGTTCTCACTCGGTCAGTCAGTCAGAATGCAAAGAAGCCATCACACCTGTGGTTCTGTGTCCCCTTGTAAGGTTTTGTCTTTGTCTTTCCAGCTGTATGTGGATAATGGAAAGGCACTCCCACAGAGAGCGGTAGGGTTTTGGGAGAGTCTCAATAGGGACATCTACAGGATAGGAGGACAGAGCTAATGTCTGTCTCTGTGTCCCAGGACACCGAAACAGAAGGGAAGACGGAGAAAATGTCGGGGAAAAGACTCTAACTTATATGGTCATAGTCTAGCAGGGAAGAACACCTATTTGTTTTAGTTTAGATTAGGCCCCTGGGTTTAGCCCTGACAGTTGTCGATCGTTCTGTCCCAAGAGCCCCAGGGGACAACGGGAGTACACCAAGGGCCAACCGATGAGCAGTTCTTTCCATGCAACATTTGTGGAAGGGCATGTTTTACCCTCATCCAAGTCAAAAGCACAAAAATCACCTGTGGCTTCTGCGATTACAGTTGACCCGAAGTTCATGTTAAGTGTTTGTAGCCTTTCGTTTTGTCCCCATTTTATTTGTTCATAATTTTTTCTGCAACCCACGAGCATCAATGCTGGGTTGTTTGGGGATAGGGGGAGCATTCTGTAAATACGGAAAGGAAATATGTATATTTTAAAACCTGAAGGTGATTCTGTATAAATGTTTTTAGAAAAAAAAATAAAAAAAAGAATAGGTCTGACAACAAATGGTATGTCTGTAAATCTGTACCCGAAAGGATAAATTAACGATTGTTATTAAAACATAATGCATATACCAGAATGATCAACCTGCAGTCTTGTCGTTTATAATCCAACCACACACTCTCGATATGTCTTTCTCTAACATCCAACCAATCATGAAATTAATTTGGTACTGCACGGGTGTTAAAACAAAAAATAATGGGGACAATTAAATAGCCGAAAAAGATTCAAATTAGGTCTTTCGCACAAATTGAATATAGCTTTACAAATTATAAGAAATGACGACTTCACACAGTTACAATTTGCACCTTTATTCAAAGTTCCCTGTGTGTATCATCCTCAAGTATATCACAGCAGTTTAAGAAATACAGTAAATGGTTAAATTCAAATAATTTATACTAAAGAAAAAAGTGTGTTAAATACAATTTTTATTAACCTCAGAAAAGAAATGACGTAAATTACATAATTGATGTCAAAAATTATAACTCTAAAGAAAACTAAACAAACAATAAGCGGTTATGAATTTCCCCAATCTTTCTGCATACTGGACTAAAACCTCAACTACCAGACAAAAATTGGTTGTTTGTCCAAAGTGACTACACTTTATTTAAGACAGAATAATAAGAAAGGATTTCCTCAATGTATGACATTTCACTACTGAAATCTTTTATTCCCAAATGCATTTAAACATAACACCACATTTTGGCAAAAGGTGAGCAAACGGACAAACAATACAAATGTTTTAATTTGCTTCTGTTCATACATTTAATTTGAGCAATTCAGCAACAAATCTGATCGGGAAAAAAAAAAAAAACTAGGGCAAGCCAATATGAACCTCATCCAGTATGCCACAAACCATGACAACATAACAATGCAAACGCTCACCACACTGGAATAAATACAAACGTTGAAAAGGACGCTGTGTGTCGTGTGTAGAACCTGAGAGACCTGTAAACCCTTTATTCCACCTCACACACTCATACACCTGCTACACAAGTGCTACATATCAGCAAAATAAAAAAGAAATAAACAAATACAATACAAAAAAAATACAAAAAAAACTATTTTTCCAAACGAAATGAATTCCAAATGTACATAATGAAAGAAACAAAGGACAGGAAGCGTATGCAAAATGTTGTAACGTTAATAAATAAAAATTGATAGAGAGCAGCGCAGGAATAAGAGATGAGAGCCTGCAAACAAGATAGAACCAGAACCAAGAGGAAGATTACACAGACAGGAGAGAACTAGATGGAAGCAACACCACTCTCTATAGCTTGCCAGAAAGTACAGTGCCATTAGGAAAAGGTTTTCAAGATGTCCATAGATTTATATTGTATGTTTTACAAAAAAAGAGAGTGGAAAATAGTAATTTCCTTGACATAAAATGCAAGTCTGTTTTTTTAATTTTGTCTGGCTCAAACATAGAACACACACACAGAAAGAAAGAGGTAAAAACCCTTGGATTACTGCAGCACCGGTGTTAAACTTGATGATCTGGTACCAGAGATCTTATGTCACAACAGGTTTTGGGAACATGAAAATACTGCTTGGACCCAGTAAACGGTTTGTCTTATCTAAAATAAATTAAGCTGAGGTAGCTTTTGTTTCTCTATCTCTGCAGTAGTCCAATGCCAACTCGTCGAAATGCTAGTTTGCATGTGGTCTTAAGATTTAGCTTTCTTTATATAATCAACTGTGTTTTTTTTCTCTTCTTAACACCACCTCCAGGTGCAGGAGAAGGCTGAGGTGAGCAGGGTTGGTGAGAGTTGCACCAGAGGTTAAGGTCGAATCACAGGGTGAAGAGGATGAAAAATGAGGGGGAGAAAGGCTTATCCACTGTCTACTACTATCTGTCCCCCTTGAACAAGCCACTGCTGATCAGAAACCCAGCTTCAAACAAATCCCAAACAATTGAGCTTGAAAAAGAAAATAAAAAGAAAGATGTCATGTTGTAATTCTTACCCATTGGCCTAGACTGGCCATCCGCAATAATCAGGAAAAACATTTAATGCAGAAAACAACCCTGGCATTATTTCAATGTAAAAAAAACGAAAAACATGTACAAAAAGAAAAAAACATCTGAATTCACAACTTAATACATGGATGACTGAATGCCCATCTAATGAAGTTTCATAGTGTTTCCTTGTCGACTCGGGGCTCAGTTGCATGAGAGCTCTGCGACTTTTTCGAGGGAGTGGCGCAAAACAAATGGCACCATGGGTTGTTTGTGACCGAGCAGCGAGACCTGGATGTCTGTGGGACAGCAGATGGGTTCGAACCCGACACAGAGAGGCCTCCCCGGTCCACACTGGAGCACCACCGGGGGGGGCAGATACGGATCCAGGCTCAGATCTGTTGAAGTGGCCCGGTGGGGGTCAGGGAGTGGCCCCCTTTCGTGAGAACCTGTGCCCCGGGACGTCCAGGCACGCGGCGCGGTCCGCCGAGAGCGATCGCGTGGTGGTGGTGAACGGCACGTCACTGTTGAGGTTACGTAAGGCACACGCTAGGCAGTGCAAAGCACACTCGTTCGCTAACTGCTTCTGGGGTTAGTCCGGTCGGGGCGTCGACGACGGGGTAAGAAACCTAGCGGCCACGGCAGGAGAGCCGGAGACAGCAACGTCCCTCTGTGGATCCAGACACACGACTGATCGACCGGTGGGACGATGACTATCGGGTTCAACTCGAGCAGCCAGAGACCATGCTTTGAGGGACGATTTGACCGCAAGCTTTCCAGAACTGCTCCTTCCGTCTGTACAGTGCCACACACGGCATGCCTAGGGCGAGGGGGAGGAGAAACAAACCTAAAACATGCTTTTGATTTGGTTTTATTTGACACCAGCCGGGAAATGATTCCGGTCCGCATGCGCCGATCTAGCACTGTTCATTCTCAGACTACACACGCTTTGTATGGGGGACGACGTCTGTTTGAGTGGGCTCAAAACCGCGAAGCTAACAACTAAAGATGTGCACGTAGATGGAAGAAGTAAAGAGCCGTGTGCGCCGGCCAGTCGCTATCATGATGACCGGCTCTGAGGGAGGAGGTTGGCTTTTTGATGTGGGCCCAAGCAACAGCAGAAGGCTCTCTGGACCCAAGAGTCTGCCGCCTCCCCCCTTACTGCTCTGCTGGTGGTGAGGATTTGTGCCTGGTGTAACCAGCATGTGGTATTGTCCTCTGTACTGTGTGTGTGTGTGTGTGTGTGTGTGTGTGTGTGTGTGTGTGTGTGTTGCACCAGTGTGTCGGTTGTGCATACGGCCAGATCCTGAAGAAAGAAGAGGCCAGGTGGAGATAGGTCTATGACATCACCCGATCAGTGGGTTGGCTTTGTTCGTCTTCCTAGTCAGATGACAGCCCAGGAGCACCATGGATTAAGTTACAGTATAGCACCCGAGTAGCACCGGGGTCAGCCGTCGCACATTGGCGCGCGCATGTGTACGTGTGTGTGTGTGTGTGTGTGTTAGTGTGAAAGACTCGCCAAGACGCCCCCTCCAGAAGACGTCAGAGTTTGGATGTGTAGACAGGCTTTAGTTCCTGAGACAATAGCACCATAGAATATCCGTCCGCCCGTCATCCCTCCTCCTCTTTGAAGATTTGATTGGGAAGAACATTTCGTTCCTGTGTGTGTGTGTGTGTGTGTGTGTGTGTGTGTGTGTGTGTGTGTGTGTGTGTGTTACGTTATGTTTTTCTCTTTGTGATCGAGAGTCTGTTCGGGCTCAACCAGACAGGCTCTCCGCTTCTCCCGGGAATGTTTCGAAATGCTGGACCGTGCTCTCCATCTCCTGTGAAAGAAAACAAGAATCCGAAAGTTAAACACGGCAAGCCTCCGCCCCCCGCGTGTCCACGGCGCGCAGATTAGATGAGGGGCCGTGTTGGCGGAAAGCCGGGTGGTCTTTTCACCGCCTGCTGAATAGGGAAAAATGAGCTGTTTGCCACGGTGCAATGAGGCATTCTCCGCGACGCGGGGAGAGGAAGGCAGAGTGGAACGCCGCCTCCGTCTGAGCTGAATAGACCGAGCGTTCCCTTCTCCTCTAGACCGCTGTGATGGTACCGCGCTGAACACTTAGCCTATGGCTACCTCGCTCGCACGCACCCGTGTGTTTGTGTGCAGGCGCTCGATTGCCAAAGCAAAGCCATCGGAGAAATTGTCCTGTTGGAAAAAGGCCGGGGGTTTAATTATGCACCGAGCGAGGGGACCGCCGATTGGCCGCAAAGCCGTCCCCTTCCACGGCGCTCTGCGCCCGTCCAACCCGTATTTAGACACGCCTGGCCGAGACGCAGCGCTCTTAGCACCTGGCTGTCCTCCGACACCTGCGCGGCCCAGCCAAACCCTCAGTGGAAGCACTTTAAAGACACACACACACACACACACACACACACACACACACACACACACTTCCAAATCCATGAGACCAGGAAGGTGCAGCACCTTGTCACTCCACACAAATCACCTCCTCCTCCTCCCTCCCTGGTGAAGTGTCGCTGAGCCCCAGCGCATCCCGTGTGTGTCTGCTAGGCTAAAAGACCTACTGCATTTAAACAAGTCGAGGCCTTAGAGTTCTAGAGTTCCATCTGACATTTTTTATAAAGTTGAGTTACGTACATATACTATATGTATATGCCTATTGGGCATGTAAGAAAAGCTATGTAACGTAATTTAATAAATAAATAAATCTGTTTCTATATTGTAATTAAGGAAAATGCTATCTCCAAAAAGGCATAATACATTGGAGTTACAAAGTTCCATTTGCGGTCCAATGATAACTCTCAATGTACACAGAAAGACCAATCACATTCAACTTTGTAGCCACGTTGCTTTTAGCCTTCAAGCTTGAAGACCAACTTAAAAGAACGTTATTTCTAGCTAGTTACTCCAGCTGGTAAGATAGTAATTGTCGCTACGGCGCTTGAGCCAAAGAAAATGATCTTTGCTGAGGAGCCTGCTGCGCTGTTGTAAAGTGTGCTATGGATGGTGGCAGGCGGTGTGAAGTCGTAGCCGGGGTCCCTGTGGAGCGGAGAGGTGGTGTGCTCCGTCCAGTGAAAGGTCAGGCCCAACGAGTGGCGCTGGAGACAGCCAGGCTGTCGGGGGGGCTGGGGGTCGAGCCCCAGGGGAGGGCAGCTAAGGCACAGCTGGGGGCCGAGCGTCTGACATGGCTCCGCTCATTCCTGGAGAAAGGACCAGGCGACGAGACCGCCTCTCCCCGCTCCACACCTCGTTTCCGTTTTTCAAACCTTTCTTACCGCGTGTGTGTGTGTGTGTGTGTGTGTGTGTGTGTGTGTGTGATCACACCTTAGTGAACGCGCTCTCTCTCTCTGTGAGGGCTTGGCGACGACATGCTGTAGGAGCTGTGTAGCCAGCACGCCGGCCTTTAGTCGGAGATAAACCGACAGACGTGTCTGCTCGCCAAAACCGCCAACCCCCCCCCCCCCCCCCTGTCAACAGCACCACCTGTCTGCTCTCTGGCCCCTCTCCCCTCCCCCCTTCGCTGTGCAGTACCCGCGCTGCAGTAGTGGCGTGCGAGGACCGGCCGGGCGCCAGGACCAGGGTGGAGGGCCCTCTTCGCCAGCGTCTCTGCCTGTCCTCAGCAGCCTGTGGAGAGGCTGGGCGCCGAGGCCCCTCGGTGGGTTAAAGACAGCGGAGGAGAGGGGATGGGCACGTAGTTCCACGCGCCGGCTCTGAATGTCAAGGGTTTCTTGTAGCGGTCGAGCCCTCTTTCGGAGTTGTTGACATTCCTTGATGTTAGGAGACGTGCACGAGCGCACACACGCACATTTAGAGAGTCTCTGTTGACCCTCTGCTGGAGTGGACGTAGAGCCTGGCTGGACCCCCCCCCCCCCCAGGGCTCTCTACCCCAATAAACAGCAATACCACAGCAGCAGCTATGGTAGCTTCACCTCCATCTTTAGTATAAAAAAACACTGTGGCTTAGCGCGTGTGCGTGCGTGCGTGCGTGCGGGTGTGTGTGTGTGTCCTGACCTTGCGCCTGTCGTTTTTTGTGTGTGTGTGTGTGTGTGTGTGTGTGAGTGAATGTGTGTCCCACCTGCAGTAGCCGTGTCTTGTCATAGTCTTGGCGGTGCTGGTAGACACATTGGCTTAGCTGGGAGTAGAGCCTCTCCAGCTGATCCACGCTGTAGCCCTGGCTCCTCCTCACCACCTCCTCCAGGAGATCCTGCACGCACACGCGCACACACACGCGCACACACACACACCACATTATCCTCTACAAGCTCACAAAATGAACTCCAGACATTCTAAACTAACATTGGGAATGGTTTACTTTATCCATTTCGGCCACCAACACCCACCCACCCACCCACACCCACCCACCCACCCATACACCCACACACACACACCTTGCACTCGGAGGTCAGTTATGCTCTGAAGCAATTACGATCATAGTGACAGCTAATTAAGGCTAATCATAATTAGTAGTCAGTTTTACATTTCACTGCTACTTTAATTAAAACGCTGTGGACAGTCAAGGACCTTTCTATTGACCTGCTATGCGCAGCTTACCAATGCATGATATGTGTGTGTGTCTGTGTCTGTGTGTGTGTGTGTGTGTGTGTGTGTGTGTGTGTCTGTGTGGGTGGGTGGGTGGGTGGGAAAGCACGCCCGTGTGTGCTCATCAAAATGCACAGACCGAAACAACAATCGCACACAAGAATACAGTTACAGTCATCAGAGACAAGGCAAACAGAACACCCTAACAAGGTCGGAAGTGTGTGTGTGTGTGGGTGTGGGTGCGTGTAAGAGTGTGTTGTCAAGGAACACAACACCATGGAAACCATGGAGTCATTAACAGGCACCATATGTTTGTCGAAGCTTCATTCAACGGCAAATAGAACGCTTACAGAATCCAAAGCTCTCAACAAATATGTTGGAATGGAAATATGTTCATATAAAGGGACGGACAAATCCTTCGACATAGCCCGTCACTAAGGAGAAGGATGTCTTACTTTAAAGACCATTATTCCCTCAGCAAAGATAAGCACCAACCACAGTGTTCGGTTTAAAATGGCAGTGGACTCACCTCACCTAACGAAACCGGACCGGTCCAAGATCTACTGGCTTTACTTTTAAATACAGGTTTGACTCCTGTGTGTTAGTCTACGGCAAGCCAGGAGGCTCAACGTAGGCTGTTGAACGAACCTTCGCCTGTCTGCCGGGGAAATCCATGGCACGGCCGAGACAAAGACGGGAAGGAGGGCCGACAGGCCTCTGTTTCAACGGGGGGGGGGGGGGGGGGGGGGGGGGGGGGGCGAGGAGCAGCGTCGCTGGGAGACGCCGTGCCAGATGAAATATGCCGCGGCCCGCACACGTCTCAAAATGGACCTGGCAGACTGCTCGAGCCATCTGTTTAATGAGTAGTTCAGCCTTCGCTGGAGTCATGTCTTTTTCCTCTTAATCTCTCTCTCTCTCTCTCTCTCTCTCTCTCTCTCTCTCTCTCTCTCTCTCTCTCTCTCTCTCTCTCTCTCTCTCTCTCTCTCTCTCTCTCTCTCTCTCTCTCTCTCTCTCTCTCTCTCTCTCTCTCTCTCTCTCTCTCTCTCTCTCTCTCTCTCTCTCTCTCTCTCTCTCTCTCTCTCTCTCTCTCTCTCTCTCTCTCTCTCTCTCTCTCTCTCTCTCTCTCTCTCTCTCTCTCTCTCTCTCTCTCTCTCGAGCTGGCGTGCATCTTTCTCGTTTGGTTCCACTACGCTGCATCTCTTTGGACCTCTCCGTCCGTCCGTCAGTCTAGTCGGTGGTGGTCTTTATTTCTCCCTCCTTGTTTCTCGGCAGCCTCCCTTGCGTTCTTCCCTTCGCTCCCGCTCCCTGTTAGCCAGCTGATTGTGAAAGTGCGCTTCCCAGCTTTTGTCTGCCTGACCAAAATGGCTGGGACAGAGGGGGCAAGTCTCTGTGTGTGTGTGTGTGTTAGCAGCCTCAGTGAGTGATTACGCTCGCAGCACACAATGGGCCAGTAATCCTGCCTGTAAAAGGCTGCCACTGCCACGGACCATTTAGCCCCCCCCCCCCCCCCCCCACACCCCCCCCCCCCCACACCCCCACACACAGACACACACCACCTCCCTCCCTACCTCACCCTTAACTGACTGCTCCCCCATCCCTGCTGACATCTCTATCCCTCCCTTCCCTGTGCAGATGCTGCTTGCTGACCACAGCGAGACGCGGGGCCCTGTGCTGGGGAGGGGGGGGGGGGCCGTGGCGGTGCGCCCGGAGGGGCGGGACACTTTTTTTTTTGTGTTCACGCCGTGTCATGGCTACCCCCTCTCACCTTTGACCCGCGGAGCACATGACTCCCGTCAGGCGGTGTCCCTTCCAACTGGTATGCGCGCATGCATGCATTCCCGGGCGTCGTTTTACCCTCTACGGCCGGCTAATGAGATCCCTGACAAGCCGCCTGCCAACCCGAAAATCTACGAGCCGTCCTGCACAGGCCCCCACGGCTTTGTCCCTGGACCGCGGCCCACGGCCCAGACCGGGGTGTGTGTGTGTGTGTGTGTGTGTGTGTGAAATGGACACCTGAGCCTGGCCGCGGACAGAAATAAACACGGCGATGGGGAGGGGGGGCGCAAACGCTCCTCAGGCCTGATGAGTTGAACATGTTCACGGCTGTGTTGCTTGGCGCCGACGGGCGCACAAATGGAAGCGCTGGCATTCGGGCTCAGAGCCGCGATGATCCTTTTAGCCTTCTAAAAGTGCATGGTGGATCCAGTGTATAATGCCTAAGCCATCATAATGGCCACCATGAAGACATGTGCTGACTTCAGGTGATTACAAAAAGCGTCGACGCATCTTCAAGAAGTGCTACGAGTCGCTATTTATGGAGCAGGCACATAAACACATTGACAAACGCCACACAGCTAACCCAGTGGAGGTCAACCTCAACCAGTGGCAGCACTGAGCTGTAGACTGAGCTGGTGTCAAGGGCCGGCACGCGGGAGGGCATGACTGCATGGCATACACGCAACGCTACCCCTGCCTAACTGGGGGGGGGGGGGGGGGGGGGGGAGAGGGGGAGAGAGAGAGAGAGAGAGAGAGAGAGAGAGAGAGAGAAAGGAAAACAGGATGCCTGCTACCCCTCGCCAGGGATGTAATTAAAACCGGAGAGAAAAAACACCCCGTCTCACCCACGCTACAGGGTGGATGAATTATAAATGGCCAGTTTGAAAGAGAAGGATGGAATGGAGCAGATTGAGATGTGTGCGTGTAACACGTTTGGGTGTTGAGGGGAGAGACCTGCAAACGGACTAGCCCCGCCTCCAACCTTCATTAGAAGAAATAGTGCTGGCCAGATTAACAGCACGGTTGTGTGTGTGTGTGTGTGTGTGTGTTGGGGGGGGTTATGGGGTGGGTGCGTGGTTGCGTAACACGAGATGGATGCAAAGTATTGGAGGGGTGACAGGCCGGAGAGATATCGATGCCTGTCGTGAAAGGTCTCAACGGGGGCATCAAATTCTGCAGTGCCAAACCTCGTGTGGCGGCGAATTAAAAAAGGCCAGGGTCACGCATTTCAGCTTCCTGAGTGACCAACTTGAGGGGGCCAAGTGTCGCGGGGTATGCAGCGGGGGCCGCTTCTCCTCCCCCCCCCCCCCGGTGATGGATAGCGGTGAACTCTCCCTAATGCCAGAGGATGGAGAGGAGAGGAGAGGACGGCGCGCTCTCGGGTGGTTAGCCAGCGATGGACAGGTGGTAAACTGGAGCTGCTTGCCTCACCGGCGGGAGAGCGACCTGAAGAGCAGGTGGATGAGGAGGGGGGGGGGACGGGGACGGGACACACACACGCTGACACTCCTGGCACTTGGGAGGCCGAGCGCAACATCCACGCTCTCCATCTCAATTAGGCGATGGCATGGAGTGGCTAATCACCCGCACTAGTTTTGAATTTGAACGAGGAATCTGTGCCCGCTGCACGCGAGAGCCCAAGTGAAATCTATCATCCTGCGCACTTGACTCTGCCCGTCTGGCACTCCACATGCAAAGTGCAGCACTGACATGCCACGGCCTCGCTGGTGATCGAGAGGGGGGGCGCAGACAGCTGGACTTGCTCGCAGTCCTCCATGCCATATGAAGGAGACTCCAAAGATGGCCGGGAAAGCAATTATCTGCTGTCGAGTTGGACTGAGAGGCACCTGTGGCGACTACGCTAGCAGGCAAGAAGAAAAACAACAACCTTGGACTTATAGCATCCCTCTTTCCCTGGCTAGGGCTACTTGGGTTAAAAAAAAAAAGACTCAATAAAGCAAATACTAATAACCAAATTCAATCGGGACGAAGGGTTCAAATGACCGCTTCAAAACAGGAATGAATGGATCTTGTCGCTCGAAGATTCAGAGAAACTTTCTAAAGACACGGAGTGAAAAGAACGCTCGGCCAGGAACCGTGTGCATGCTTAGGGGGGGGGTGCCAGGCGCGGCGCCATCTGCTGACGCTGGGTCCTGACTTGGACGGAGCCCTTTCAGACGGAGCGGCCCCACGCCGTAATCGCATGCAAATGGCCCCGCTGTCAAGGACATCAGCAGGAATTAATGCAAAGGAGAGAAGCACTCCAAAAGTTCTTTATTTTTATTGACAATCTCGAACGCCCGCTCGGCACTGCCGTCAGGCAGTCCCTCCCTCTGAACAGACATGTGGATTGGCCACCTAACCGGAGGAGCCAGCTGTTATTAGCGCGGCGAACGGAGGAGAGGGATGACAAACTGAAAATGGGGCCATTTGTGCGGACGGCTGGCTCTGAGATGGGAAATCTTGACACGCTGTAATAGCCGTGCGTCAGGGAGAAAGGACTCTTCACTGCGGCGGCGTCAGGACACACACTGGGCATTTGCAGCTGCGTAAAACAAATCGAGGGGAAATTGCAGGCCAGCCGGCAACATGTGCGCGGCGGAGAGGGCGGGCGGGAATGATGGGGCTAGATTTGATTCTCTGATACGAGGCTCCAGGCGTCTATCTATCTATGGCAGAGAGACGCTTACACAAGTCCATCTGTGCACTAGTGGCAGACAGAAAAGGAAGACTGGAAGAGAAGGTGGGGGGGGGGGGGGATTCACACTCAGACATTGGCTTCATCTCTTCTGGATTTATGTGGATTTATGCTTTCGGAGCTAAACTAAACACCAACCAAATCTCACTGAACTGCAGTCACTTGCACGGCCCATGTTACCAACTAGCAAACTCCATTAAAAGTCTCTGAAAATGTCGGTGCGGTTGCCATTATTCTCGTTGAGTAAACAATCAATCCATGTCAACGCTAACATTCTGTCATGATTAAGGCCCCCGCTGACAGTGCGCTCAGTCTCCCCTCTGAATGGCACTGCCGTGTGGAAATACTGAACCTGGCCATGATGTAAAGTGACATGGGGGAGAAAACACTGCCTATCAGGCGTGCCCATAGGGCCTGCGAACGAGGTCTGAGAGGGCAGAATCTCAGCATTCTGGAGGTATTTAATTCCAAAGGGATTTGAGCGGGCCTTGCCGCCCCGAGTTAAATGTCAGAAGTAATGAGACTTCCGCAATCAATGAATATGAATGAAAGAAGAGAGGAGGAGCGACGCAGCGCTCAGTCTGCTGCTAATACGCATCGGGCAGGGCGCCAGCACCACGCCGGCCAGGAGATAGCTGCTTAAACGGCCACTCTCGCCCCGCTCACCGGAAATTCAATTTGTCCCCGTAAGCCAGGGATGAGAAAGCAATTATTCACAGTCCCCTCTTCTCACGATCTGTTTCTTAAAGATATCTCCGGTTTCTTTTTTCTCCTCCTCCTCCTCCTCCTCGCTAACAAATAAGCCCTCCGATTAGAGCGCCGCGCGTCTGGTTCACCGGTGCGGCCCGGTGGGAGCGCCGCGGCTCTCTGAAGCGTCGGCAGGCCACCGCCAGGCCTGTCCATCAAGTGGAGACCTTGCCGTCCCCCGCCCAGCCCCCCTGGCCAGCTACCAGATAGGAGCCGGAGAGCGGGGGTGTCTCTCCTGGAACAGGAGGAGCACTTCTTTCACACCAATTAGAGCAGACGAGCGTCCTCCTGCCCAAGCGGCTGATCGGCGGAGGGGTACTGGCGGGGGGGAGCGCCTCAAACCGCTGCTCCAATTTACACCCGGGGTTTTAGGTGGGACCGAGCAAAGACCCGTTTCTTATATTCTCTTATCCCCCCCGCCCCTTGTCCTGTCAGTCAATCGCGGCGCAAGCTTAACCGGAGCCAGTGGTGCGGAGCGAAGCTCATGTTTGAGTCATGGCCTGGTGTCTCAAAGAAGCTACGGGGGGGGGGGGGTATATGGATGAGTTCACCCGGTGGGGGGTGTGAGAGTTGGAGGAGGGGGGGGGGGGTGTTAAGACAACACCTGTAGATTGAGAGATGCCGAGATGCACCGCCTCTCATATTGGATGCCTCCCCGCCCGGCTGGCGGTAATGCGATATGTGGGCGGACGGGGAGAGGGCGTTTGATAGGAAGCAGCAGCAGCAGCAGGATAAAGAACCCCGGGAGACAAGACATCAGCACGGGGAAGCAGAGGGGGCCGTTAGAGCGGGGGAGAGTGGCCCCAGCAGGTTAGGGCTAGTCGCCCATGATCCTCGTCCTCCTGCACCACTTTGGACCTGGACGCCATCCGCCGCTTCCCAGCGCTCACTTGAGGCCATTAACATGCAGGCTGAACGGCGGCCATGCCAGACCCGAAAATTGCCTCATTCAGTATGTGGCGTGTTCTCCGCAATACGGAGGGTTTACTTCATTCAGTTTTTGTTGTTGTTGTTGTTGTGGCAGAACTGAGATAAATGATGGCAGTGTGCAGGGAGGGGTGGGGGGACCCTTTGAGACGAGCTAGGTGGGGCGTGTGACTAGGATTAAAGCGGGGGCCATTGCCCGCTATTGTGCCGGCGGGGAAACTAATGGGAGGCCGTTGCCACCTCAACTGGCTCATTGAAGATAGCATGAAGGCTTGGTCTTCAAAGAGAGCCAGTCTTAAGCTGCTGCTCGACAGCCATTGTGCTGCAGCTGAACGTATAGAACCGGCGCTACTAATAACACCCGTTCTGAAGAGGAAATGAAAGCACCGAAAATAAGGCACGCGTTATTAGTAAAATCCCCCGCACGCACAGAACTAATGCACAGACATATGGTCCCACCACCACCCACCCACCCACCCACCCACACACACACACACACACCCACACACACACACGTAGTGTAACAGAGCGTGGTTGATCCGTGATCACAGATCCCCGCGGCACACATGGGAACCGTGGATTAATTGCAAAGTTAAACATCGTAGTGTGAAATACAGTTTTACTGTTGCCGTTACTTTTGAAAGTAATAATTCTTTAAATCTCAAAGCAGACTTGCAGTGAAAAGATGCAGAGAAGACATATGTGTGCTGTGTTTTACTGTTAGGTATCGCTTACGTTTACATGAGTAGAGCAAGCCAGCTACGTTAGCTATCTTGAGTGGTTTAGCTTTGTGTTTCATTTGCAACTGAACGGATTTTTTTTTTTTACACATTAAACAAGGCTTTGCGAAAGCTAAACCAAACCGTCCTATTTTGGAATTGAATTTAATTCATTATATAATGGTAAGTTTGAGTTGAAACAAAAGTGGACAAGCAGGCTCTGCGGGCTCATTATTTCAGTGTTGTGATGTGATTTCCCTGCCTTATGACTGGGTGGGCCATCATTTTTTGCAGATCCAAAAAACTATTCGCTCTGCGCCTCAAAGCAGTGCGACGTTTTATGACCACTACACACCACGTGCACCACTGCACACACGCCGCCATGCTTTACCAATAGTCCCTGGCGATCCACCACTAAAGGGGGAGGGGGCGGGTCAGCTGATCCACTCGACTTCTCCCATTGGCTCCCCTTGCACTGGCTCTCTTGGGATCCGCCTACAGGGGGAAGATGAGACAACGTGAGACATCAGCACCAGGTGTTTCAGAAGCATCAGGTTACGTTTCAACTCCTCCATCTCTATTCTATCCTAGTCAAAAAGAAACACTATTTACACACAGCCGGACACTTTTACGTTGTCAAGAAAACGAAAAAGGCTTGACCTATCTTGTCATTGATGGGGGGGGGGGGGGAAGGGAGAGGGGGGGTATGAATGGCCGCCTGCTATCTGGACAGCCTGAACGACTGGGTGGCGAGGCTGGGTGCTGTCGTCTGGTGGTGCCAGCCTGTGATTAAGGCTCCCTCTTCCACCGGCACCCGGGGCTTTCCAGCTGGCCTCCGCTAATCCTCAGCCCGACGGCCAGGCAGACTGCAGCCTTTAATCAGGCACACAGCCCTATTGGCGTGTCCCAGAGACTCACTACATGCCGCTCAATCAATGACAAACAGTTCAAGGCAAGGAAAAGAGAGAAAGAGAGAGAGAGAGAGAGAGAGAGAGAGAGAGAGAGAGAGGGGAAGGCTAGAAGCCAACCTCGTAAAACATTTCTGTGAAGAAAACGTGATAAAACAAGGAAAATATTTGGGGGAGCCATCTCGGGAGGGTTTGGCCGACCTACAAAGGTAGTCACACAAGCTCCCAAACTTCAAATGAGTTCCTCTTAAAACGGAGCGGTCTGCGGCGCCAAAGGGATCTTATTTTGTATTCCCGACGCCATGTGCGACTTCATTCATACTCTCCGCTTTACAAGCCCAACCAACTGTAAATCAAAAGCTTTGGATGGCATTCAACGACGCGATTTATCGACGTCGGAATGAGAGACATTAAGAAGGCATGTGATCCTGGCCTGAAAAAAGAGAACAACAGGGCAATCGGAAACAATTGGAAGCCGTTTTGAACTCGAAACAAGGCCTTTCAGGCACGCAAATCTTTGAAGAATATGAGGTGACCAGAATAGAAAAAAAGAGATAGTTACGGCTCATTAAATCTATTTTTTGTAGTGCTACACAAACACGGTACAAGTGTGTTGCTCCCCACTTTCAATTATTTCCCTACTAAAACGCTCCTATCCTTGGCCTGTGGCGGCTGCAGTGGTGCATTGCTTACCGTCCCCGCTGTGCTCCTCATCCCCCGTCCTCTCCTCCTGAAGGGGGAGCTCCTGAGTTACTCCGTTCTCCGCCGCCGCCTGCTGCTGCTGCTGCTGCTGTGTGTCTCTGTGCGGCCCTCCCTCCTGACCCGTGTGTGACCCCTCACCCTCGACCCCCGTAGTCCTCTCCTCACCCTCAGAGCTTTTGGGGTGAGACTCTGAGTCCAGGCTGTCCATGGAGGCGTCCCCATTGACACAGGCCGCTGGGGTCTCCTCCGGGGGGGCCTCTACGGGGCCCTCTTTGGGGGCCTCGTCTGTTTCTTTCGCTGGGGCCTCCACCGTGTCCCTGGCCTGGGACTCTTCCACTTTGGTCTGGGGCTCGACACCATCCTGGTCCCCAGACCCCGACGGCTCCTCTTGGCTTCCGGACTGGGGCTCTTCCTCTTTGGGCGCGGGGTCCTTGGGAGCGCCCGCGGGGCTCCGAGGGGCCAGAGGAGGCTCGTTGGAGCTCTCCTCCTCCGTGGAGAGGACGTGGGCGTGAGGGTGGTGGCCGTTGGCCCGGGGCCCCGGCGTGTCACAGGAGGACTCCTCGTCCTGGGTCAGACACGAGTCGCTGGGCCCCCCCGCAGCCTCCTGGCCTTCCTCCTCCTCGCCCTCCTCCTCCTCCTCCTCCCCGGCTCCCTTCTTGTAGCTCTTCTTCTTCCTGATTATGCCCCGCCCCCAAGATGGACGCCGACGAGCCTTGCGCTTCATGTGATCTAAAAAATCAGAGGAGGGGGGGGGGATTGGTTCAGCACCGACAAACACAAAGTACTACAACAGAAATGTCATTCATTATAGGATATGATGAGTATTATATTTTATTATTTTTGTATTTGTTCAATCCTTGTTTAGTAGATTTACATTTTCCACAGTCTGTGAGTTGTCCACAATAGATCTTAACTACTCTCTGAGCAACTGAAATAAGAAGTTCATCATTTATTGGCAATACCCAGCGCCCTAGTCTTTAATGCACTCACTGAGCCTGCTTGACAACGGACATTTAGCACCTAGCAATTTCATCGGCAAACCCCCTTCCTGCACTAAAAGCCAGGCAAGAAAATCAGATGACCACTTCATTGTGGTGTTCCACTTTCCTGTATGCTACGGGGTGTGTGTGTGTGTGTGTGTGTGTGTGTGTGTGTGTGTGCGTGCGTGCGCGCGCATCCGTGGGTGTGCCAGTAGGCGATGAGCCGCTAGCCCGACATGGAAGCAGCCTGTCGGTGTGTGTAATTGCTGGGGGGGGCGAGAGGCGGGGGCATTGTGCTGGAGGGAAAAAAGCGGGTGGAGGAGAGAGAGGGAGAAAGAGAGAGTGAGAGAGAAAAAAAAAGCTCAAACCTTTAATTGAAAACAATTGCAAGCAGCCCTGAGATGTGCACCATAAATCAGACCCAAACCGGACTCGCTCCTCGCTCACACTCCAGGAGGAGGAGGAGGAGGAGGAGGAGGGGGGGTCCCTCCTGTGCTCCATTCAAAAAGGCCAGTAATAATGGACTGTAGGCAGGCCTTTCTCCCGCCGCGGTCCTGAAGCCTCGCTGGAAATTGTTTCCAGTGTGAGGGGTGTTGATTGCGCCACATCTCCGGCCCTTTGCTCGTAATCAGAGAGTACAGGTAGAGAGCAGAGAGGCTGGGGCAGAAAGAGAGCGAGGGAGCGAGCGAGCGGGCGAGTGAGAGTGAGCGTGAGAGAGAGAGAGCGAAGGTGCGGAGAAGGCAGGCAGGCAGGCAGAGCTGAGGTGGAAGCCATGCGAGGTACTGCTGCTTGGACGTGATTGATGCCAGATGGTGGAGAAGAGCAAGGCTTGCCTCCTGGGAACGCGCAGTGAAAATGTCAGAAGGCGCCGGGCAAGGGAGCCTGACGTGGGGACGCCTCCGCCCGGGTTCACTCTCTGTCCTGCACCACAGACACGGGGGCGCCGGGCTGACAACGTCCGTTAGGCCATCAGGCTGGGGAGCGAGTGGGCGAGCCCTTGGCCCTGCTGCCTGGACGTCACCGCTCAAGTCAGCTTTGTGAAACCCTTCTCTTTGGTGCTAGTTTTTTTCTTAAAGAAAGAGGCTTCTAAAAGTGGTGGGGTCCTGCACAGGGTAACGTGAATCAGTGGTTGACGTCGAGCCAACGTGATTCTGTACAGTGCTTGGGTCCAAAAGACCATTTGTCTTGATTTATTTTTTCTCAAGAAATCACTGGGAATGTAGAAAATGGGGTGTTGTTGCGCGTGTGTGTGTGTGTGTGTGTGTGTGCGTGTGTGTGTGTGTCCTTGTCAAAGCCTAGCCTTATGCCATGTTCCCCTTCCAGATCAGCCTATAGGGCCACATTAGGCCCTGTAACCCCATCCATTAAATTAGCGTCATGGTCCACTGGAGTTGGCCAGCTTCGTGGCTCAGGAACCTTATGCGGAATCAATAGCGCACCACCGAGATTTCTCGCAGGAGTGAATTATTTGGTATTAAATTATTTACCGCGTATATATATCATGTACCCCGGGCCAGGTGCACTCCGCTAGGGGCCTTTGTCTCAATACCATGAAAGCCCTGCATCGATTCGGTCCTCCTCCATAGCGTGTCGGCCACCATAGGCATGACTACTAAGTCACAACACTGTTCCCTCCTGAGTCCCCCCCCCCCCCATCTCATCTTTCCGTCCTAAACATCTGGAGTATCACGCTGTGCCGCCGAGAGACTTGGGAGGATAAGTACTTTTGTTCATTTGTTCGCAGCGGGGGTCGGGAGTGGAGCCACGACAAGACTAGCAAGCCGCAGCCCGAAGAACAACCACCAAAGAAGAAAGGAAGAATAGTCAAAAATGAAACCCAAAAGATCGAAAGTAAATCCGCTTTTGTTTGTCGGCACCAGAGAGAGAGCCCCTCTTGAGAGAGAGAGAGAGAGAGAGAGAGAGAGAGAGAGAGAGAGAGAGAGAGAGAGAGAGAGAGAGAGAGAGAGAGTCGGGAGCGAGATCCTCGCCATCCCAGTGCCACACCAGAGAGGGCTACGCTCGCCCTCATCAACCGCTTCACCATTCCATCAGCGCCCCTTGCAAAGCCCTGTGCGTCAGAAGCCGCATGTGTTTCAGTGTGTGTGCCTGTGTGGTGTATGTTTGCGTAGGCCTCTGCTCTGTCACACCACTGGCTCCCAAAGCCTTAGATGGCGCGGTCTTCCCAACAGAACGGTCCTAGATGGTGCAGTGGGATGGAGTTGGGAAGAGCCGCGGGGAGAGGCGCGCCGGGCAGAAACTCAAGTTTGCCGAAACACATCGATTGCACGAAAAGAGAGAAACAAACCGGCAGAAACCGCTGTCTAATGAAGTCCCTGGTAGACCATGTGAATATTTGATGGAAGTCTTTTACAGTTGTGAAATATGAACCGGACCGTGTTTTTGTTTATTTGAAAAATGGATGGCGTTATAGGGAAGGGGAAAACACCAGATAACAAGAAAATACCACTCCAAGGCTTAGGCGATGAACATTTCAACCCCCCCAGCATCCAGTTAGCACCATGCATTTGTACGACAACTCTGTCTTTCTACTCTTGTGAGGGTGCGTTCTTCACATTCTAAATTCCGAAGGCTTGCCAAGGTAACGGAGCGGCCGAGACCGTGAGAGCGCCGGACAGCCTTCGGTTCTATCGTTTCCCGTAGCTCCAAGGAAAACGTGTTCGGGCCAAAGTCTGCCGTCGGAACGCCTACCGCGCTCCTTCTGAATGGAGGAGGCCTTGTTGCTTGTTCACACTCCACAGAGCACAAAAGATGCTTTGAAAAGCAGAACAACGCTTGAAATGCCGTCAGTCTGTAACTAAATACATCTGCGTACAGTACAGAGGCCATTGTCACCAATCAGCATATTGTAGAGTCACTGCTTTTAAAAGTAGCGCAATAAGCACAGCAGCAGCAGCAGCCCGGAATAAAGGATTGGGTAAATGCTCCTGCACCTCACAGTAAACAAGACCACTATTTATACAGACAAGGAGAGAGAGAAAGAGAGAGAGAGAGAGAAAGAAAGAGAAAGAGAGACAGAGAGCGAGAGAAAGAAAGAGAAAGAGCGAGAGAGAAGAAAAGGATGAGATGGAGGAGGGGGGTGTGAGTGGCTGTCGCTGTCCCTGTGGCTGCCTAGCGCTGGAGGCCTGGGCTTGGCCTCTTGACTAATATCAAGGAGCCCACCTCTCTCATCTGCTAGACTATCAACACTAATCTCACGCCTCCGGCCCTGGCAGCAGGTCACGGTGCGGATGTGGATCTCTCCAACCCCACATCGGTTGGCGTTGGGCCGGGCAAGAGCTGGCATTTCCTTACACTGCCCTCCGCCCTCCCCCGTGCCAGGTGTGCCATGGTGCCCTGTGTCCCCCCTTGGTGACTGCTGTGCCGTCCGCGGGCACAGTGATTTTGTTTTTTAGGCAGGGCGCAACGAGGGTAAGGTGGAGGGTGTCGTGGCGCGAGCAGCACTCTCCTCCGTGCCTGACTGCTGCTGGCCACAGCGACCCCACTGGAGGCATGGGCAAAGAGAGAAAGAAACAGAGAGAGAGAGTTAGAGAGAGAGAGAGAGAGAGAGAGAGAGAGAGAGAGAGAGAGAGAGACAGACAGACAGAAAGAGAAAAAAAGAGATAGTAGTAGATAGAGAGTGGGGGAAGAGGTAGAGAGGGGGGGAAACAGATAGGGGAGAAACAGATAGAGAGGGAGGCAGATAGAGGGGGGGGAGAGGTAAAGGGGGGGGGGCAGATAGAGAGGGAGGGGAATAAGAGAGGGCTGGGGATGGAGATTATTAGAGATGGAATGAGGAGATAGGGGTTCAAGACAACTGAGATGGAAATTCACGGGAGAAAGATAAAAGTAAAAAATATGGGGATGTGGAGATAAAAGGACAGAAAAAAAGAGAATGGAGTTGGCAGAGAGAGGGAGAAGAAAATAAAGGAGAGCTAAAGGAGAGAGAGAGAGAGAGAGAGAGAGAGAGAGAGAGAGAGAGAGAGAGAGAGAGAGAGAGAGAGAGAGAGAGAGAGAGAGAGAGAGAGAGAGAGAGAGCCTGCCAGGCGGGCACAGCTGCCAGCTAGCTCACATTTTCTGAAGGCTGCCATCCAACACTTGATGCCTGTGAGTGTGTTTGTGTGGTGTGTGCTGGTGAGAGAGGGATGGGGGAGGTGGGATGGGGTGAGGGGTGGGCAACGCATATTGTTTTGAGCACCAGTTTGTATTTGCCCTTCCGGATTTAGATTTCATGTAGAAATGTCACATTCCTCCCTCCAGCCATTAGTCATAGCAGTGGCTTTCCTTTCCCTCTGTCAGTGGCAACTAACCTTTTCTCCTGCTCCAAAAATGTTTGGGGGAATATATATATATATATATATATATATATATAGTTCCTTCTTTCTTTCTTTCTTACCCTCTTTCAATCGCAGCGGGGGGAGAAGCACAAGTCAGAGAGCACAGCGGTGGAAAGGGGGAAAACAATCACACGGCCATGCACGGCCCATTTTCCAGCCACCCCTTTGGCTCCCCTCGACCCCCGCCGTCCCCAACACTTCATTTCCTCTTTCACACACATAACCCCCGGTTTGCCCCCGACACGTAAACGCCACGAAAAACCCACACGCGCTGGTACACGCCACACACACACACACACACACACACACACACACAGACACACAAAGACACAGACGTGCACGCGCTGCGGTCATGACCCATAAAGGGAGATGGAGTCTGGTTGGGGGTCGGGCCGCTCCTGGGGGAGGGAAAGGTGAGACAGAGCGGCAGCAAATGACTCGTCATCTTCTGCTACTCAATAATGCATGGGGATTGTTGGAGCATGAACGGCCAACCACAAACGGGTGGCGCAGAAATGAGGGAGGGAGACAGGGAGGGAGGCAGGGGGAGGGGGGACAGCCTCCTCCGCTCTGAATAGCAGGGCACTTTGTATTAATTAAAAGTGCCAATGCATTCATGATTCATGGGGTGGCAGAGATGTTTGGAGCCCCATCCCTGTAGTGAGCTGTCAGAAGAATACCCACTGTTCCTGTTTCTCCTTCGCGCACACGCACGCACGCACGCACACACACACACACACACACACACACACACACACACACACACACACACACACACACACACACACACACACACACACACACACACACACACACACACACACACACACACACACACACACACACACACACACACACACACACACACACACACACACACACACACACACGCTCCAGGACAGTTGGGCCCAAAGTCATCCAAAACGTATCAAAACACATGACTCAGCGGAGTCCTACGAGCAAGACAACACTTTGACAGTGGTCTGCACCTGCTGTGTTACATCTCAACTCCTGCTCCAGTGTAAACAGCTAAGCTAAGCATCCCAGGGGCTGGATGACACGTTGGGAGTGAGAATGACCCGCTCCTCAAAGAGATCCCTGCTCTCTAGTTGTGATAACAGACTGGCTGTCCCACGCTGTGTCTCTCAATCCGCTTTTCTCTTGATGCTCTTGCATCATCAACTAGCCTGTCCAAGTCACACTGGAGGACCGGAAAGAGGTTTGGAGCCGACATCCTCTTTCACAACACATGGGGCCCGGGAAAGAGCTATAGAAAAATAGTAAAACGTCTGGCCCTTGGTGAAAGAAGCCTAATGATCACACACGAGTACAGTGAAAACACGCGCACGAACACGGGCACACACACACACGGGCACACACACACACACGGGCACACACACACACGGGCACACACACACACACGGGCACACACACACACGGGCACATGGGCACACGGGCACACAGTTCCTAGCTGAGTGAAGGGCCAACCTTCCGGCGTGGGCTGTGATGTGCCCATAGGCGAGGCCCTCTGTCAGCGGGGAGTCTCCGGCTCCTGCCTGTGGCTGAGCCCCACGGACCTGACAGTGCGCCAAGCTGCTTCCTGCTGCCTCCAGCACCTATCCATCCACCGCACGCTCCTCCGCTGGCCAACTCAGACCCCCCGCCGCTACTTAACCTACTTAGCTGCCTGGCTACCGGCTAGGTGCGCGCTACGGTGCGTGTGTGTGTTCTGAGTAAACAGACAAGACTGCCTGAGAGGGAAGATGTGTGTGTGTGTGTGTGTGTGTGTGTGTGTGTGTGTGTGTGTGTGTGTGTGTGTGTGGTGACAAACTTCCTCTCCTCTCTTGCAGAGCGAGTCTCTAATTCCCAATATGTGGTTCCGCTATGAAGAGCGGAGGACTTTAGGCGGCGACAGGCTTGTACTCCCGCTAGGAATTATATGAAATGTTTTGGTCCGTAAGGAAGTATCTGTGTGTGTGTGTGTGTGTGTGTGTGTGTGTGTGTGGCCAGCTGCAACATAACTAAGTGCAGTCAGACTGAAAGAAAGAGAACTCCATTCAATATGTGATCTGGGTCGGTCAACCAGCAGAGACCTGGAGCGATGGACCCAGGCAGCCGGGCTCTGGGAGACCTAACCCCCCCACCCAACACACACACACACACACACACGCGCACACACACAAACGTCTGTTTGAAGTGATCTGACATGTAGAGGCACGACCATAGATCTATAACCCAGACAGACATTTTGTATTATTGATACTCACTCTGTCTCTCTCTCGCACTCACTCACTCACTCACCCCCACACACCCCCACACACCCCCCCACCCCACCACACACACACACACACACACACACACACACACACACACAGCGCGTGCGGACCCCAAAGTCCAGGGCCGCTCCCTGCCGTATTCCCATCACGCCCCAGACATGCAGACCCACTGGAATCGACTGGAGCTTGCTGCCTCCATCTTGTTACATTAATGAAGTATCGATCCGCTCCTGCTCCAGCCACACCCCTGCTGATGCTGATTGGCTAAAAGGGTCGGAGGTCGACGCACCCCCCTGGCCGCCACGTTGGAAACGATTCAGCGCCCAACTCCATCACCCCGGGACGTTTTCCAGCCTACACTCCACCCAAACACTCTGCCAGGAAGGGCGTGGTTCAACGGTAAAAAAGAGAAAGGGGCTAATTCCGTCATTTGAGTTGTGGCCATAGGTACAGCACACCACCGTAATTAGCAGTGCAGACACAAAGGGCCGTCAGTGGAGTTCTTTTAGTGCGCGTCAGATCACTCGACTACGGAGGGGGGGAGGGGTGGGGGCTCACTTGAGCAGCGAGCGTGCCGTTCTCCGACGGTCAAGGTCACGAGGAGCGGAGTGACAATAGCTTATTGATATTATAATTGCGGCAGGCGTCCAACGGCTTACAGACGCTAAGACTGGCAGATTGCTTCCCACTGGCTTAAGAGGTAGATACGGCTGCTTTTAACAGACGGATTCACCTCACGCCAACAAGTCCAACAGACTTGAATCAAATGTGTTCAATTTTGATTCAACAACAAAAAAAACAAAAATGCCCAGGGGGTGTCAAACAATTATTCCAGTCATGATTCTTCATAGGCTCAATCAACTTTCATCTTGGAGTCCTCCCGGCTCAACACGCATCATAAAACATGACAGCAATAGATTATGTTGGGCCGGGGGGGGGGGGTTGTGCTTGTGTCGAGAAACGTTGGCCTGACGTGAGCTGCAGTCACATCGGTAGGAGAAAGCGGGAACAGTGCACGCACACACACACAGGAGAGAGGAAAGGGGTGAGCACTGGAGAGGTGAGAGATGGAGGGATCAGAGAGAGAGAGAGAGAGAGAGAGAGAGAGAGAGAGAGAGAGAGAGAGAGAGCGAGAGAGAGAGAATAGAAAGGAGAGGGAGTCACAGCGTGGCGTCAGGTTGGCCTCGGGGTCCCTGGCTGAGGGGAGGGACGACGTAGTTTGTCACCTCAAGCGTCACGACAAGCGATGACACTTAATGAAACGCCCTGATCGATAAATGGTCCCATCCCCGCTCCAGGAAATGAAAGAGATCACTCACCCCAGACTCTCTGTTCTCGCTCCTTGTGTGTGTGTGTGTGTGTGTGTGTGTGTGTGGTTCTGTCTCACTTGGCCTCTCTCTCTTTCTGCTTCACACAGACAAAGGCTAATGCACACCCATCTGAATGGCCATGTTAAAGTGCTTCTTAATGGTTGTATCCATCCAACAGGAATTTGCTGTCACTCCTCCTACAAGTCAAATCAGTGTGAGGGAGTGAGAGAGTGAGAGAAATATAGACTTGAGACGGGGGGGGCGTTAATCAGTGGGTTAAAGTTCTACAGACCATGGAGCTTGCTACCAGGCCCTTGGCAGAGCGAGCAGCACCGGACTCCCCCCCCCCCCCCCCCCCCCCCCCCTCCCTCTCCCCTCCTCTCTCTCTCTCTCTCTCTCTCTCTCTCTCTCTCTCTCTCTCTCTCTCTCTCTCTCTCTCTCTCTCTCTCTCTCTCTCTCTCTCTCTCTCTCTCTCTCTCTCTCTCTCTCTCTCTCTCTCTCTCTCTCTCTCTCTCTCTCTCTCTCTCTCTCTCTCTCTCTCTCTCTCTCTCTCTCTCTCTCTCTCTCTCTCTCTCTCTCTCTCTCTCTCTCACACTCACACTCACACTCACACTCACACTCACACTCACACTCACACTCACACTCACACACAAGCAACAAATGTGTGGCGCTGAGGATGAACGGGTGAGGCTGTCCTTGATAGGTGAAGGCCTTTCTAGAGGCAGACTGACAAATGAACAGAATTCCGAGGGAAAGGACAGGGGGCATATGTCAGCACCATCCCGCGGGGGGCTTTTATTACGGAGAGGTGATGGTGTGATGGCTCGGCGCTCGGCCAGAGTTACAGCGTTCGGCAACTGGCTACGCGCTGGGAGTTAAATACTCCGGAACAAATGGGGATTTCCATGGGGAGCCTCCCGAATCCAGGCTGCCATTGTGGAGGAGGCCTGCCTCCGACGGCTCAGGTCCACAGCTGGTGCACTCCAGAAGAAGTTCTCCCGGCTTATTCCTGAGTCCCTGAAAACCACCGGACCCGCTCTGCTTTCCAAAAGGTGAGAGGGTAGAAGTAGAGCAGTGCCAAGTAACTTTAGAGTTGTAATTCACTGCTAGAAAGCAACATCCCGCGATTGGTGAAATAATGAATAAATCATGATCAAATTATTGCTTCGAAAACATTACTCTACTCCACAAAACAACATAAGCCTAATCAGCCGGAATAGTTGATGAGCGTGTTCTCATGCTTGGATTTAATAATTAATTTTTCCGGGCAAAAATATATTTCTGTTTATTTGCTGGTTATGAGCCCCCCTCCCCCTTCCAGGGGTAGAAGGCTGAATCCTTCCTAAAGAGAAAGAGCCCTCCGCCTGTAAAGTGCCTGGCTTTCTCTCAAACACGGCGCACGCAATTTGCAGCCACTTTGGGGGCCTTGCCAATGACAGAGAGCTCGCAGAGCGGCGCGGATGACGGCGCCGCGTTCTGGAAAGAACAAAGCGAAAAGCCACCTCATCGGAGAATTAAGAGCCGCCTCTCGTCCCGATCGCTCGGAGGAGCAGCACTTCAGTCTGAGCTGCCTGAGTGACCCGGCCGGGCTTCACATCGCTGCCCTGGACCTACAGCGATGACTGGGCCTTGGTAACATCCTAGGAGTGGGGAGATGACTGGGCCTTGATGCTAGGTGTGGGGAGAGGAGGCATCGTTTGGTGTGACTAGGGGGTGAGGCGGCGCTGGGGGCCGGCCCGGTGTTTCGGGCACGGAGAGTCATTTGATCTTATTAAAAAAAGCTTCTTGTCTTTGGCTCCTGTGCTTTCAGCCGGCTTAATGTGAGCCGTGTTGCTTAATGTGCTTCTCCAACGGCCATGGAGCCGCATTTGAATGTGTGTGTGTGTGTGTGTGTGTGTGTGTGTGTGTGCATGCATTTGTCTGTGAAAGCGACAGGGAAACAGAGACAGATTGTGTGTGTGAGAGAAAGGTAGAGAGAGATGGACAGAGATAACTGTGTGTGTGTGTGTGTGTGTGTGTGTGGGGGGGGGGGGGGGGGGGGGAGTTAATATGAAACAAGGACACACATTAGCTCCTTAATTATTCAGGCGCAGGAAACAAGAGGACCGAAAGAAGCCATTAGTACTCGGCCCCCACAACGCTACTATGACAACGGCAGTGCTACAGAAACTGGGCCGCAGGGTGGTTGTTGTTGTTGTTGTAAAGTGTCATCCTTTTAGTGGGTGAAGGGGACGCTAGGGTAGCACTCAAAAGGTGACTGGCCCAATGGCATGACTCCACTGCACGGCAATATTGCCACCAATTGGACTAAGTACCAGGCCTTCAACAGGTCACATCAGACAGGCTGGAAACCAAAGACGAAACCCAAGTCACTTGGGTTTCACGTCGCCGTTTCTTAATGTTTTTAGTCTGTCTGATGTGAGATCACCACTCTGGTCCGTTCCAGCAGGTCCCCTTTTCAATTGGCCCGCTCAACCAGCACTGATCTGAATGCGGGCATGCGGAGGGAATAATCAACAGTAGGCTGCTTTATTTTGGAACTGGTGGCAAGACGCCACTTACATTACAGTGGCCAAACAGCAGCAGCAGAAATGCCCATGAGTGATGTGGCGATGTGTGTGTGGGGTGTGTGTGCGATGTGTGTGCGCGGTGTAAAATGCTCTTTAGTGGCAGGCAAACAGAGAGGGGGGGAGGAGGGGGGGCTGTTTATCGCCGGCCGCCCAGCTTCAGATCTTCCTTAATTAGAGTGGCAGCCGAGCCTTATTGAAAAGCCCACTCCGGTGCGTCAACCATGACAGCCTCTCAATGTAATTTGAGGTGCCCGAGATTTCCCTAAATCGAAAATCCACTCCCAACACAATAAAGATGCCAGTCCAATCCAGCCCATCTGTCCGACTGATTAATCGAACGGCCCATCTAATGGAGCAATGGTGGATTTATGGCCCTAGGTGGGTGTCTCCTCCAGGCTATCCTATTGAGTGTCAGCCACGGCTAATTAAAAGCCTCGAGAAATGACATGACCCAGGCTTCCGCTAAGTGATTCACAGGAAAGCCGCGGTGACCTTGAGCACTTCTAACACACCCGGCGATGGTGGCCGGCCATGCCAGACACCCCCGCACCACACCCACCAGCCTATCCTCTATCAAGCCCACAGTCAGAAGTCACAGTGGGACCCAGTCGGCACTGGAACTCCCTCCGTTGGCCAAATACTCGAAGTTACCAACACCCCCCCCCCCCCCCCCCCCCCCCCCCCCCCCCCTCCCCCTCCCCCTCCCCCTCCCCCCCTCTCAAACTAAGTGTGGCGGCACAGCAAGGCGTCTTCTGCCATGCGAGCGCGGGGGCCGCGCCGTCGAGGAGAGCCGCTCAATCATTCGAGCGGGGAGATTGGCGAGCCATTTACAATGATATCTGCAGCTATCTGCATGGCGGCGTAATAAACGGCAGATATTAAACCCGGGAGGGTAGCCACCAACTTTGCCAAGTGTACACTTAACGCGCGCGCAAGGGAAGACAAACGACTCGGCAGCCTGACGTGCCGGGAATATGCTTATATTTCAAACCCTGGGAGACCGGCGAGGCCTCCCCCAGTTGTCGGCTCGTCTGCACCCTGAAACAATAAACGGCGGGGGGAAAGGCAGCGTGCTTGATCGTACATTCGCGTCACGCTTGGAGCCACTATGCTCCAGCAGGCATCTGGGCGCACAAAATGGCCGCTTATGCTAAGAGCTCAACGGCTGGTGGCTGAGGGGGGGATTCATTAGCAAACGCCACAGGGCGTCCGGGTGTGCCGCTCGGATTGTTTTTGTACGGCGGAGGGACACAGCTGTGGCTGAGTGCCCGTGTCCAGTTCTAATAACTAATAACGACATTAACACTCACCACAGTGTCTCCGATCGGAGCCACACGCCCCCCCCCCCCCTCATCCCTCTGCTTTTTTGGACAGAATATATTACACATTTATTATGCGAGCCATTAGTGACAGAGGAAATTCAGATGAGGGGTGCGCAAAGGAAGGCCTGTAACAAAACACCTGCTGCTTCAAACGAGTGACCTTCACTTTGATGCCCGAGCATCTGTCAAAACAGCAGAGACACCTCAAACACAAAGCCTAGGAGCCTCTACCTTAGAACCGAGCTGTGAGGATAAAGTTACAAACAAATAGGAAGCAAGTTACAAACTAAGTCTCAATGTCACTGCTGCAAGGGGAAGATAATCGCCGTAAAGAGTACAGGAAAGAGTCACCAGGGGAGGGTACACGCGAGCTGGGTGGAGGCAGAGCGAGTAGGAGAACCATCTCCTTGTCTTTCAGTGTGTTGCGGGTCAGTTGGTCTGAATTGCAGTTCGAGAAACAGCTGGTCGTGCTCGGACGACTTGGCAAACCGTCTCGGGCTCACATGTCAGATGTAAGGAGAAGAGCCTCCAGCGCGCTCCCACCGGAGGTAAGACCGTCCGGCTTTTGGTCAGGTCAACTGTTCAGGAGGGTGGCCGTTACACACCAGCTGGCTTTGAACACAAGACAAATTTGAACGTTCATTTACTAAACGAATAATTCAACTACCTTTTGGAGGGATTACGATGACCAAGCTTAAAGCTGTGGCTCAGATTAGTCTAGGATTAAAATAGCAAATACAAAACAAAAATCATCGCAAATAATTCCTGCCCATAGTTTACGTGTGAGAATTTTATGGAATATGTCCTTTACAAACATGCTTTACAATTTTAGATTTGGTTGGAGGCAGTGAACTAGTGACATTTTAGATTAACAAACAATAGTTCTCAAGGGCATGTCTTGACTTGAAGTACTTAGCAGAAACTGTGCTAAACGACAAGTTTCCCTTCCACACAATAATGAATCAGCTACCCACAGCCTTGAGATGGAATATTGAAGAACAGTTCCATTGTGTATGGTCCGTACCGACAAATAGATGCACTAAAGTTCCCACACAGAGAAGAAGGCGAGCCTTATGAAAAAATGTCCCCGCATGACAATCATGTGAGAATTTCACTGCAATAATAACGAGTTTGAGCTCAGTCTTAATGTCGTTATTAGTCAGAGGAAAAAAATAATCAATTTGACACAAATAAATAACAATAAGATGTGTTACTCAAGTACCTTGCCAGTCTAAAGAAAGTATTCATTCCTTCCAGATATGCACAAACCAACCCTTCTACAACTGTTGAATCTTGGCTGAATACAAATAAACGGGTATTCAAGTCCGCCATTTGTTTCTCTCGAGGCCCACGGACGTATGGACGGCGAAGGACGCGGGAGACAGGGGGGGGGCTTCGCGAGCGGAAGGTAGCGGCGTTCCTCCATTCAGGGGAAGGCAGTCTCCTGGCTGTTGTCTGGCTCGGAGCAGCCAGAGAGAGGCAACAAAGAGAAGAGAACAAAAAGGCTGCCAGTCTCCTCTCCACGCGCACACAGCCTCTCCACGGCATCTAGCCGGAGAGAGAGCCTGCTTTTCAATAACGCTGTGTTCCGTACATTGCCGATTTGAGAGGCCAAGTAAAACTCGGGCATCAGACTTGTTTGGCATAAAAATAACGTATCATTATGAAAAACACCTTTTGTCTATACAAAAAACAACAACACTAGCATACAGCAGAGACCACAGACCTGCACACAGACGCCACGGTCTTCTCAAAGACAGAAGACTTAGCTACTTGTAAACAACGGAAGACATTTGAGTGAGCGAGGGGTGAGTTAATTATGAATGAAGGGAAGGTACAGCGTGTGAACCCGTCTTAGAGGCGATGCCCTGACAATGAACTGGAGGCTGTGGCCTAGCTAATGGGCCCTGGGTCCCTCCCAACGCAGGGAGGAGGGAGAGAGAGAGACAGAGAGAGAGAGAGAGAGAGAGAGAGAGAGAGAGAGAGAGAGAGAGAGAGGGGGGGTCGAGAGGGGCCAGGAGGGAGACAGAGAGAGGCTAATGGAAACTGTTTGCTCCTACTCAGAAGCCTGTACCTCCACCTAGCCTTGACTGACAGGGCTGGAAACATTTATCTCCACAGAATTGGGTATAGAGAGAGGTAGAGTGTGGTGGGCATTTTCTCTCCAGCCGGAAGCTCCATTATTTCTGAATATCACACTGTGGCATCTGTGCTACGGGCTAGCTGGCAGGAGGCTGGACCTAGATAACAACGTTATGGAACTGCTGCGGCAGCAGCTGCAGCAGAGCCCACTTATATAGGTGAACGGTCCCCTCCGGTGCTGATCTGGGATCAGTTTGCCCTCCACACACCATGACCTTTATCATTTAAGCAGGGGGAAACCTTTCCGACTGACCTTAGGGAAGCACCCAGGGAACCAGTGGATCTGCCGCGTCACCAATGTTTAAAGGCCCCCCCCCCCTCCCCCCCTGCCCCCCCTGCCGCCCACGGCCTCAATGAGGCGTGCCGGGGCGCTGTCGTATCTTGGCGAGTAAATGGATTCGCCGATCCATTAATTGGGCATGTAGGTGCCTCACTCAGGTGCTCCAGGTGAGAGCTGACCGCGGACGATGACTTGTGTCACAAATTAATTTGCCGAGTTAATTAACGAGCTGGCAGGAAGGGGGAGATAAGAAGCCCCCCCCCTGCGGCTGTGCTGACATAGGGGAGTGGAGCTAATGGCCAGGTAGTCTGCCTGGAAACCCCCCACCCACCAGGTCTCAGAGGGAAAGGAGCAAAGTGCTGAGCGGTCACTATCAAAACCCTATCCGTTACAAAGAGGCGTTGCTGGAGAACGTTCACACAGGCAAGTCAAGGTCTGACTCCTTTGGAGCTGGTGTAGGAGACATAATCAAGATATGCTTTACACGTTCTTATTATGTATGTGTGTGCACTAATTGTATAAGTGTTTGTGTCCCCCTTCAGGCCAGAGGAGGCATTAAAAGTGGAAGCCTCCCATAACTGGGCAGGTGACTAAGTGGGAGGGCACAGTCTTTGGACGATGACTAGGTGACATAACACACGTGTTTTCCGTGAAAGTGTTATATCCTTCTTCTTTCTTTTTGATTATTCTGATTATATTATAATTATTATTGATCAATTCGACCCTGCAAATCTGTAAACCCGAATGAATTTACTTTTTCTTTTCCACAACAACCTTCAACCGGACATTCAGTCATTGTGCACGCGTCAAGACTTGGTTACCACTCAGTTAACTCACTGTGGAAACAAAGTCAAATTGGAAAGGAAAAATAGCCGCTGAGGCTGGTTGTTATGGCTTACGAGCCAAAGTGCTGGAAAGCTCTCGGGAAACTGCACTATCCGCCCTTCGTGACTGCGTATGTTCATCGGTCCAATCCCAAACACGACGCCTGGGATTACCTCGAATCGGGGAGATGAGTGGCGTTCGCCCAGCGCATTAGAACTCTTCTCTAGCGGCACGGCTACACAGATAGGAGTAAGCTGGGAGCTCCGTACGCAGCCTCGTAATGTATTTACAGAGGCCGAGAGGAGCTCTCATCTCTCCCTGGGAAACCACGGTTTACTCACACAGCGGGGGGCCTATTACAGCTGGTCTCCTGAGAGACAAGTGCCATCCTGTGGCTGTCCGGTGCAGTGCAGGCAGGCCGTCGACGGTCTCGGCTGGGGAGTCTCGGCGGCGACAGGCCGCCTTGGGAACCTCAAACACCGGCCGACTTTGGAACGCTGGGGAACGCTGAGTGACGCCCCGGTATTGACCAGGTGCGGAAACACAACCGAAAAAGACGGGGCTGGGAGCCGGAGAGTCCACAAACAGCCGAGCTGAAAACAAATAAACAAGCCGTTCCGACGGCGGACTCCACCAGGCCCACCTCGGCGCGTCGATCCTCCGGACGCCGCGTCCAGGTGGAGGCTTCGTGGAGCCGTGCCAGCTACGCCCGCTCCCCCGCCTGGGAGCGTCTCCATCCGGCACCAGCCCAGTCTGTCAGCTCCAACTGCCCGCACCTGGCCCTCCCCCATGCCCCTGTGCACCTGGCACCGACGGCGGGAGGGGGTGTGTAATTACTGTGCGGCGTGGCCGTGTTCGGTGCAGACGGGGAGGGGATGAGCCTCTCTAATCAGGCTGCCCACTGTGCAGCGTCCCCCACTGCAGCCTGGCCCTGCGTCTGGCTCTGGGAGGGGACTTTCGCTTGAGCTGCTAGCGCGGTCGCTGCAGTGTGAAAGTGCGCGCGTAACGGTGAGGGCTGCGTTGCAATTTGCCACGAGTGAGTGTGAATCTGTGTGTGTGTGTGTGTGTGTGTGTGTGTGTGTGTGTGTGTGTGTGTGTGTAGTGGGATCGCGGTGCTGCGACGGCTCTGTGGGGTAGCTAGCTAGAGCTAGCTAGCGGAGCCGCAATCAGTTGAACATTCTTCGCTCTGAATACTTTGAACTCAGGCCCTTTGGCGGCAGCAGAGTTACATGTCTCTGTTCAAATGCCAATCGCTTCTCTTTTAATGGCATATGGAGAATACCGGTCCAAAAGCCATGCCATTTACATGGGCTGCTCTAGAAGCTGTGCGTGTACGTGCGCACACTAAATTGAGGAACGTCTTACTAATGCTATGCACACTAGAGACTGATGGAAGCATCATCTGCTTTGCTTGCCAACTAAATGCCATTAAGCTCCCCATCTAAGAGTTTGTGTGTGTGTGTGTGTGTGTGTGTGTGTGTGTGTGTGTGTGTACGTGCACTCACTACTGCTGCAGTGCTTGTCGGTGCCCTCGCCCTGAGTGCTGCTCCCAGCGTGCTCCTCTCCCGCGGGCTTCCTGGTTGCCACGGCGCCCGGGGCTGCAGTCGGCTGGGCCGGCGTCCGGAGGTCTGCAGGCGCCAGAGAGGATCAGTTTACCACAACTCAAAAACACACTGTCCGTTTGCCTCTGGGTGTGTGTGTGTGTGTGTGTGTGTGTGCGCCTGCGTGCGTGCGTGCATGCTCCCTCACGTGGATGCTTGTCAGCACATCCGACAAACAAGAAACACACCCTGACAAGACAGGGGCGATGCGAACAGATCAACAGACAAGCATATGACGGCCGGTCAATTGAGCTGGCATGTAAGCAGACTGAGAGGTGGAGAGAGACAGGGGGCTGAGAGGCAGAAGCCAACAGCCTGATCAACATTCAGATTAATATTGCCAGACACTGAGGCTTGACCTATCGGGGCCGTGAGAGGCAGAGCAATAAGCCAGAGAGGGAGCTTTTGTCCTCAGATCAGCACTCTCTGTCTCTTTCAGGGCTGTCAATTTCCCCAGGAAGCATCCCCCTGAATACAAATGGCGTGCCGGTTTTGATTTTCCGATACTATCCAATTATTCATTTTCATTACAATTCTTTTTTTGCCACGGAGCGGAAAACTGAACAAGAAAATGACTGTCAACGATTGTTTAACTGTTAGGCTGGATGATTATTTCACTTGATACAATGACAAATCCTGCTTTATTGGTTTTCTACCTTTGAAGTTCTAACACAAAGACTTGGCTAATGGTTGGTGGGCCTATCCTATCGGAGTCTCACAACACCTGTCTGACGTTCTTACTGGCCAGGCTGCCTGTCTCCTTCAGGGGTCCCTCCTCTTCGATGGCCGCAGGCTCCACACAGCACGTTTCTGGGTGTTTAATCGTCTACAGTAACCCATGACTGCACACTCTGTGTGTGTGTGTGTGTGTGTGTGTGTGTGTGTGTGTGTGTGTGCGGCAGGCCTCGTGCTGGCGTGTCTGGGTCTACTGAACACAGGACCGTATAGCTGCCGGGTAGTCCACTGCAGACGGCTGGAGGGTGTTTGGTGAGCCCCCAGCTGTAGGGAGGGCTGGAACATATGCTGCTGTCTGGGTCTACTGGGCCCCCAGGCGTACCTCCCTTCCTCTACTTCCATTCCCTCTCTCCCTCCTTTCCTCCTCCACTCCGCACCAAAGACTTGTGTTCTCGTCTGTTCTCCCCTCCTCCTCTACAGTCGCTGTTGAGATGTGCAAGTTGTTCAGGGTCCCATAGCCCCTTGCCTGGAACAGGCAGAGAGTGTGGACACGAGACGTGCTGTTCAACCCCTCTGTGTGTGTGTGTGTGTGTGTGTGTGTGTGTGTGTGTGTGTGTTTGAGTTTCCTTACCCCTCTTCCTGTGTGCTTCCTTTATCTCCTCACACATGCGGTCGAACTCGGGATCCAGCTCGGAGGTGAAGATGGCGTGGGCCGCGTCCTTCAGGCTGCACGCCCGGTGTCGGATCACCTTGTCTGGCCGTGGAGAAGAGAAGAAAAACACACAGGTGAGACCTGGAGCTGAGGCAGCACGCAGGACAAGGTTCAGTAGTCTTGATGCTGCACGACATGGTTCCATCTGAAACAAACGTGGTCGTTCTGGGGCCTGAACTCACTGACGTGCGCACGCACGCACGCACGCACGCACGCACGCACGCACGCTCCCCTCAACGTGACAAGCAGGAATGGCTTTGCTCCTCGCTGTGTGGATGAGCAGGTAACAGAGTTGTCTTTCGATGGTAATTGTTAGGAGACAAACCTCTCCCGTAAGATAAATCTAATAACCCTTGTTAGCTTTACTAGAGCACACACACACACGCACACACACACACACACACTACTGACAGGTCTCTTCTTCCCACCCTCCATGGTAATCATTAAATCCTCCCGGGTCCCCAGGGTGGAGCCCCGGGAGTAACAGCGGGGGGGGGGGGGGGGGGGGGGGCGCGGGTAGCTGTGGCGGCGGAGCACCGGTAAACAGGGCGCCTCTCATTACACCACGCAGCCAAGGAGGGCTCAGCCTGACAGGGCCAGAGGTCGCAGGCTGCCAACTTTCACTGCTTAATTGGAGGACGGACCTAATTACAGGAGGGGCTAGGGTATGTGTGTGTGTGTGTGTGTGTGTGTGTGTTGTATGTGTGTTTGGGGCAAGGAGAGTCTCTGGCCTCTTACCGCATGAGCATATGGTGTGTGTTTGTGTATCTGCCAGCCGTGGGTCTATGTGTGTGTGTCTTTGTGTATCTGCCCAACTACTTTGGCCTGTACGTGTGTATGTCTATTCCTTGCTGAAAGTGTGTGTGTGTGTGTGTGTGTGTGTGTGTGTGTGTGTGGGCTGTCTGTCAGAGGGAGAGGAGACAGAGGCCAGGTCTTGGGCTGAGGAGGGGTCAGCCAGCCTGCTTAACCTCTGTCGACAGCAGACAAGGACACGGCGCCTGCCTCCCAGCGTCCCGGACCATATTCCTCTCCCCCCCGCCCCGGCTAGTAGGACGGCTCTTTTGTTTGTGAGACTGCGGCTGACACAATGTAGCGCTGAAGAACGGGCTCTCTGAACATAATGTAGAGATGTTACTTTGTCGAGTGGGAGAGGGGGGGGGGGGGGGGGGGGGGGGTGGCAAGATGGAGTTTTGTTACCCAACTCCTAGTCAGTTTGTGGAGCGGCTCCACGGCAGCCCTAATTGCACACAGCGCGTTTGGGCCAGGGACAATAAAGAGCAGGGCGGGGGTGAGGGGGGGGGGCCCTATTAAACCGGCTAATTACACTCTCTCCTCCCATCCTCCTTTACTGCATGGCCTGCTGAGGCCCAGCATTCAAACAGATGACCCGGGCCTCCATCTGCAGAGTAACAGACATGATTCATTCATTTGGGCTCAGGCTGCAAAGAGCAGCATTCACTGAGGCTCCGTTCCCTTTGTGATCTGACAGCTTCCTCCCGGTCGGAGGGAGAGGGCCAGCGAGAGCGAGAGAAAGAGCCCTGAGAAATAAAATGGCAGAGTTTTTTTTTAATTGAACGGTCTGAAATCCGGCCTTTCAATTAGCGGGAACGGCCCCGGCCTGATCGTTGGTGGGAGAAAAGCGTCTCGGCGGTTTTCCCCCTCCCCCTCTTCATCACCTCGTCCTCGAGCTGGCCCTATTTTGTCCGTGTTGCTTTTCAGGGGAAGGTGAATTATTGATGAGCTCTGAATGCATAGGCCTGTTACGCTGTATACACGGGCTCGGCCACACTTGACTCAGTGGATATTTGAATAATGTATGCCTTTCTAATTGATTTGTAAGCTCTACTCATTCGCTGCAACTCTCACTCACTCTCTCCCTCTCTCTGATCCAGAATTTGTTGGTGTTGGTGTGTGTGTGTGTGTGTGTGTGTGTGTGCGCACCAAACCCTGTTCATTATCTGCCAGCACTGAATAAAACAGAAGAGAGAGAGTTGAGATAAAAAAAAACGGGTTCAAAATTACGAGACAAGAGATGAAATTAATTTTTCATGTCTATGCAGCCTGGCTGAGGAGGGGGAAAGGAATTAGGTTGGAGGCGATGCGATGCAACTTTTAGGGAGTGGGGATCCTGTCTCCACGTGTTATTTCAATTGAATCTCCAAGCTGAAAGAAACCAATTTCAAGTTTTATCATTTCACTGCCCAGGAGCTCTTTTTCAAAGATTGTTATGCATTCGCTGCATAACTGTCCCATCTAATTAGTTTTTATCTCAACATGGACAGCGAAATAGAACACCATAAATCAGCCAGGGCTTACGTTTGTCTCTTCCTGTGTGTGTGTGTGTGTGTGTGTGTGTTTCTCTCGGCTCCCCCCACCTCCAGGGTCCTTGTCAGGGTTGTACTCCAGGGCGTTGCTGCTGATGAGGTCGACGTCCACCAGGAAGTCTTTGGTCGTCAGGTACCTGTTGGTGTCGATCTTGGTCATGACGGTGGACAGGTCCATGGGCTGGCGAATCACCTCCAAGTAATCCGACACCTGACACATGGGAGGGAGGCGAACTTTATTCAACCACTAAGAGGCGGGCCAATTTAACACACGTTATTTTGGGGGGGGTCATTTCAATTTAAATAATTTTGTGGTGATTTTCAATGTAGATGATTGAATTTGGTGGGGTCATTTCAATGTAGATTTGCAATGCATTAGCATTGGCGTGATCTTTTATTTAGTGAGAGAGTCTAGGAGCAGCTAGCAAACCAATATTAGCTTAGTCTTCTTGAGTGACATGCTTAGGAGCAGCTTCACCTTTTTAATATCAAATTAGTCTAAATTAAAAGAGTTGGGTTCTTTTGGCGTGGTGTGAAACTGGAAACGTGAATTAGGTAGATATCTAAAATGCTACATACATGGTTTCCATTTGATTGTTACTCATGGATGGGTGGATAGTGGTGGCCTAGCGGGTAGGAACGCTGCCTGCTGACCTGGTCATGAGTTCAAATCCCACCTGGGAACACCACCACTAGTGTACCCAAGGCACTTAACCTGAAGTGGCTCCGGGGGTACTGTCCCTGTGATCTCATTGGAAGTCGCTTTGGATAAAAGAGGCTGCTAAATGATGTAAATGTACATGTTACCAGGACTCCCACGCAAAATTACACCGGCCTTTGTTGTTGAGTCGGGCATATGCTGTTTGATGGCTGGTGTGTGTGTGTGTGTGTGTGTGTGTGTGTGTGTGTGTGTGTGTGTGTGTGTGTGTGTGTCTGGCTAGTAGGAGAGTGCACTGTAGCCATGTAATTAAACCCTATTAAAACAGAATTTGTCTGTCTTCATAGAAAAAAATGGGAAAGTGCAGTAGCAGGGCTTTCAAAGCTCATCGTGGGTAGGAGTCAGTAGAGCAGGTAAATAGGCTGCACGCTACACTGCCCAACCCCCTCCTCATGGCAAACCAAAAAGCTATTAATGGGTGGATAATTATAATACTTCTGCTCTCTCACCTTCTTCGTCCACTTAAACAAGAGGTCTACCTACTTTAGCAGGGATATTGTGTGAGGCATATCCAAGTGCCAGTGTGAATGTATATGTGTGTATGTATGTATGTATGTGCTACCTCCTCGATGTCGACAGGCTTGCTGAAGATGCTGAAGCGCTTGTCGGTGGCGAGGCGTCTGGTGACGTCCCTGAGAAAGAGCCGGAGCTCCCGGAGCGTGTTCTCCTCCTGCTCGGCTAGGCGGCGCTGCTCCTGGGCTGAGAGGATCCTGGGGGCCGGGGCCTCGGCCATTGGCAGCACCGCCTCACATAGCACACCTTCGAGAGAGAGGGAGAGGGAGAGAGAGAGAGAGAGAGAAAGGGAGAGTGGGAGGGGGAGTCAGTAACTCATTGAAAGGGGCGTTCATAGGATGCATGTGGACAATGGGATCAAGTCACACACACACGCACCCCAAAAAGGGGGCTATGGTGCTGGAGTAGCACACCTGAGGAGTGTGCAGTGAAACTTGAGTGAGTAATGACACCAGCTACCCCCCCCCACCCCCACCCCATCGCTGCTTCTGGTGTGGAGGTCCCTGGTACCGCCTCGCACGGCTGGACGAACACGCCAGCAGCGCGCCGGCTCTCTCTCTGGACAACCCCTGGGATCAAAATCCGAGATGCTTGGAGCTCCAAAAAGCCCACTTCACGAAGGGGAAAACACACCTATCGACGTTTCTTCCGAAAGGCGAGTGCATCCCGAGCAGCCTCTAGCTGACCAGGGCAGCTTATAGAGAGGCAGCAGATTTCCTCTCTCTCCCCCCCTTGGAGGCGCCCGGCCCCTCACCCTAGCCTCAGGCGCATTCCACCATCGTTAGGCCGCGGTCCACATTAGCATCGCCCGCTCGCCGTCTACCGGGAGCCTAATCATGGGTAATAACGGGTCAACTCCTGTCATTGGTGTGTCTCTCTCTCTCTCTCCCGCTCCCCCTCCCCCTCCCCCTCCCCCTCTCTCTCTCTCTCTCTCTCTCTCTCTCTCTCTCTCTCTCTCTCTCTCTCTCTCTCTCTCTCTCTCTCTCTCTCTCTCTCTCTCTCTCTCTCTCTCTCTCTCTCTCTCTCTCTCTCTCTCTCTCTCTCTCTCTCTCTCTCCCCCTCTCTCTCCCCCTCTCTCCCTCCCTCCCTCCCTCCCTCTCCCTCTCCCTCCCACCCTCCCTTATGTGTGCTCTGGAAGCCAGCAGGGTAGCGGTTTTATTGGGGATGGGGCGGGGGACCCCCGGGGAGAGCCGGCCCGTCAGACGCGCGGGGGGGGGGGGGGGACCCCCTGCCGCTGCGCAGCATTTGCATTTGAAAGGCGGCTGCCATCGAGGCCGCGGCAGGACGGGACGGCGGCGCCGAGGGGTGAGGGGGCGGCAGGGGGCCCGCCGAGACCACGCTGGGCTAATCCTACGCTCGACTAGAAAGCTGCTGGGCCTCGTAATGGGAGGCTACTGGGAATTAAAGGCATGATGAAACAGCGGCCGTGGATGAGAGGAGAGCTGGACGAGGCTGGGGGCCTCCGGTTGAGGCGCGTCAGGTCCCAAGGACGAGGCGCGGGCCGATGAAACGGAAGAGCGGGCGGGGGAACGGGAAGGGCCCTCGTCTCCCGGTGCCAGGGCCCGTGTCGAGAGCGCCATCGTAAAAAGCGCGATTAAAGACGGCCAGAAAGCCGCAAACCCTCTTCTCGCTTCGCCCTCACAGAACACGCGGTGGGCCAGACGCAGATTTCAAATGGGGCTGCTTCTAAGCAAAGCATTTTGCAATGCTAAGTCAATCTACCCAAGCTGCTCAGGGGGGCTCTGACTGGAATGGGCATGATGCCTAACAGTGGGACCACCTAGAAGACAGTTGGACTGCTGGAATTAGACCGGAACGCTGCACTTTGCACGTAGAGCTGATAGGCTACTATTCACAGGAAAACACAGCAATCGATACTGCCCTCTAGGACGCTCATGGCACGTGTGTGTATGTGTGTGTATCATTTGCTCTTTCTCTGTGGGTGTGAAGTGCCTGTGTACATATATCAAACATCCATGTGTGTGTGTGTGTGTGTGTGTGGGTGTGTGTGTGTGTGTGTCCAAACCTGTGGTCTGTCTGCGGGGCGGGGGTCTGGTGGCCTGCACCAGCAGCAGGTCGGTGAAGAACCTCCTCCTGTCCTCCTCTCCTGGGGCAGACATGGCCACCACCTCCCCGTAGCTCTGCTGGAACATGCTCCTCACCTGGAGGACACAGCAATCAAAGGGTTAGTCCGTCAGGTCTCCAAATCGGGGAGGAGAACGGTCTCTCTGAGGCGGCTGTTCCTCTTTCAAACCTTCAAACCGTAACGCTGTTACGGTCTGAATTAAACGAGAGAAACAAAAGCCATACTTTGCTCCCCATCACTTGAGGACAAATGTTTGTCTGCAAGTTTTTACTTGTGCTAACTTTTCCATTTTCCTGCTCACGCTCGACTTCCCATAACGTTGTTCGCGGCTGGGAAGGAGAAACGCCGCTCTGTCCCGCGGCTATCGTCTTTCAACTTTCCCTTTGGTGGAGACATCTCCACATCCAAACGGCCGAAAATTAAACCGCTGTGGGAGAGTTACCATGTTAGGTAGCTACCTTCACAAGACTCCATTTTTAAAAGCCGGGAGATTCAATTTGCAGTTCCCAGAGTAACATGGCGCCGAGACAGATCCAATATCAATATTCCGACGCAAAGGGGAAAAGAATGCTGAATTTCAGATGAGGGATAAGTGGGAGAGGAACAACAAAGCACCGTTGCATGAAGGCGGACGATGGAAGTTTGGATATCGACCGTGTTAGCTTGTCAGTCTGTGTGTGGCCGTTGAGAGGTTGCAAGTGTAGGACTGCATGTGTACGTGGGGGTGCTGCGTTTGTGTGCGAGGGATTGATGTGTCAGTGTGAGTGAGAGGACAGGGGGGATGCATTTTAAAGTGTGTGTGTGTGTGTGTGTGTGTGTGTGTGTGTGTGTGTGTGTGTGTACGAGTGCTGCAGCACTTTCCGAACAACCGGCTGGCTGAATGGGTGCGGGCCGTTCCTGTCAGCTAACTTACAGGAGCGAGGTGTGTCTGTCTGTCTGTACTGACACCTCAAGTCGGCCGCTGCCCGGCCCAAAAGTCAGCAGACCCGTAAGTCACTTGTCTTGGAACACAACTTTTGATGCCAGCCTGTCAATGCTTGAGCCAACTTTGCAGCTGTATTGGGTTGTTGAATAAAGCATCAATCCAGAATATCGCCCCGTTTCTGGGTGCTGCTTACGCTGACCGACATGTTCGACAATGCCTGGCTTTTTCTTACTCGAGGCGATGAGGAGAGAATGCCGAGACCAAACCCACTCATTCCGAATGAGCTCAGTATTGTGTGTGTGTGTGTAGGTGTGTGTAGGTGTATGTGTGTGAGAGAGAATTTCTGCCCACTTACATGAAAAGCTTTGTTGTTTGTAAGCATACAGTATTCATAAGGTGCCAAGAGATGCTTTGCAAGGCAGTTTGTAGAGAGCGTGTACAAGAATTACAGAGTGGAGTGGAGCACTGGAATGCACTGCCCCGATGAAAAGACCCTGGATCACCACTAGTATATCACGTCTGGGCCTAACAGGGTTACGACCCCCACTGCACGCCGCCTCAACAGGAGTCACAAGACATGGACGCACATCCGGGCAGCATTAATAACTTCACACCTCATCAATTTCAAAGACAACTTCACCAGTCAGCAGCAATATTTCGGGGAGTGTGTTATCCGGCATGGAAACAAGCCTTTGTTCCAATTGGACAGTACCTCTGGACTGGGACTAGTGAGCACGGGGGTCAGGTTTGGCCCTGGAATACAGCTGGAGGGGCGGGTCCAAAGGGAGGCCAGGGAGCTCTCTCTCTCTCTCTCTCTCTCTCTCTCTCTCTCTCTCTCTCTCTCTCTCTCTCTCTCTCTCTCTCTCTCTCTCTCTCTCTCTCTCTCTCTCTCTCTCTCTCTCTCTCTCTCTCTCTCTCTCTCTCTCTCTCTCTCTCTCTCTCTCTCTCTCGAAGAAGAAGAAGAAGAAGAAGAAGAAGAAGAAGAAGAAGAAGAAGAAGAAGAAGAAGAAGAAGAAGAAGAAGAAGAAGAAGAAGAAGAAGAAGAAGAAGAAGAAGAAGAAGAAGAAGAAGAAGAAGAAGAAGAAGAAGAAGAAGAAGAAGAAGAAGAAGAAGAAGAAGAAGAAGAAGAAGAAGAAGAAGAAGAAGAAGAAGAAGAAGAAGAAGAAGAAGAAGAAGAAGAAGAAGAAGAAGAAGAAGAAGAAGAAGAAGAAGAAGAAGAAGAAGAAGAAGAAGAAGAAGAAGAAGAAGAAGAAGAAGAAGAAGAAGAAGAAGAAGAAGAAGAAGAAGAAGAAGAAGAAGAAGAAGAAGAAGAAGAAGAAGAAGAAGAAGAAGAAGAAGAAGAAGAAGAAGAAGAAGAAGAAGAAGAAGAAGAAGAAGAAGAAGAAGAAGAAGAAGAAGAAGAAGAAGAAGAAGAAGAAGAAGAAGAAGAAGAAGAAGAAGAAGAAGAAGAAGAAGAAGAAGAAGAAGAAGAAGAAGAAGAAGAAGAAGAAGAAGAAGAAGAAGAAGAAGAAGAAGAAGAAGAAGAAGAAGAAGAAGAAGAAGAAGAAGAAGAAGAAGAAGAAGAAGAAGAAGAAGAAGAAGAAGAAGAAGAAGAAGAAGAAGAAGAAGAAGAAGAAGAAGAAGAAGAAGAAGAAGAAGAAGAAGAAGAAGAAGAAGAAGAAGAAGAAGAAGAAGAAGAAGAAGAAGAAGAAGAAGAAGAAGAAGAAGAAGAAGAAGAAGAAGAAGAAGAAGAAGAAGATACAGAGAAGAGAGAGAACGCCTGCGAGGGAGCCAGGCTCAGTATGAGTGTTGCACCCTGCAGGTAAGGATTTTACTCCGGCCTGATCAAGGCCGCAGGGCCCATGGAGAAAAAAGGGGAGAGCTGCGGGGGGGGGGACAGAGCGGAACGGGGGAGGCCCAGGCAGCAGTGAAGCACAGCGGTGCACCACCACCAAAGCCGGACAGGAGAATAACAATGCCGTCCGCCTGGAGGGGATGCTGCCTTAAATGCAAAAATGAGAAAAGGGCCCCCTTAGACCCCCCCGCGGAGCCCGTGCACCGGGTGGATCGATGCACGTTCGTTACGGACAAGTCTGAAGAGCACTGCTAAGTTCTGAGTTTGCTGAGCAACAAGCACAAGAGGCAGCAAGCAGGGAGTTATTGCTCAAACTGCATCTTCAATCAGCCTTTTAAAAAAGGGGGTCCATTACCGTAAAGAACTCCCAACTCCCCTGTCCCTGACTGAAGAGGGTCTTTCAGAGAGTTCTAAGGAGCCTGGGACGAGTGCTATTCATGGTGCTCGCTCTCTCTCTCTTGAGGGCTCCCACAAAGAGACACGCCGAGGTCGCCTTGTAAGCTGGGCGCACTCCACAATGGCGGGCGGACGGGCCGCGCCAGCGCCTTGGCTCCCCCTCAACGGGTGGGCGCGACGGCCACGTTGTCATTCAATAGCGCCACCAGGGATTATTGATCGAGAACTCATGCCTCTAATCGATGCTCACTCTGTGGGCTTTGTTTTGGCCGCTCGATAAAAAAGAGCTGAATAACTGAAGAGCATGAATGCTGTTTTAAAAACAACCCAGGGGTTAAAGACACACACATATATACAGCCAATTAGGTCAAACTAATCCCCCTTCAGTGGAATTGGAAGGCAGGTTTTTCTATGTGTGTGTGTGTGTGTGTGTGTGGCAGTGTGCCTGAAACCCTGAAACAGTGAAGGAGGCCGTGACCACACGTTGGCTCCTAGCACCTTGCCTGGCTCCGAGCCGTCCGTCAGAGCCTCCCTTCCCTGCCGGAGGCTGGCCTGGCTCAGAGACACCCTGCAGGGCATCAGGCGCCCGTACATGCAGGCCGGACTCCACGCCCACACCCTCCCGTCCGCCCGCCCACCTCCAGCCCGGCACAGATGCCGCCTACGTCGGCATGGATCCCTGACTTCCGCTGGGAAGAGCCTGGCAACTGGGACAACCTGCTCTCCCTTCCTCCACTTCTCTCTCTGTGTGTCTCTATTTCTCTCTGTGTGCATCTCTCTATTTCTCTCCATCAGTCCAACTCTCAGTGTGCCTCAGCAGTCATTTTCAAAGGTGAGCAAGCCAGGGAAGGGAAGGGAAGTGGGGTGGAGAGGTAACGGAGCAGAGAGCGGTGTGGTGGAGGACAGGCACGGCGGTTGTGGTGTTTTGGCAGACCAATGAGGTGGGGGAGTGCTGATGACAGTCCCCACTGAGATGGGGTGCTGAGACGACAGCTGTCACACACGTTGACAGCGCCAGGACCCCCCCCCCCACACACACACACACACACACACACCTTAACACACACTAACACCCCAGCCAGACTCAAGCTCACAGGCGGTGTGTTGAACAACAACGCAAACCTCCTGCCCACTTACTCCCGATTCCTGCGAAACAAAACAGACCTGTTCCGTTGAAATCATCGAGCGGACAGAGCAGCAATCCAAAAGAAATGGGGAATAAAGCTGGTTTTGAACTTTGATTATGCCCTGCTTTAGGGCGCTGTGTCTCAACAGCTAACGCTGATCGATCGCGGGGAACGTGCGGATGAATTTGAATAACCCTCTTCATGAATCAAGGCCAGACAAGGCTCCTGCATAAACAGGACTGAGGGCATAGCTAGCCCGCTGCCACTCAGAGAGTGGCTTGGTATTTCACTGCCACTTCAATCAGCCATAAACAGCAGACACTTTCAAGACGCGGATAACTTACGACGTTGTGGGCCTTCATGGGGTTAACGAAACTTTCCCCTTAAACGGCTGATGGAGCCCTTGTAAAAGCAAAGGCAGGGCGAAAGTTGATTAGACCTCCCGCCATCAAACCGACAACAGCAAACTTGTTGCCAGGGCGAGAGGCCACGGCGCGTCAATGCCTTTCCACTGGCCAAACAGAGTGCGACTCCGGCGTGGCCCCGTAAGCCATTAGTGACAAACCGTCATGTCGGAGCATGGGGTGACCGGGGGGGGGGGTGAGGACACACACACACACACACACACACACACACACACACACACACACACACACACACACACACACACACACACACACACAATCCTTTTAGACTTAATCCCTTTAAAAGGACAGTTGTCAACACACAGTCGATATGTCAAGGTTGCGAGCCCCGGAGGCGGCCAGAAAATCCAGGCTTTCAAAGTGTCAGAGGGATGTGGAGGAAGAAGGGGAAAAGGCACGAGTCAATAGTCGGAGTGTGAGCGCACGGGCACCAAGAGCGCCTCCGGCCTAATGCCTGAGGGAGGGAGGGAGGGAGGGAGGGAGGGAGGGGCAGACTAAAGAAGGCAGCAAGCAGCTCGGCCAATGAATGAGCAAGGCCAACGTGCAAGAAAGGGAGACAACATCACAGGTTAAAGCAAGAGAGGACTCAAAGGGAGCGAGACAGGGACAGACGATGGAGAGAGATGGAGATAACACAAACAGAGATGGTGACGGACAGACAAAGGCAGACAGACGGACAAGGCAGCCAGCCTCCAGCCCACCCAGCAGCCCAGGTGCTAATGAGTCGACCACAGAGAGAAAACCACCCCCCGGGAGTCTCTCTCACCCTGGAGCACGGCCATGATCAAGACGCCGCCAAATCACTGCCAAGCCCACGCGCATGCACACTGTGTGAGCAGAATCCTGGGCAGAGCAGAGGGCATATCAAGCTGGCCAGGGTGCCTCTCTGTGACTGTGTGTGTGTGTGTGTGTGTGCCATGGGGTGAAGACACAGGCTGCCAAACCCCAGACGTAATTAAAGTCCTTCTGTTGTCTGACTAGAGAGAAGAAGCCCTTTCGTATTTTTCCCCGCCTTTTCTCTCTCATCCTCCATCCCTCTCTTTCTAGGCCTAACCCACAGTTGGTGGTCTCCTTTGGGCTCGTTGCTTCATGGGAGAATGAAAGAGAGGGGGAAGAGAGAAGCGACAGAGAAGAGATTCAAAGGGGGGGAGGGGGTTGCTGGTGATAACAAAAGAGAAAACAATAAAAAGAAAGAAATTGGGCTCTCTAACAATGACCTTGACTGTGTCACCACAGATTACCAACTGTGTTAGTGTGCGCACAGGCGCGTGTGTGCGTGCGTGCATCGACCGTGTGGCTCAGTCGGAGCGCTGGTAGGCGCCGGCTCTCCCCCTACCTCGTCTGGCAGCTGGGGGTAGCTGGTCTCCGCCGTGGCGAGGATGAGGACGGGCGCGAAGGAGGGCACGTCCTGCAGCAGGGTGAGGAAGGTGCGCCGCACCGTGTCGCTGACTGCCTCCCACCAGTCGGCCACGTGGGGCATGAACACCACGCTGGGGGCACCACGCCTTGCCTCCCGGAACACCTGCGCCGGCCCGAGGGGCCCGGAGAACAGGAGGGTTAGCTGAGCAAGATGAACGACCCTACGCGTCTGGACATACACACACACACACACACACACACACACACACACACACACACACACACACACACACACACACACACACACACACACACACACACACACACGTAACGTTTATTGGAGGGGTGGACCTCGGAAAAAAATGTGTTGTCTAGGCATTAAAGAGACCTACTGGGTTCAGGTAGAGATGGGTGTGGGTGGGAGAGTGTGTGTGTGTGTGTGTGTGTGTGTGTGTGAACACCTGAGCGCAGGACTCCTCGGGGGTCTTGGCGCTGACGGAGTAGAGGGTGGGCAGGTCCAGGCGGTGCACGGAGAGCTTGTCCAAGTGGTGGAGCAGGGCGGGGGCCAGGTGGCAGCTCTGGCCCGCGCCGGGAGGCCCGGCGAGCAGCAGGCGGGGCCTGTAGGCCGTGGGCTGGTGGAGGGCAGAACTGGGGGGGGAAGACAGCGACAGATTAATCATAAGACCCAGAAGCCGTCGCTCCTCCCATCGATCGGGGGTTTTCCGATGAATACCAAACGATTGTCAGAAATGACAAACGCGTCCGAAAATGGACTGCCACGGTCCTCGCGGCAGATGAAGCGCCGCCTTCCATGTTAATGGGATTTTGATTTGATTTCTGTCCTGGTTCCGTCTCCAAACTGATGACAGCTTGACAAAATAGTTTCCCCTCTGCTTGGCGCCCACTCGGAGGCTGCCGTTTCGAACTCTGCCCACAAGGTGGCGCTAAAGCTCCACAAAATAAAATAAAAATAAAACGGCCTCGAGTTAATCAGTGTGATAACATCGAGTCCCTGCCAAAAGCTCCCGCCAAAGTAGGTTTCACAGCGCCCTGCCAAGATACGTTTCCACTTTTGCTCTGAACTGGCCCTTAATGAAACACCACCCCACTCCTATCTGGTATGCCAGCGATGTCTTAGCGAGGTGTGGAGAAGCTGACGACGTGGTGATAGGGACACGCTAACCTCAGGTTGTAATCCTGACCCGGGGAGGGGGGGGGGGGGGGCTGTAGTGCTCCTGTGGTTTAGTCAGAAACGTGTTAGCAGGCTGCGGAGAGGACTATCCTCTCTTAGGTACTTCAGTGTGTCCCTGGTTTAGTCCTCGTGTGGTGCAGCACGATACAGGGGTTACGATTCAACATATTCAACATTTTAAACTGTCAAAGTATAAAGAACACATTTTGTATGCATAAACTAAGTAAAATAAGTTAACTTTTTTATGCAACCAGAACAGTGGGATCTGCAATTGCGTTTAACATGCCCTGTAGCGTCCAACATCACAGCCCTACTGTGTGTGCAATCTGAGCAAAGGAATTAACATTTGCCAGCATCACTACATCGATGCAATATCAAAAAACATAACATTGTGATACTCAACTGTATGGCTACTTTCATACAGCCCCACTGAGCGCAGGTGATTCCCCGCTGGTTGAGATGAAAGTCCTTACGTGGTGAAGTGGAGGAAGGGGGCGTGTGGGGCCGTCAGGGAGAGGCTTCTCTTTGGGGACCCTGGCGGGGGGTCATAGATGGAGACGGAGCCTACTTCATTGTCCTCGTCGCTGTACAAATCCTCTGCTGGCAGCCCATCATCTCCGCCTGTCACGGAGACAAACAAACAACACATGAGGCGTGCGCGCGCTCAAATTCTATTTCCCAGAGACTTAACACCAGAACAACTGGTGATCGGCTCCAGTCGTTGCGCATTCCACACCATTTAAAAAACAACAAAAAAAACGACCAATTTTCTCCCAAAACACACTTAGAGGAACATTTTAAGAAGGTCCAATTTCAAAGAGGTCTCTGTGCCTCTCACAAGCCCCAGAGCTGACGTCGCTCAAGTCAGTGGGAAAGGCTATTAGAGAGATAGGCCAGTCTGGTAAATTGAAGTTTTTACGGGAGCGGGAGATAGAACTCCCCGCAGAAATCTACTGCTGGCCAATATTCATTCTGTGGCTAATCTAGCGTGGCCACGCTCCCATTGACGGCGAAGGGGAGTTCAATTAGAAAGAACACTGACGCCTCGGCAGAACGGCTAACATTAGGGCCGTGTGGCGCTCCCGTCCACACTCTGCGGGGACAGCCATGTATTGTCATACACTGTGTGCAATGTCGAGACCAAACGGAAAAGGGAATTACAGAGACGGGAAAGAAAGACAGCACTCCGATAAAAAGTAATGGGGGGAAGAAAGAGTTGAGAGAGTGTAGAGAGCCGCAGCCAATTACCTACTCAGAGCTGAGAGAGAGAGAGAGAGAGAGAGAGAGAGAGAGAGAGAGAGAGAGAGAGAGAGAGAGAGAGAGAGAGAGAGAGAGAGAGAGAGAGAGAGAGAGAAAGAGAGAAAGAGACAGACAGGCTCGCAGGCAACAGGGAGGCCAGACTAACATACTGACTAACAGGAAGTGGAACGCAACAAGGGGTCACAGGCACTGCAGACCAGACGCGTTCTCTTTCAGCTCCAGAACCCCCCCCCCCCCCCCCGCCCAGTCTCACCGTGTGAGGTGGCCCTGTCGGGCTGCTCGGCGTGGGGGAAGACTCGGAGCAGGGCCCCCAGCGCCTGGCTGAAGGCGTTGGCCAGCAGGGGCCTGAGCGCGGGGCTGAGGGCCCGGCCGGCGGGCGCCAGGGCCCTGTGCGAGGCGGGGACGATGCTCCTCAGGGCCCGGCCGAAGTCTCCGGGCCCCAGGACGATGGAGGAGACGTCCAGCTGGAGCTTGACGCTGCTGCCGTAGATCTGGGGGTAGCGCCGGCGCAGCGCCGCAAGGGCCGCCTCGGTGCAAAGTGCTTTGATGTCCGCGCCGCAGTAGCCTACAGACGGGACGGTAACAGGCTAGTTAGACACAGGACGGACGGGTAAGCCCAAGCATAATCAATCAATTGTAATCATTATCAAGGGTGATCAATTCATTTTGCGAATTTGTACACCATAGGACTGATATAGACTACCATCGTCGCTATGGTTTCATAGTTAACATGCGCAAATGGTCTAACCCCACCGTGCCACCAGTGGCGGACCACAGACATCCGTGTAACATTAAGGCAACAGTCTGTCTCTTGACTCGGACGCTTACCGACACATTTCTCTGCCAGCTCGTCCACGAATGGCTCAGCTAGTCTTGGGCTCCAGTCCCGTGTGTGGATCTCTAGGATGTGCTTTCTGGCCTGGAGCAGAGAAAAAACACAGACGCATAGGGTCAACAAGGGGATTGCACAGCGCCAGAAATACATGCCTTCTCACCAACACCTATCGCAATAAATAAAAAAGAGAAGAACACTGTGCTTTGGGTTCAAACTTGGATGGAAACAGAAAAAACAGGAGATCGGATCACTGAGAACCGTCCCTTAAGGGGTGCGGGCTGGGATGGCAAGGTTTGCACACACTTACACCTGCCTGCCTCTCGCACCTTTCTGCGTTTGCGGCTACACAGTCGACCCAAAGTGGGAATGGACAGAAGCGGCTTCACAAAAGATATTTCAAAACATTGCTACGAAACACTCAAACCCTATGAATTCACTGAAGTACTTCCTAACATTTCGCATCCTCCATCACCAGACCAAACTTTTAGCACTTCCATGTTTTTTTAAAGCTGGATCCATGCCATTTTTTGCCAGTGACACCATAGGTCGAACGACTATCTTTGCTGCATGAACGCTGGTCCAAACCCCACCACACCTCACTCTCTCCTTATCTCCACCCAACATGTCACACACTTTGCCGCACAACCGCCACAAAACAAGGGCCGAGCGCGTTGACTTGAAATGCCTAGGGGGCGAGTTTCAAAAGGCCCTCTGCCCGCTTCGGGATCAGCCCAGGACAGAGGGCGTGGGAGGGCCGGGGGACGTTTTAAGGCCCAGGCCCTGTCGACAGTCACCCAGCCTAGCAGCCCTGATCAGTGAGGCCCTGCTCTGCTGGAGGAAGTGACCTGACGACGGCTCAGATACCCCGCTTTGGTAATCCAGCATCCAGCTGTGAGGACAAACGACGGGAGGCGACCAATTAGACCTCGACATGACAGCCTGCTCCCGATGCACTGCTGGGGTACGATTTATTTATGACCACCGACACGGGCCGACACACAAACACACACACACACACACACACACACACACACACACACACACACACACACACACACACACACACTTAAGCTCTTTAACGGGGAGATTAAAGCGATCACTGCGGAATATGAAGCAAACTCAGCAACGACAAGCCTTTCGGTAACGGCGCCCCCCTGGAAGGTCCACTCGCTGAGAATTTGCGTTTTTCTTCCCCGACAACTTGCCTTAAAGCTCCCGACGTTCTCAATACCAACAGTGGCTCCTGAGGCCGACTAGAAGGGCTGCTGTGCGTCTACGAGCGGGAAAACCACCCCGGAATGACTTCCAATATGGCTCCAGCTGTGGGAGAGTATGTGGCACGGCGTGTTGCCCATACGTGGAAGGTGGAGAAGGGATTGGCAACGCAGCGGCACAACAAACAGAGCCACATCACCAGAACTCCCCTGAAGTTCGGTATTAGCGAAGCGAGCTGGAGTCCATGCAATATGGCTAAATGCATTTCAATGGGCTATGAACGAAAGGCTCTTACAGAGAATAGTATATGGCTTGAAGGAAAACTGAAGGTGTGTGTACGTATGTGCGTGACTGAGTTATGAAAAGAGGGTTTGGCCATTTTTATGGTACACCAATACTCAATGCTACCAAACCCTACCCGAAACCAAGATTATAACTCACCTAAGGTTTAGATCTTTAAAAGGCAGACCACCGACTAAGAGAGAGAGAACTGTGTGTGTCTGCGCGTGCGTGTGTACGCGTCTTACCTTCTTGTCGGGCAGGTTGAACATAAACTCCCGGTCGAAGCGGCCGGGCCTCCTGAGTGCGGGGTCGATAGAGTCAAGTCTGTTAGTAGCACCGATGACCACTATCTCCCCTCGGCTGTCCAACCCGTCCATCAGGGCCAGCAGGGTGGACACGATGGAACTGAAGGGGACAGACGGGAGCCATGAGGAAAACAGAGGATCGCAGACGTTCTCCAGTCTGGTGCTCCGGCGGGAAGCGCTCCCTCCGGGTTCAGCCCTACCTACCTGTGTATTTGGTCCTGTCTGCTGGAGCGCACCGGAGCCAAGCCGTCGATCTCATCAAAGAAGATGATGGAAGGCCTCATCAGGTAAGCCTGGGGGAAAACAAAGTCGGAAACAACGTTTTAACACAGAGCCGTGACGTCACATCGCAGACGGATGAAGCAAGGGGTGGTCGCTAGGCAGATCTTCCCCACGGCCCGGGAGCCGCTTGGTTGGTTTACCTGGTCAAAGAGCAGGCGGAGCTGACGCTCTGATTCGCCGACCCACTTGCTGAGGCAGTCGGCTCCCTTCCTCATGAAGAAGGACACCTTCTTGTCTCCCTGGCTGCACTCGTTGGCCAGCGCCCGAGCCACCAGGGTCTTCCCCGTGCCCGGGGGGCCGTAGAAGAGACACCCTCTACAGGGAGAAGGAGAGGAGGGGAAGAAATTAGTGGAAAAAAGAGTGACAAACTTTAACTCTACATGGGTGTACAGGCTATGATGATCCGTAACTAGGATAGAAAGTTCCCAAAGACAAAATATCTATTTCAGAATTTCTTTTTTGTTGGGGCTATTTTTGATCAGGGCAGCCTATTTGCCAATGCCCCGTGTCTACAGACAGTGGTCTGATCAGGTGGGGGGGGTCCTCTCACCTGGGGGGCTGGATCTTAAACCTCTCAAAGACCTCTGGGTAAAGCAGAGGGAACACCACCATCTCCTTCAGCGACTGGATGTGGTTACCCAGACCCCCCACACTGTCAAACTTCACCTGAGGAAGAGACACACGCACGCACGCATGCACGCACAAAACATTAACAACCACACACAAATATACTACTCCCTTCTCATGTAGTGAAATAACACAAACAATCGGACAAGGCTGACCGCTTCATTGCGCACCAAAACTAAATAAATAACAGCTTCATATGCTATGCCACGCCGTGGACCATCAAACAGGAGTCGTGTCAGTGAACGAGACATGACGACAACCCCCCCCCCCGGGCCTCCTCGGGGCCGTACTCACTGTGCTGTCCACGGTCATGGGGTCCACGTCCGCCAGGCTGGCCCCCACCTTGGAGCGGTCCCGCAGCACCCCGCTGGACAGGTCCTCTGGACGCAGGTTCATAGGCAGGCACCTGACAAACGAAACACACGCGCGGACCTGACTGCTGGGGCTTCATATAGTCTGAGAGAGTATAGGCTGACGCAACGATCAAAAGGTCACTTTTTCTCCTGGCTCCTCTCGAGCGTGTTCGAACCCGTATGATATCCTAAACGGCGTCCTTGACAGTGGAAAAGGTTTGTGGTGGGTTTTCTTGGTGGAAGAGGAGGGGTGTTGGTACCTGTTCCTGGCCTTGGCCATGCTCTTGCTCTTCCTCCTCTCGAAGCGCTCCTCGTCAGACGACGAGGTGGTGTCGCTGCTGTGGATGGCGTGCTTCTTCACTCTGCAGAGAGAAGCGAGCGCTGTTTAAAAGACGCTTTGCCCTTTGAACGTGGCGAGGGGCGTCAGCCGTCGAATCCCTCGGCCTACCTTATATGGCTTCTTCTGGCAGGGGACCTGTGGGTGTCGAACAGCGAAGGGTTGCTCTGCTTTCTGTTGACCGGCTCTGGAAAAAACACAGCAAACCCGGGGGAGATTTTAAAACAGAAAAGACGTGCCAGACAAAGATCGGGTATTACCGATGGTATCTGGCCCTCCGTCGAATCATGGCGAGGTCTCACCAATGGGCGGCGCCTCGTATCTCTGCACTGTCTTGCGCTGCCTCAGGTTGTAGGGCCTGTCGTTCTCCCCTTCCGCCTCTTCCGCTTCCCCTCCTTCATCGTCCTCGTCGTCTTCGTCGTCCTCCGCGTCCCCTTCCTCCTCGTGCGATCCTGGGGAGTTTAGAGGGCAGGGAGTGAGGGGGCGGGGCTGTCAGCGCACGGCCCCAGCGTGTGAGCAGGCCCGTCCGGACGGACAGCAAACACATCACGGGTTTCGGGTCGGGAACCTTTACCTTATTCCCTCCCTGCGGGCCTACTGGCTGAGAGCGGAAACCGACAACAAAGACTGACCTTCTGTCCCTTCCTCCTCATCCCCCTCTTCCTCCTCCTCCGGCTTGCTCTTGACTTTGAGGTGCGTCTGCATGCTGAAGGTGCTCCTCCGCAGGGATTTCCTCCTCTTCACCCGAGAATACATGTCCATGTTTTCCTGAGAGCAAAAGTAATTCACAGGTTGTTGTTTGTTACCCTCCCGAGGTGTCTGCGCCTGTTCAATGGGCCCTGTCTCCGCGTCGAAAACTGGAGAAGGACGCGAGCTAGTGCCGTTCATTCTGAGCCTAAAAGAGAGGAGACCCTGCTCCTCAGAAAGGCTTCCGGCAGATAAAGACTCACCACCTCAGTGTCGGTCCACATGCGCAGCCTCTCCACCTCGCGGCTCTGCCGGATGCTGCTGATGTTGTCCATCTCCTGGAGGACCGCCTCTGCCGTGCTGAAGGGAACAACGTTCGAAAAGGTTAAGAATGCGCAGAGATCGATTCACCCGGACACGGCTATCTAAGTGAAGAGGGGCTAAAGACGTTTCCCGGTTGAAGAGGGGCTGTGGGTAAGCCCTACCTGTTGACGAGCTGGTCAAACAGCAGGCTCTGGTTCAGGTGCTCGAACTGGCTCTTCCTCACTCGGCAGCTCCTCTTCTGCTCTACGTGGCCGTTCATGTGGGAGCGGTCTCCAGCCCCGGCCTCCTCCTCGCGGTGGTTCTTGTGGGCTGCAAACACGCGGACACCAGTCAAAAAGAGAAGGACGGTACAGAGACAGCCTGCTAATGCTGGATCTCGAGAGAGCTAGTGAGTGGTAAACGCTGGCTAGCGGCCATTACCGTGTCCATTTTGCAGAGAGCCAGAGGACAACCTGAAACAGAGCGGAGGGCTGGGTTTAAGTGGACAGACAAGTCTGAACTCGAGACGCACAATGTATTGTTGAACAACTCAAGAAAAGTTGAAGGAAAAAAATATTCTTGGAATTGAGCTAAATTTGTAATATAACGCATTATATTGCGGTTTTACTATTTACAGGAAGTAAGGTGAAAACAACTGATTTTTGGAGAAAAGGTTATGGGAGACATATTAAAATAAAACAGGGGTTTCTTTGTTATGTGCTGTTTATTATATCAATATCTACCCATTCTTGGCAGATATCTAATATCGCATTTGTTTTGGCTGAGAAAACGCCAATCAGTGCATCTCTTTGCTTGTACATGTCTGTGCTCAACGTGAAAGCTACTGTGTTAGTCTGCGGTGTGTTGGTCTGTGGCGCACCTGGTTGGCATGCTCCAGCTGACCCTCTGGCTCCTGGTCTGGGGGGAGGGAGAGGTGTCACTGGAGCTGGGGGGGGTCTGCCTGCGGGTGCGCTTGGATGGGGGTGACATACGGGGGCTGCTGGGGCTGCTCACATCACTGGTGGGATCCTTCTGACGAGGAAAGACATAAAGTTGTCAAGAAAGGAACGTCCTGACTACATGTAGAAGTTGTCTTGCCCTGACACAAAGGCACTGATAGATCTTCTCCTGCTGTTTTTTTGATAAACTACTGCACTGTAAAAAGAAAACGGTAGGTCAGACGAATTGAGAAGGCTGCCAAAGAGGAAGACAGTGGCTTTTAAGCACCTGTTCCATTTTGATCAACACCCCTTAATAAGGGTTGAAAAGTGAGTGTCCATACCACACTCTGAAGCAGTTCTCAACCCAGTGTAATACACTGTGATATCAACAACACAAGGATGCAAGCAACCAAGAGTGACTACAAAACAACAAAGCAGATGCTGAGCGGGTAGGAGACAAGAGACAACCCTAGACTCCACAAGAGAGTCCCACACACACACACACACACGTCATTGGCACTGGAGACATGTACAGTTCCTTAGAACTGTGAATCCTCTTGTTTTTAATAGAAAACTGTCTTTTCATACAGATGAGCATTAATGTGTAGCTAACTTTGAAGACAAGAAAATAGATGAGACTGCAGGGTCATACAGTACACCCTCACTGTAGGTGCACAAGTGGCCTGAGGGGGAAATGAGTTAGAACCCTTGATTGCGTTATACAATTCACAATGGTTTCACTCGTATATGTTACATGAATTGAAATGTTTTAATTCCCCAACGCTAAATACATTAGCAATAGCTACGGTCTATCACAAGGCGGATATATAGGATTTTAGACCCAAGAGCATATTTCAGTATACTTTTTTTTTTTAACCTGGCAAAAAGTTCAAACCTTATGAAGTTTGCAAAGTGTCATATAAAATGTATTTAAGTGAACGAAAACCTCTCAAGCACCACTCAATCCAAGACAATCCATGATATAGGCCTATCCTTCAACATAACAATTTGTTTACGTTTGAAACTAAAATTATATGATGGACAATAATAAACAAATAAACTCAACTTTTTAACAGGGAGCACCGTGAAATAGAAACAAATCTAGTTTAAACCTGAATGATAATTACGTCAATACGGTCAACGAGTCTCTAACAGCAATTACGTTCAGTGAGTCCAGTAAGCCGGTCAGAGCAGGACAGCAACCAGACGAGTGTTGTAAAACCCACGGACTCCCTTCCCCCAATTCTGCTAACTTGGTTAGCAGGCTAACATTACTAATGCTTGCAAATCAACCAATATTGTTTACCATCATGCAAAAGCATGCTGAAGACTCGAAACCGCATTATACATCAAGTCCCACCCCAAAACAGTCATGAACTACTAGTGGCAATAGTAAACTAAAGACAAAAAAAAACAAAGAAGCAAGCTAATATCTTCTCCAGCCAGGTGGAAATTGCTAGACAAAACAAAGGGAACTCAAGTTAGACCTAGCCACAAGCTAACTGATTCGCCTGGTAAAACACAGCGATGCAATGAGTTTAATAATAATAGCAGACCAATAGCGTAAAAGAGGACGATGTACATTTATTTGCTGTCACGATTTGATCGGTGTCAAAAAAATTACATTATTACATTTGTGAAAAATACACTATGAAACACCTCGAGGCCACAGTTAGCCATTTAGCATAGCTCGTGCTAACCGGTCACCAACAACCCCGGCTCTTACATGTTCCTCAGAGTTGGGGTCATTTCGCGATGAAGACCTGGTCCTGGATGAGATGAAGGGACTAGTCGGTACAGGTCGGGAGCTCTTTCTTGTATTTACCATGTTTTTTCTTCGTATTTACCCTGACTAATTCTGTTTATCCGCTCCAGCCACTGACATAGTGAGCCTAGCATTGGGGCGCCATTTCTCTTTCTCTGTCAGTGTCACTCGGCTCGCTCTCCTGTCATCAAACAACTCGATCACAGTCCGCTTCCGCCAGGACAATACTGGCAGGTGCATATTGTACTATTTTACCTCTGAACTATCTATGATTTCTCCAGTCCATGAGAAAGAAAATATTATTGACTATTGTTACAGAAACGTGCCAATGTGAAAGAGATAGATTTGACAAAAAAAAGTCCAACTTTGCAACAACAAAAAATCTACATTAGAATAAATATAAACAGTGAAACAGCCAAATTACGAAATGGACATCTGTTTAGTAAGATGTTACAGACTTTAACCCACATGTATTTTTACAGACAAGTAGTCTGTAACACTGAACAATTTGCTTTGGGTGTTTCTTTGAGATTAGGGCTGTGCGTGCTGGAGTGTGCATGGGTGTTGTATAGCCTAACAAACTGTCTCGCTTGAGGTTGAGTCCTGGGTTCTAACGTTTAATAAGGAATTTTTTTGGGGGGGGTGACTCAGATGGCAACAATAGGCTAAAGCTTGCTGCAGTAATGTATAATTATTCAAGTCAAACCTAAATGCAATAAATTAGCCCGGTCTATACGAACGTGCAATCTTGAACAAATCTACTGAGCGGTTTTAAAAGTTGTTTTACACCACTTGCTCTACTCACACACAGTATGACATTTTGCTGAGAACAGCTGTTTCACGTCAGTTGGTAAGACCAGACGGCTCTTCTGCCTACGTCACTGAAATTGCTCAGCAGAGAAGCAGTAATTAAACTGCTGCCTGAATAAACTTGAGGCTGCACGTCTGTTAGCTCATGACAACAACGAAAACACGAACTGGTAAAGAAAAAATTACGATGTTGTATAACAGTTATTGTGGAATGTAGGAATGCGCAATTCGAGTTTCTGTTATGAGCTAAGCTATTCTCACTGCGTATGTTGCATGCGATGGGGCATCTATACACGGCCTATTTTTTGTTGCGATTGCAAAATGAGGGGCCTGTGTCGCACTGTTGAAATTAAAATAAATGTTTTATCATTAAGAATACTTTCCCAAACAGTTAGTGCTGTCGCATTAGATTCCATGTGAATTTATTGGCAACTAGTTTTTTTTTTAATTATTATTTTTACACTGATAATACTATGCGTATCGTGCTGTTAGTGTTTACAATATCTGTTTCCAATAGTATTATGATGTTGTCACATATTAGCAAATCACCATTGGCTTTCCTCCAGATGGACTAAATAAAACAGTATGAAAGATATCGACACTGAACATTGTGAGAAAGATGAAAATTGGTAAGTTTTGAAATGCAGACTTATTCTTCTTACTTGCATACAGGCTGCATTATTATGTTATTGTAATGTGCTGTCCATTGTTGGCTACGTGTTCTTATGTCCATTTTCTTGATTTAAAAAAACAGGGTTGATGATGGCATAGAGCAGAAAGAAGAGATGGAGGCTCCAATAAGGCGTAGTTTCTCTGTGGAGGACCTTCTAGATGAGGTGGAGAAGATATGCAATGTTGCATCAGGGAGTTCAAAGGTCAGGAAGATCCTCTCCCCACCCGACACAAAGTCGTCTTAAAAGGCATTTATAGCTAAAGTACCATTCTCAACTCGAGAAACCCAATTTGTTTCGCCGGCTTCACTTTGGTGCTTTTTGTCTTTTAGGTTGAAATGGTGGTGAGGCTATGGAAAGATGGCTTTACAGTTAACGACCAGGAATTCCGCAGCTACTCCGTACAAGAGAACCAGGACTTCCTGGAGGCCATCAAACGTGGGTGAGTTAAAATGAGGACGTTAGTAAGTTGCTATCATGTCTCTTTGGGAAACCAATGTCGCTGTCAATGTCCAAAATGGCCATAAGGTGTCACACAAGACAGGGTTTAAATCCAGTCATTCAACAGCCACAGTCAGTCAATACATCAAATTACTCCCCAATTGTAATGGCTTTCAGCGGGAGTGACATTCAGTCCCCAAAAAGACACGAAACGTCTCATTAAACTTGTCATGCTCATTTGCATAATTGATTTGTATCGACTGACCGGGTCCTGCTGTATCCAAGGGAACTGCCTACCGAGCTAGAAAGTAGAGCAGAGGAGGAGGAGCTGGAGATCAATGTGGAGGATCTGACTGAGGAGGCTTACGTCCCTAGGAAGAAAGCCTTCCACCCCTTCAGTGGGCGAGGATACAGACTTGGCAGGTGAGCCTGTATAGATATATGGTAAAGTGGGAGACAATACAGGTATGTTAAGCTCAGTATTTTTTTTAAAGATATTTCAGTCTTCCTCACCGGAGGTGTTGTGATTTACCAGCCATTTAAAACTGAGCTAAATAAATAAAATAAAAATGCTGTTACCCCATTCTTTACCACTAGGTGTCCCTCAAACTCTGCATGTATTTTTTTTTTGCTCTGAAATATACACCCAAGACTATCTCTGGAATGTGTTTATAAGTGACTGTTTAACTTTTGGAAGTAATGAGTCAAAGTTTATACAATGTCTCATTTAGGAAACCGATACATTCAATCTTCAAAGTGTATCTGCATGTTAAGGACTGCGTCAATTCGGTTTGTATATTGACTAAAACAGTTGTTTAAACACAATGTTTATAATACAATAAGATTATCTGCTGTTTTCCCCCCATCCACATTTGTAGTGTTGCTCCCAGAGTACTGGTCCGGTCTCCATCTGTGCATGAGGACGGGTCTCCGCCTGTCCCCATGGTAACACTGGACCACACCCTCCCTGTTACCTCTCTGCAGATCTGGTTGGCTGACGGCAGGAGGTTGGTGCAGAGGTTTAACCTATCACATCGGTGCGTACCAAACTGCTTAAGCTACTGCTGTGTAAATACCATTCAAAACCCATCTGTCATGTGCAGAGCCACAACTCTCTTGTGGATGTTGAGATTTGAGCAGAAGACAGTCAATTCTATTTGACTTTGTAAAGTTAAAGTTAAGGTGAAGAATGTATAATATTTGTCGAATATTTTACGATAATGTTCTCGGATTACCTCTTCAATATATATATATATATATATACATACTGTATATACATATAAATGTATATTTATACATATAAATATATTTTTAATGTGTGTATATATACTGTATATATACCTAATGTTGAATATTTCCAGTTATATTTTTAAGGATCATCAAAATGATTGATTCTTATGTCATTGGCGGCATATTGACATTAGACGTATCTCCTCCAGTTGCAAGGTATTGAGCTGTAGCAGGCGGGACTGGTGGAGATGATGATGTAATGGTTCATCCTGAGCTGGCGTGGTAGTGGAGCTTGAGTAGTGGAGCAGGATGCATGTTACCCCCCCACCATCATAGTACACAGGCCTGTGCAGAAAAACATAATCTAAAAAATGGTGACTGTGTGGATCTATGAAATCCCTGGAGAGGTATTGCGTAACTCAGATGCAGCATTTATATAACAGGGTTAGTTGTAGGATAGAGCAGCGGTTCCCAACCTTTTTTGCGCCACGGACCGGTTTAATGTCAGACAATATTTTCACGGACCGGCCTTTAAGGTGTGGCGGATAAATACACAAAATAAAATGATACGACCGGCATAAAAACTGTGGTATTTCCCGAGACAAGCGTCAAGAGTGAGTCATAGACGGATGCAACAGAGGGAATCCGGTCATTTTTCAAAATAAAACATTGTTCAGACTCAAATAATAAATAAAACGGAAATAATGTAAGTTATTTATTCTTTCTCCGCGGCCCGGTACCAAATGACCCACGGACCGGTACCGGTCTGGGGCCCGGGGTTTGGGGACCGCTGGGATAGAGGACTGAACCCAAAGCTAGTGTGAGTGCAGTTGGTTCTCTATAGGGTTGCCTGCATATGGGGGGTTGGTCATCAATAATAAATGATGGTGCCGGTATAGTGGCACACAGGATAAACTGTGTTCATGATGAATCGTACAATATCTGGCCTGAAATCAGTTTTGATTTTGTACACTTCATAATTGGCCACAATAATATAGACTAAATGCACATTCTTTTGGAATGAAGCTGTTTGCATGTGCTGATGTGAGTGATGGTGTGTTTTTTTCTTTCCTTTTCTTCAGGATAAGTGATGTGCAAGACTTTGTGAGACGCACCCAGAGGAAGTGTCCGCCGTTTGTCCTCACGACGTCCCTACCCTGTCGAAAGCTGGACGAGGCGGAGCTCAGCCTGGCCGAGGCGGACCTGGCCAACGCCGTCATCGTCCAGAGGCCGCTGAACGCGCAGCCGCCGTTCGGACACCTGTGACCTAATGGGAGCCCTCACAGAGACCCTATGTGTACAAAGCCAAAGCCCACCGCTGGGCATCGCGTCCAGCTCACGACAGGGCCCAGTCTCACAGCCCGCCTGCTCCGACCAAATGACACCCTTCCCTCCCCAAATACATATATATTGAGGGAGTGCATTTTAAGCAAACCCTCACTTAGAGAATAGGCTCTTAGTTTAGGTTGGTGAAGCACGCACACACCACACAGTGGAGCGGTCCGACGTCATGCATACCTGTGCCCACACTCACTCACTGCTGCTGTGTGTCCTCCGCTTTGGAGGGCGGCCCCTAACGTGCCAACGCCGCTCACTCCATCACACCGACGATGCCCATCCAGGTGGACTAGCCCCTCTGTCCATGTGTCTGCCTGTTTGTCACCTCTCTCTGACCCTTTCTGAGCTCAGCGAGACGTCTTGTTGTCCCACGATCGCTGAGGATAGTGTCACGGCCGAGGACAGGCCCCTGTAGTCACCCTTTTCTGGATATATGTGCTGATAATATTAAAGGGTTTATTATTGAAGGGGCATCCTTTAAACGACAACAATCCATATTGGTGAAATACTATTGTTATTTTTGTTGTTTTTCAATCAGAAATGTAAAACCTACTATTTATTCCCCCGTCAATAAACAACCTCCCTCGACATTTGATGGCCTTGTTATTTAGATTTGGATTTTCATCTGAAAGGAATTGTCCTTCTATAACTGGCTTAGGGTTTTTTGGTCAAAGCGGGATGCTGCAGTCCTTGGCTTGCAGACAGATTGTTGGAGGGAGGGCTTGCTGTTTTGGGGTGAAGCAGAGGTTAATCCTACACAAAGATTTTGTATTGTTATCATTAATATAGCTAAGAAAGAGGTGTGTGTGTGTGTGTGTGTGTGTGTGTGTGTGTGTGTGTGTGTGTGTGTGTGTGTGTGTGTGTGTGTGTGTGCGCGCGTGTGTGTGTGCGCCTGCGCGCTACATTACCTCATTTCTTTTTTGACGGGACTCAGGAAGGCGAATGCCATTATCCATCTTCAATATTTAAAGCAACAGAGGTGGAGAAAAGGAGACATGCGCTTTGGGCTGAAAGGGACTCGAGGAGAATAAATGTGAGCCCGGTGTTGGTCAAGGTTGAATGACGAAAGCTTCCCAGCGGTAGGAATGGTTAACCTTCAAAAATAGGCTACCTTGAGGAGTACACTTAATTAATACACTAACCCTGCGCACGTTGATCTTTGACACAGTTCCATGATCTTTGCTCTAGCAATATATTGGCTTTTTGACATGACTTGGCCGGGCGCCATTGGGGTGGGCTGCCTACAGAGTAAAACAGAACACATTTCCTTTGTGCTGCATATTTAATAAGACGGAGCATGCATGGAATTACTCGTCCCCAAACTCTCGCCCCCCTTCGAAAATGGTTCCTGTACCTTTCATTTTGCACATTCCCCTACACGCTTTCATTTGGCTTTCTTTGAAACATGATAATGCTTGGCATATGCCTGGATTATCCATGGTGATATTTCTCAGTGGTTATAATGTGGTTTCCCTCTGACTGAATGTTGGATATTTGTGTGGAAGTCTGGCCTTGGAAATGAGTGTTTCCACGACCACGGCCTGTTTGATGTCGAGTTAAACTAGTGGGTTTTTTTCCTCCTTAAAATGCATAATGTAGTTGTTCATGTGAGTTGACAATGTACTATATGTTATATGTTATATGTTAAATTACATTTAAAAAATAATAATTCTAAATAACCACATGAAATCAGATGTTCTGGGTTATTTGGGTTTACTAGTTTAATAGCTTGCATTATGCATATAGATACTAGGACCAAGTCCAGGATAAGAACGAACATTTTATAGAAGAAATTGACGGTTGTGCTGGGAGGGAGGATGACAGGTCTATCTGCATTCCGCAGTGACATGCTGCTTTTGGTAGGATTGAAACTGCATGGAAAGCCGTGCGTGTCTCAGGCTGTCTGTCACCTTTCCCAACACAACGACAGTTGTATACAACTCATTGTATACAAATCAGTTATAATGGAGTAACCCCAACTGATCTCAAACATCAGCCCGATGCAAACAGCGCGCCATCGACCCTTTCTTAGGGAGGAAAATGACAGGTAGGCCTAGTCTGTTTGTTATGCAAGGCTAAGTAAATTTCAAGCAAGAACTGCCCGTGAAGCCAAATGTTTGTATTTCATTGGACCTACGCTTTTAGAATAATAACAAGCAATAGGCTACAGATGTTTTTTATTTTTTATTTTCTACTCTGCAATAGGTTTAATAACTTGTCTACTTTTGGAGTTTTGCCTTCAAAGTTCGAATATGCACCTATGTGATAAGACAAAGTGTCTGCTCAACGCCACCACTGAAAGGCGCTGTTTCTGCTGAGATCCTACTAGATTGAAACAGTTGATAGCGCCGCACAGACACCCTCCATCCTCTGCAGTCTCCTTCTTATCTGGTGGAGTGAGCTGGTGATCCTGCCCGTCTGACTGAGCCTGATTCCCGCGCTGATTGACTGACTGTCCTGCCGACAGCAGCAACTGTTTCTCATAAAAAGGGTAAGTCGACTCTATATTATGTCCTCCAGGGCATATTTGTTTTCATTTTAGTTTTAAAGAGAGTTAAACCTACAGTTAGTTATTAAACATTGTATTTACTAAAGCAGGAAATATACAAATTCCACTATGGGACATCGTCGCATCTTTCTCTCCAATTCATCGCATAAAAATGGGATAGCCTAGCTAATATCATGCAATTCTATGACCTGATAATACTGCGATAATAATGTTATGAGAAACAATATAGACACATTTGGGAAGGAAGATGAAGGACCTGTGATAGTGGGGAGTTGTGTGCATAGACGTGTGCGCGTGCATGTGTTTGAGTGTAGCCTACTTGTTTGTGTTTGTGCGTGCGTGCGCCCGTGCCCTTGCGTGTACACGTGTGCGTTCACGTTTTTGTGTTTGTTTGTGCTTTTATGTGTGTGTGGCTGTCTGCGTGTGGACATACACACGTATTTCTATGTGTGTGTGTGTGTGTGTGTGTGTGTGTGTGTGTGTGTGTGTGTGTGTGTGTGTGTGTGCGCGCCCGTGCGTGCGTTGTGTGTGCGTTGTGTGTATGGCATACCACCTGCCTGACTCTTCCATTCCGTCCTTGGCCCCGTTCCAGCCCCTGAACAGTATGTGAATAATGGCAGCAGGGAGCGGCAGAGCCGTCACAGAGGAGCAGGAGCTCCCCACGACCGCTGTCCCGGGGCCCGTCCCTCACCCACACACCCATGCACACAGCCACCCGCTGTTCCACCCTCCGGCACACCCCTCCCGACTCCCTCACACCCTGGCTCACGCCAAGAGGCACAACCAGGCTCCCTTCAACGCGCACACGCACAGCTCGGAGAGGCCAGCTCCGAGGATCCCGCGCAGCCTCTCAGCCATGATCCGGGGGGAGAGGCTGTCCAACCACACGGGCCGGCTGATCACGCCGCCCGAGCCAGCCTTCTCCAAAGCTCCTCACCAGGTAAGGCCCCCTCCCCGCCCGCCCGCCCGCCGAAGCTCTGTCCGGTTAGTGTGTGACTGGTTTCGTGTTGTGAACCAAGCAGCG